>OY293417.1:45383583-45806083 GCA_958502065.1 Chrysolina americana | reverse complement strand
ATCAAGTTACTACATCGTCTACAACTTTCATATACAAGTTGATAGTTGGAAGCGCTTCTTTGAGAGTATTTTTCGGTTTTGGGGAAATATTGATAATTTCTTCGAGAGGATAGGACTCAATATAATCGGTATGATAAGATAAGAATAATTTACCACTCACTGTTCTCAGTCAGACCAATACACACCTAGAAAAAAGTCAATCAAACAATTCTAAATAAATAAAATATTTATTACGATAAAAATAACTCGATAGTCCAAATAATTTAAGGAGTAAGCAGCTCACGTTCAAGTTTGCCAGTCGCCCAACACCTCCCTCCTCGGATGTAAAATCTGAGAATATCCTTCATAATTCCCGTAATTTGGCAAACCAGTCCCTTCTGTGTCTGGGTGCCACTGTCTGTCGTAGTGCCCTGAAAAGGACGTATTCAATTAATTAATTACGACCAATAGTTAAGTGGGACGAGCTTGTAATCGGATGAAGTTGCAGATGTCATTTCTGGAAATGATTCAATTGTTTGCATGTACTTCGAGGAGGTGGTAAAAGTAAGTATGAAATGGACGACGTGAAATTAACATAGCGAATGAAATCAGGTGAAAACTTGACTTGAACTTGTTATTATCGTTGATCATTCACAGCCGCTTTTGACGTAGGTATGTGTTGTGAAAAAAGTCAAAAAATTAAATGAAACCTCCTTATGTATAACAACGAGCTTAATAGATGAGTATACATGGTGGTCCATCGAAAACGTACCACAAGGCAATACAGAGTGGAAAAGAATTTTTGACAAAATCGAAGACACGTCAAGATTGTTTGTCAGGGGGCACATTTTGACGCAAGAAGCATGGTAAATCCTTTAACCCCCCAAGTAGGGGTATCATCCCAAAAAAAATTCCAAATGGAAGGGGGAGTCAAGTGATCTCATTAGAAGGGACTTGTCATTTCCTATACAGTGCTGCGTATTTTCTGAAAATCGATCCACTCTCTCAGAAAATAGAATAATGTGTGACGTAAAATGCAAAAATCGATTCAATTGTACTTTGAAACTTATATATTAGTCAAGAAAATGCTCGAATTGCTGTCAGCCAATCTGCATACAGTGGTACAAGTTATTTTTCAAACCGTTGTCGGACATTCTGGAGCATTTGCGGTGTCACTTCGCTACATACGTTAATAATTCTTATTTGCAACTCTTCTAATGTGTCTGGTGGTGTTGCGTAAACAATTCTTTTTATGTGTCACCACAAAATATGTAAGGTGACTGAAGGAAGTAAAAAAGGTCATATTTCAATGAAATTTTCAAAAATACCAGCCCTCACGTTTAACTTCTGGGGGTGTTGCGTGTGAGACTCGTGGATAATCCTCGGATTGGTGAAGGCAATTATGGTGATTCACTAAACCATTTAGGAAGAAGGAACACTAGTCCGAAATACACACATTGAATAGGAAATTACCATTGTTTAACGCTCGCTCACTCACAACTTCGCAAAATTGCAAGCAACTATCAAAGTCCCTTTCATTTGTATTTTTTTAATACTTGTTGGACATCAGTACGAGACACACCCGTCGCAATGGCCAATTGTCTGTACTCAGCGTACTATAATACTGCAACTTGCACAAATACCAACCTATCAACAACAAAACTCGTTTATTTCGCGTATTTCCATTGTGTATTACAGTATGGTATAGAATTTTGGAGAACATCTATATATGCGTCAGATGTCTTTGAGATCCAGAAAAGAGCCATTCGTGTATTATTTGGTTTGAGTTATGGAGACTCCTGCAAAATATTTTTCAAATACCACATAATACTCACTCTAACAAGCACCTATATATTCAAAAGAAGTATGCTGATACACAAGAAGCCATCAATATTGACAGTTCCCTCAGACAAACACGCATATCCAATGAGAAATCAAGAGTACGATTTGCCAAATTATAACTACAACAGAACTAGGAATGGGCCGTTGTATTCCGGAATCAAAGTACACAACCACCTGCCTTCCTTTATGAAATCTTTAAGCACTTTGCGTTTCAAAAAACAACTGAAAAAATTATTGCATGATCATGTTTTTTATCATCTGGACGAACTCTTTTCTTAACGTTTAGAATAGGTCATAACATGGTTATTATTTTTTGCACCGCACCCTTCACCTTCACAATGCTGTATGCTATATAGAATCATCTGTAATTCTGAAACATATTTTAGATTACAAATAAGTGTTAAATAAAGAATGACGATATCTATCGAATTAACCAAAAATATACAGAGTGCAGTTAAAAATAACGAACATTCGGTCACTTCCGATCATTTCATGAGTTTTTTGATAGGACTAAATTGTATTTCGATACGCCCGTTATATCGAAGACAGTATTAGAAAATTATTTTTTCCTCATTAATCTCACCGTCTGCCCCTTCAATATCAATAGACACAAAAACATCCCTACTAGAGGGATCGTCGCAACCCTGATCAAGCTTCTTACATGGTCCGTTATCAGCTCCGTAGGTCGAGTACAGACCATAGTTGTAGTTGCTCGTTGCTATTTTCTTCAAACCTTGTATGGCGGTCAACAGGAGAGCCATTTTTGCCAGTAGTAAAGCCTTGCCGCCCAGGATTGCGAGAAACTGGAATCCCATGGGAATCACGATAATAGCTGCAGTCACCAAGCCAAACATGAGCATCTGAGTGAACATGTTGTTTTTGCGGCGACCTCTTGCTGAAAAAGAATTGAATTAGGTAAGATGAATTTAGTTACGCGCAAACCACGTTTAGAAATATTTTAATTCGTCACTCTGAAAAATTATCATTTCAGGGCTATTTTCACACTTCAAAGTGGATTCACGGAAATGGTATAGCTTTATGAAATGATATTATCCAATGTCCTTCCCAAAAAAGTGGACTGAAAATAATTATTTCATACCCCAATCATGTCCTTGCCACCCATAACACTAAAAATATGATTAATTTTTTCAGTTAGTTTTCGATATTCCGAAATTATGCTATCCCAAAAATAGTAATACGAGCAAAAGTCCAATAGAAATGAGGCTTGATAGAGTTGTTTTGAACATATTAAATCATTGATTTTGGTGTTGACACTTCATTTTCAAAAAATGTTAAAAAAGCATTGCATTGTTTCACGCAAGCGATGATTCGATGTTAATTTATTTTATAAAAAGGTACTCGAATTTTTTTATTATGATTCAAGAACTATTTTTCATAAGGTGATCCTGTAACTTCATTATTTAAAGAACATCTTAACAACCTCATACAGTTTTTGAATGGTGAATGACTGATAACAATTATTCACTTTTTCACCTGCATATAACTAACATGTTAACCTTTTTTGTAATAATTTGCTATTCTCATGTAAATAATGAGTTCAATCATATAAAGCAGTATACATTTTTTATAATACTGGGGTAAAACAGACTGCTTTTTATTGATGAAGCTCGGATACGTCCACATATAGAACAAAGTCTGGAGTACAGCTTATTTATGTGTTTCTCAACAGAGACTGCTTTCGACTGTTACCCATCAAATTTTTTTGTAATTTATTCAATTTCGAGCTGCACCTAACGTAGATAGACTCTGGAAGATCATTACACCAGTAATAGAATTGTGCCTAGGATAAATTTGTGTCCTTTGCAAAATCTCAATCTCCTCTGCGAGACACTCACTATTTGGGATCGTCCTGAAATATATTCCATATTCTTCTAGTTCATTAATTATGATGATGTGATTGACCATATCGGAGGTCTTTGAACTGACTTAAAAGTGCTTCTTGTAACCAACCCGCAGGAATTATCCCTCATTTGGTTGGGGATGACCACCTGCAGACATATTTTGAGGTTCTTCTCTCATCTTCAGTGCAGGGTTAGTTTGGACAAAATTAAAGTCATCCCTGCCAACTGAACAATAGCCTTCGTGTATTCATAGTATTGCTCACAGATGAAGCCATCACTCACAGAGGTGGTGAGTCTGTTCAGTTGATGCAATAGATTAATTTTTCGGAAATAATTAAAGATGCCACAACTTTATTTTGTCCTATGAGTGGTTGCAATTTCCATAAAGGGCAGCTCAAAGAAATTATAGAAATGGGCAGAAAACTGAAAAACTTTTATTGTATGACTATTAACTCATTTGCGCAAACTGACCAGAATGTTCAATACCAGGTGATACACAAGACATGTAGCAGCCTGTAGTTTTTTCATTTGAAGAGATAAAAATTTTAAATTCACAGAAGTTCTCGTCATTCCAAAGAAGCAGTACAGCATCGTTCAATTCTAGATGAAAGAGCTGCAATCTCTGAGAGCGGGTTGTACAAGTTCCACCAAACTGAGTTGAGTTGCTAAGGAACTAGAAAGTTCATTGGCTAATCCGTAGCAAATGAACCGACTTTACATGAACTGTTGATGAACTTCTACTATACAATCCGCCCTGAGGAAAAGGGCCAAATCTCTATACAATAATGCCTGTAGAACAAGGCTCTCCCTCAGAACAAAAGAGCCATACAAAGAGAGTAAAGAAAGACATGGAAGAATTTCTGCATATAATTCGAGATCACGGCTGAATGCTCACCACTGAACAAGATCCTTTCAATAGATCCGGTGAATCCTATGGCACACTGATGCGAGCCGACGGATCATTCCCCGATCAGGGTCATCACCTACAGAAAACTAGAATAAGCTATAGCAGCCTTCAGTCCATTCAAATCAGCAGGATCAGACGATATCCATCCTTTACTACTACAACAGGGAGCAGACCTTCTGATTCCGTACATAGTTAGACTCTTTAAAGGGAGCCTGGTCACAGATACGTATCTAGCACCTGCAAATGTCCAAGGCATCAAATGCGTCTATCAAATCAGCCCTCAGGGAAAGAAATATTGCTCCAGCCCTGAACCAGAGCAGAGGATGCCCTCAGGGGAGAGTAATATCTCCACTTTTGTGGAACCTCGTGGAACTAAAACAGGAAGGGTTGTATCATATGCAATCAGCCCTCACAGACGTACATACTTGGTGCATGAGGGAGAATCTCAAATTATTCCAAAAAAAACCACGGTAGTTACTTTCACCAGAAGAAGAAACCTAGAGATCAACAGAGCTCTTCGTATCTTTGTGAGAACTTACAGAAGTAAACAAGGAATGGCCATG
Organism: Chrysolina americana; assembly: GCA_958502065.1. Classification (NCBI taxonomy): domain Eukaryota; kingdom Metazoa; phylum Arthropoda; class Insecta; order Coleoptera; family Chrysomelidae; genus Chrysolina; species Chrysolina americana. Next base: position 45,800,930 of record OY293417.1, on the reverse strand, counting down.
CTCGGAGTCTCTGGTGCTATATCTTGTACGTCGAACACGGTGCACAATGGCGAAGATAGAAGGATTCAGACTAAAGTGCCTGAGCCAATGGAGGAGCAACTACCTGGGCCACTTCAACATAATGGAGGTCATAAGAGTCGAATTCATCTGATATGCTGTCGGACTAACTCACTCCTTTGATGGGACAAACACCACCTCCATAGAAAATGGGGAAGCCACAGCTGCCAAGGGGGCAAATCTGGGATACAGATGGCACTAAGAAAAGCAACGGGGTAGGGGCTGGAATATACTGAGAGAGACATAAGTCTAAGCCTTGTGTTGAGCCTTGGTACTGAGGTCTCTATCTAATGAAGGACCTGCGATCATACAGGTTTTTTCCAAATTGGTTTGAGAGACACACAGAAACCTCAACGACCTAAGAGCACAGAACAGAGTGAAACTTGTCTGGGTAACAGGTCACAGGAAATGAAAGTTCAGAACTAGCCTGCCGATTCCTGTTGGTGGATATAAAGCAAGACATGGGTTGAGAACCACTATGAATCTTTCTGGAAGAATACCTCATGCAATACTCATTGGAAAATGATGACGTTGGAGCCAGTTGACCAGCTATCAAGACATTTTCTCGAACGGAAGGTAGTAAGATTACTGACAGGTCGCTGCCACATGGAGAAACATCATCTCATCCGTAGGGGATACACCAAAACTCCACACTATGCAGGTTATGTGATAAGAAAGATTAAACAGCGTACCAGATACTGTTCGAATGCGATGCTCTCATCATCCCACAGCATAACCTCGTAAGAAATCTCCAGGAATTCTCATCTGGAGTACTTACGAGATAGACCTGACAGCGGAGTGCAGAAACGTTTTATACACAACTACCTGCATTTCATTGGCTAGCCCCGCCGATCAATAATAATAATGAAAATGCTATATTGCCGAAATATAAGCTCCTTTAAGTATTTTGCTAAGTATTAGTTGACAATGCAGCCTAAATCAAAACATGCTGGTCCTTGGAGCCGGATTATTAACCATGTCGACCAGCAGTAACAAGCAGCCAAGACACTCTAGTGAGAAATCCATCAAAATTTTGAGCTATCAGAAAGTATCAACTAATTCCAAAATATTCAGACAGAAGACTGAATTTATTCAGAAATCTACATGTGAAGTATCCAAGGAAACATAGAAAACAGAAAGTCTTTTCGAATTAGAGGAGTTTGAACTGAAACAGATATGACCAATTCAAGGAAACCACCAAGTATCATAACGCAATTCAGGTAATCCACCAGCTTCTATCCTTATCTGGAAAAGGAGAATATGAGCTGACTCCCAACGTTGTTAACATGAGAAAGGTAAAAAAAAGTGTGGAATATCTTTTGAATTCTCCTCATCAATTAGATACAATATTATGTGTTTTGGAAAGACTATTGGGTAGATCGAAATATATAATCGGATAAATTATTCTAATTGGTTGATTTTTATCCACTAAGGATAAGGATGAGTAACACTTGGTTGCAAGCGGAGCGGAAACGACAAACAAGCGGAGTCAGCTACAAGATCTAGTCAAGCGACATTGTTTGATGCTCTGAAATTCAGGGTCTACTAACTGAAACTGCAAATGAGCGGCGATTCTTATGATTTTCAGAGAAACTACTCCAGAATCTCCAATGTGATTTGAAAAGTTGTTTGTCCATTGCAGAGAAATGACTTAGTTTGCCCATGTGGAACCAATTTATTTGATGTCTTCGTCAAGCATCGTCAATGCTTTATCAAAATCTACTTGATCACCAGTTGAACTTGCCAAAATAGCATTCTCTAACTGAACTGCACATCAACTGCTATCATTCGTATAATTTAATTTCACATCTCATGATTTATCTTAGAATACATTTTAGTCCCGTTCCACCCTCGCTTCATTCGTACTAACTACCCCTTAAATATACTCTCGTTTTGTCGTCTAGAAACTATAATACGTATTTCAACATACAATTTCAGGTGCTCAAAGCAATTTTGGTTTATAATAAGATTAAAGGATTTCACAGCAGAAATTCTGTGGGTGCGATCTGACTAAATGGAGAGTGTAATAATTATTTCGCGTTACAAGGATGATGTGAAATCTTTTGAAACGATTTCTGGAATTACTTCGAGCCTAGCCTTTTGTCATTCGTATTGTTATTAAATGCTTTGTTTACGAAGGGTGGCAAAATTTCTCAAAGATTTGACTGAGAATTCAGTGTTCGAGTTGTAATTTCTAAAATGTTCTATGCTTAATTAAAATTTTGATGACACAAGTGATACAAATTTCTTTTGTCCCTATATCTTGAGTAAAGTGAATTTGGCCCCTAACAATGCAGTGCTTCTTTTCAATAAAAGTCAGTATTATTTCTGAGAAAACGCAAATAGTGGGGAAAAGGACCAACTAAATGTCAACAGGTATGTCGTTACGTATACAGTGCATTTGTAAAGTAGTGGATAAATTCAATAAAAATTGGAATGGAAGGTTGAGAAAACCGCTCGGACACGTTGGTTTTTTTTCTTTAGTTTGGAGTTTTTTTTACATGACAAAGAAATATATAGGGTTTCTCATGAATGAGATATAAAGACATCGATATTTTTTTGAAGACCACCATTATTTTTTATTGCTGAATCAGGAAAGGCACATCTTTCTACGTATAAATGGTTGAATAGGATCAATTTTAAGAAAATTGATCGTAAATAATCAAAATTACAAAATTTCTACCTAAATCATATCTTCGAATTGATCATCGTTAACAATCTAACAATAGCCAAGCCGATTAACAAATGCATTTATGCATGTATACCTTATTTCTTGAGTCTTCCTACAAGAAGTCATATATTTAGGATTTTAATTTGAAGATCCCAATCGTTCCTCTTTTACGTATTCAACAACAGATGAAGGAAATTTATTTCAATGTTCACAATAATGTTTCTCCAAAATTTCGATATATTATCATCATCCATACTTACCTTGTCGTACGTAAAAGATGTAGCCTTTCTAATTCTACAATAAACGTGGAAGTTGTTATTTAAAAAAATATCGTTGTATCCAAATCTCTTTCTTGATACTTCACTGTCACTAAAAACAAAAATCGACAGTATCGATTAGATCGTTACAAGGTCCGTTTCGTTCAAAATATAGAGGTTTGATATTTCAAAATAAAATGGTACTACAAAAATATAATTAAGCAATAATTCAAGGAATGTGTCTCTTTTTTAATATATGAAATTAAAAAAAATACTTAATAGCAGACAAAATAAAAAATTTGAAAAATGGTGTGGAAAGAGAATAATAAATCATGTTTTACTACAGTGCCTACTTGCATAAAAAAATACCTTCATCTGGTGATGCTTCCAAATTTGTCAGGCGGATTTTGAGAACATGTGTGCGAAGGAGATTTTGCACTCCCCTTATGACGTGGTTCTTCCAATTGTCATTTCCTTTTTCATTTTTGTCATCTATCGAACGTAGTTTCAGATACCTAAAAATTATTAATTGAAATGAGAACAATACTGAAAGATTTCAATGCACTTACAATATATGAAGTGTAAAGGTTAAATGTCTAAGGTAACGTCATACGACGTTTCATTATTTGATCAACTGTGTTGTGGAAACAAAGTTCAAATTCCGCAAGAGCTGAATCTATTTTGTGAATGTTGGTGTTTCAGGTTCTTTCTTATCTTTCCATATATTAATAAATAAGTAAAATATGTGATTATTGATGTTAAGTCAGATTTACCAAGTAATATAGGAATATTATGCCTTTCATTCCGTATTACTAATTGATTAAATTTTGCCCAAAATTTTGCCAAGTATAAGTTGCCAATCCAGCCAAAATACCGTAGTGAGAAGTCTGACAAAATTTTGATCCATTAGAAAGTATGAACTGATTATAAAATATACGAGCAGAATAGTGAACCTATTCATAAATCTACAAGTACGTATCAAATAAAACAGAAAGTCTTTTTTAGTCAAAGGAATTGGAACTGAATAAGATACGAACTGGAAATAATAGAGCTAGACAAGAATCATTTGAAAAACAAAAATTACCAAATACACCGAAACCAACAGTCAACACATATCAGACAAAACCGAATCCCAAAATGTTGAAAAAGGATTGGAAAACCCTAACCTAGTAAGACAGTGAAAGGGAAGAAAACATATGCCTACAAAAACACCCCACCAATTTGAATTGTTATTCAATGAGCCAATCCACTTCAAGATACCTACCAATTTTTGCAGGAGATCTAATGGATTTCCCAATACAAGTTTTATAACCCATTTCATCAGGGAATACACCGACTTGTGTCATTATTCGAAAAAAGAGAATATGAGTCAATTCCAACATTGTTTACGAGATTAATTTATAGGAAATATCTTTGGAATTTTCCTGATCAGTTAGATACAATACTTAAGTGTTTTGAAAAGACGATTTTGTAGATCGAAATATATAATCAAGGAAATTATTTAAAAAAATCAACCAAGTGCCTTATATACAGGGTGTCCAAAACTCGATGGCCTATTAGAAGTTTCTGGAAAAAGGGAGGTAGGATTATTCTAAAAATTTGGTTTCTTGGATAATCAGATCTACTTTATCGATCTAAAATATTTTCAACGCTGCGGCGTTGTCGCTTCTATCGAAAAGTAGCAACAACTTTGATATTTTAAATACAATACCCTGTATATTAATGCATTTTTCGCTTTTCTATTGCTTTTCGATTATTTTCATATGATACTTCCCTATACCTATCTCTAGTGATTTTCGTGAAATTCATTAATTCCCTTATTTTTTGTACGAAACATAGCTTCAATTAAATTTTTATTACTGCATTATTTGACTACGTAGAAAGCTGAGATTTTGAATGTAGTTTGACATTGTCCTGTATTTTAGTTATAACCAAGGGAATTTGGACTTCATTATACAGGTGATTTGTGTGATTTTACCGATACATACTGAAGTGGTGAAAAGTGCATTTTTTCTAATGGAACACCCTGTATATTATCAAATATCCTGTAAGACAATTGAATTTTCTTTCAAATGATGTATGCTCCTATACCTAGAGAGTCAGGTTTCCGAAATAAAAGCAAGTTTTCTATAAAAATTGGTTTATTTTGCCATATTCTGTATTGGGTAAATATGAAATGTCATGAAACATGTTATTACGATAATGCGAAAATTAGTACATTAATAATAAAACGTTTGCGCATTCAGTAACGTAAATTCTATTAGAAAAGAATCAAAGTGGAAGACAATAATTATTCAAATGAAAATCTGACTAATTTTTGTGGAATTTGTCCCGTATTCTTAACTGTTCGTTGGATATTGATACTTTTCTATAGAGTCTTTGCCATAACCAAACTTGGCAAAAACTAATATTGCATAAGCCGAAAAAAAACAGTAAGTCGCATTCAGGGTATCTGTGTCTGCGTTGAGAAATCATAATTCACCTCAAGTAGAACTCAATTTTTATTCCAATCAATAAACAAATAATAATAATAATAATAATGATAATACTCCCTCATAAACACTCGTAGAGTGTACCCAAAAGCATAGCCCAAATGAAGGTAAAATTAATCGATTATTCATGTGTTCGAAGTGCTGACCATTTGCACGCAAACATTCGTGAATCGAAGTCATTACATGGTTGGTGGTTGCTTTTTGAACCTCTTCTGGTTGAATTTCCTCGAAAGCACAAATTATCCTCTGTTTCAATTCGTCTCTTGAATTCACTGGTGTTTCATATACAATCTGCCTGTTTCTTCCCCAGAGGTAAATATCTAGAGGAGTTAGATCCGGGGATCGCAGTGGCCAAGGCTGTGGACCCAAGCGTCTTATCCACCGATCTTAAAAGGTTGTAGTCAGTTCTCTGCTCACTTCTTGTGTACAGTGAGGGGGGGCGGGGGTACCACCCAACTGATACCAACAACTTCGATATTCATGAAGCGGCTCTTGAAAGTTTAGATTCATCTGTCCATAAAATTTTCTGAAGGAAATTTGGGTCTTCATAAGTCCATGAAAAAATCCATTCACAGAAATCAACACGTTTTGGAGGATCACCTCTATGTAAGGCATGAGCTTTTATAAATTTATAATCATGCATTTTAAGTTTCTTTAAAATTCTCCATATCGAAGTGCTAATCATACCTAAATCCACAGTAGCTCTTCTTAATGATACATGAGGATGGGCATGGAAATACCCCAAGTGTAGCTCTATATTCTGTGCCAAGACATTAATTTGATTTAATTCATCTCCAGTTATCGGCTTGATTTGATTTCTTGGCGCTTCAACATTCCCGTTGAATATGCATTATAATCCATTTTTTATACTTCTTTCTGACAGAAACACTGTTTATCAAACCAACAGATTGTTTTGCTCTTTTCTGGTCACGGCACACTACAGATTATTCCAAATGGGAAATATCACCTATTTCGAATCGTTATACTGGAAATTGAAAATGATAGTAGTGTGCCGTAAATAAAATTCACGTTAGTGAACGCGCAAACGATTTATTATTAATGTACTAATTATCGAATTATCGTAATGACATGTTCCATGACATTTCATATTTATCCAATACGAAATATGGCAAAATAATCCAATTTTTATAGAAAACTTCCTTTTATTTCGGAAACCTGACTATCTATGTATAGGAACACGATACATCATTTGAAAGAAAATTATTTTCTTTCAGGATATTTCATAATATACAGGGTGTTCCATTTGAAAAAATGCCCTTTTCACCACTTTAGTATGTATCGGTAAAATCACAAATTTTCAACGACCCTGTATAATGAAGACCGAATTCCCTTGTTTATTACTAAAAGATAGGATATTGTCAAACTACTTTCAAAATCTCAGCTTTCTACGTAGTCAAATAATGCAGTAATAAACATTTAATTGAAGCTATGTTTCGTACAAAAAATAAGGAAATTAATGAATTTCTCGAAAACCACTACAGATAGGTATAGGGAAGCATTATATGAAAATAATCGAAAAGCAATAGCAAATCGAAAAATGCAATAATATACAGGGTATTCCATTTAAAATATCAAAGTTGTTGCTACTTTTCGATAGAAGAGGCAACGCCGCAACGTTGAAAATATTTTAGATCGATAGAGCAGAAGTGATTATCTAAGAATCCAAATTTTCAAAATAATCCTACTTCCCCTTTTCTAGAAATTTCTAATAGGCCATCGAGTTTGGGACACCCTGTATATGAATAGAATACCAATTCAAAACTCTGATGAATTTTGCTGATAAAGTTTTAAAATCTGTAGCAACAATCGATAGACTACACAATGGACAACTTTATAATACATAGATAATAAATGTTCACTCACTAGAAGAAAGATGAATATCATAAACAATTGTTAACAGATAAAAATAAATATACAATAAATATATAGAAAAAATTCTTGAATAAAGAGGACATTGATAAGTGCCATTGCACTCGTTTCACGAATATAAAAATAATTGAAAAACACAGTAAATAAGCTAAAATAAACATGGATGAAATCAAGCATACAATTATATGCAATTACAAATAGTGATATATCAATAAAATAAAATAAAATAATTACACATATACAAATAGATTTAATAAAATATTCATTTCAGAATATAAAATACAACATGCATTATTTTATAATAAAATTGAGGGTAGTAAATAATCAATTATCAAAAAGTACAAAGAGAAAGTATTGTGAATCGATATAAAATTTTTGGTCTCATTGATAAAAATAATCGAGGTCATGATATAAAAAATTTAAAACAGGTAGAAAACAGGAAAAAATATGTATACATTTTTGAAATGAACTAGATATTCACCATGAAATATTTAATGGTAAATTCAGAACAGCAGATATGAAAATAAGTAATATACTCGATGGGTGGCTGAACATTTGTTTGAGAAACGAATAATAACAAGAACATTTTATTTTTAGTAATTGAGTAACTTCATTTTTAGTCCTCAAAGAAGGAACGTATCATACTTCTAGGATTTTCTTTTATAAACGCTTTCAATCGTTTTTGTTTGAATTTTTTGATAAAATATATACATTCTGATTCGTCAGGGATGCTATTGTATAACGTAGGTGCTGAGTAGGGGAACATTCTCTGTGTGGTAGCTTTGACCATCAAGGGGGGGTATATAATGAAGTTTTCTTCGAGTATTGTAGTTGTGATGCTTATGTCGGGAAACTTTATGCATGTAATGAAGAAGTGTAATTGTCTCGAAGATTTCGGATTCAGAATAAGTCCGATGGGTACCTGGAGTTTTTGGAAAATATTAATTTTATGAATCTTCTTTGTATTATTTCCAACGGGTTCAGGTGAGTTTTCAATGCCCCACCCCATGCCAGAATTCCGTAGCGCATATGACTCTCTACCAGAGAGTGATAAAGGGTTTTCAGTTGATGTGAAGGTAAATTATCTTTAAGTTTCCTGAATTTATATAATATGCATATCAACTTCTTCACTACGTATTTTATGTGTGAGTCCCATTTCATGTGACAATCAATGATGACGCCCAAGTATTTAATTTCTTTCAAAGGTTCTATGAAAAAATGTTCGTCATTAATTTCTATATCTAGTTTGCTGAGATTAGGCAGACCACAAGAGTTACAGCTGAATGGTAAATAGTTGATTTTCTCTGTGTTGATAGTGAGTAATTTATATTCGAACCATTTTTTTATTGAGTGAAAGTCAGACTCAGCTTTCTATTTCAAGTTTTCCCAGTTATCAGTCTTGTAGAAAATTGCCGTATCATCAGCAAATCCAAAAATTTCCCCGCTTCTGTCTAGTGAGAACAGTCCATTAATATAAATGTTAAATAAGATAGGTCCTAGGACTGTTCTTTGTGGTTCGGCATCGCTAACCACGCCATCAACACTCACAGCCTGAGTTCTTTGGCCTAAGTAGCTTTTGAAGAGTTTTAAGCAATTGGTAAGAGAAGGTCATGTCGAACGCTTGTGACAAATCTACGAATATGCACAGACATGGACTGTTTTCATTCAAAGATTCAGTTATTCTTGATGTTAAAGCGAGAATTGCATCCTGATTTTTGTAAATAATTTTGAATTTGTTCAGGAAAGAAGTTAATCTGTTTTTCAGAATTTTTTCAAATATTTTTGAGAGGTGTGTTATCAAAGATATCGGTCGGTAATTGCCTACTCGCTGTGTATTCCCTTTTTTATGGAGAGGAATGACTACTGTGTGTTTGAATGCCGATTGATACTTTCCAGCTTCCATAAACAGATTGAAAATGTGCGTTAATGGCTTTTTGATAAAACAAGAAATATCCTTTACCTTAATGATATGGTGAATAAACTCCCATCCAATTTGGAAATGCAGTGAGATGCCAATTTCAGACAGAAAGAAATTTAAAAATAGAAATTATCTGTAGATATCCAACAATATCGTTACAAAAAACTGTGGTGTTAACAGTTGCAAAAGCTACACAATCATCTGTTATATACATGGAAACTACTCTAAACATACTGATATGCATAAACTCTCTCCTTCCGGAACCCAGTGCCGAAGCCTTCAGTTTGAAAGAAATTTTAATATTTCGAACACAAAAAATGAAGATGTCATTTTGAGTTCAACCGGCGATCAAGTAGAAGCTTATGCCATTTTTGAGAAAGCCTCTGCAGTAACGATGCTTAACGAAGACATATCAAATAAATTGGGTTTACAAGGGCAAGTAGTAGTAGTAGTAACAGTTGGTGGGGAGACTGCTATTGCAGACAGTAAAGTAGTCCCCCATGGGCCCTTTTTGCCATCCCCTAGTCTCCTCATCCATGGCATGCTCTGTAAAAAGTCCTGATTTCGCCTTCTCATGGTGTTCCCTCAAAATATAGAGCTCCTTGAAGTGCGTGTAATGTGTTATTGCTTGTAGAAGGAGCGAGTTCCTTCAGTTCTCCTCCTCGTGAAAGCTCTAGTAGGGCTGGTTCTCTCGAGTGTAGAAGGATCATGTATGTTTTGGCGTCGGTGTACGGTGAGCTAGGGGCACACTGGTCGCTACTGCAGTTGGTTGCGGTGCCTCAGCCACCCCTAGAATCCACTTCACTCTCGTTAGCCGTCATGACAAGTCATGCCGTTGCCCAGGATTCACCACGTGGAGGTGAGAGTAGTGTTGGGATTCCCGGACTCCAGGCACCCCCTTGAACCATGGGCAAACTGAGTTACTTTTTCTGCAACATTCCAACGAGTTTTCAAAATACATTGAAGATTCAAATGTAGTTTCTTTGAAAATCATGAGAATCGCCGCATATTTGCAGTTTTAGTCAGCAGAACCTGAATTCCAGAGCATGAACCAACGTCCATGGCTGGCCTCTGTGGTTCTTTGGTTGTTTGTTGTTTTCTGTTGCTCATCTGTGCCTCTGGTAATAACGGTTTCCACTTATTATATATTATATTATATTATATATATTATTATTATTATTATATTATATTATTATATTATATATTATATTATACATAGCCTGTGCGGGTACAGGACGGCTATTATTATTATCTGGCATGGCAAATATACACAATACTTTCAATATTCACTGTATAAATAACAAAAATACATATTTCCCGAATTCAGCCGATTTTATCGGATATATCCAACACAGAAACTTCAGTCTTCGTAAGATCCGACTCATGGCGTTGATGTTTCATTTTAAAATTATTTTCATTTTTCTTAACTCTGAAAAAGTCATGATTAACCCTGTATATTGTTCAAAAAAAGGCTTACAAAGCATACTGTTGCACTGACCAAGTGTAATACTGTGGTGTGGATGAAAAACCTACAAATAATTTTGTGATTTTATCACCAATAACGCTAAGTTAATAATGGCCAAAAAGTGACATTTCACAACTTCAACACTCTGTATCTCGCAAACTATTAACATAGAATTTTTGTGTGCCCACGGTAACGTTTGTTTAGAATCTCGAGTTCAAAAACATATTGAAAATTTGGACAATCTGACCGAAAGATTTTTTGCATAAGAAATGTGCGTGGTCCAATTTTGATACTGAGCACTGTGAGAAAACGATCGAAAACGATATGAAAACTAATTATTCATAGCGCTATAAAATTTGAAAAGAGGGCATATCTAAACAATAAATTTCATAATTGCTGCTCGAGAAAAAAGTAATCATTGAATATTATGAATATGTGTAAAAAACGCATTCAAGTTTTTCTGGATTCTGTTGAGGAGATAAACAACTGTTTTTTAAACTTGATAAGGAATTTCTCAATTGATAATAACATACCTAATTCTGATACAAACAATAGAAAAAGTGATTTTCAGATTCCACTTCGTAAATGAAGAATGAATAATATTATATATAACACAATTATATAACAATTATCTAACTCGTGCTGTATTCGATAGATTATTTTTTGATGCTCCAATCATAGACCTATTCTCTAGACATATAACATTTTTATCTCAACAATTTACTTGAATCACTATAAACAGAATGAAGTTTGGTATTCGAAGTTCTCATCATGAAATATACAATTATTATGGATGTTTTGTTCTTGACTGGAGGATTCCGTAGCATTATTTTGTTCTGTTGGATTGAAAGCTATTGCTTTCTCTCTGTCACTAGGTTATCAATTGAAATTGTCACATTACTCAAAATAGTATTCCTATATGCATTTTCGTTGATTTTCTTAAAATTTCATCGAATGATGATGTACTAAACCGTTTTCGAATCATTTTTCACTGACAGACGTCAGATCAAAAGTATCAGTTGTCACATAATAAAAACAAAATACCACAAAAAATTCCCGCGGCAATTTTCAAGGTAGGAAACTCCCACTATAATAATGCTGTGATGGGCCTGAACGTACATGAATGCTTTCAATTGATGGTTTCGATTGGTTGCAACAATTGTCAAAAACTAATCATAATAATGTTATTCTGCTCACTTAGTGCTGGTTTTTCAACGTTCAGTTGAGAGTATCAGTTCGCTGGCTGACGGCTAATAGTCCTCGGGCCCAGTAGGTACCAAAGAAAAAGAATTATTTTCGAACTGTTGAGATTTCATATATCTGTTCTTCATGTCCAGTTGGACAACGTACTATTGATAATTTTTCTCAAATAACATGTCCGACCCAAAATGAAGAGCAGATATATGAAATCTCAAACGTCGGGTGATTATTTTTTCTCCCGGTACGGGGCGCAACGACTATTAGCTCTCAGCCAGAGACTCTTAACTGAACATTGAAAAACCGACCCTAAGTAATACCACCATTTTAATGAAACAATATGTTCTTTCCTCACTTCTCAGTGGTAGCCAAAGCTGAGGTATCTGACAGTGAAGCTTCTTGCTTGCATCGGCAGAGGTTCGAGGCCTCAGTACGCGAGAATCTTCTTTCTTAAATGTATCAGTCTCTTCAGTCGTTCACATGCCTTGTTGTGACGTCTGGTGCTAGCTTGGAGTGCGCATCGACCAACCGGGGTGGTGATGTAGGTTTTCCTTGTTTTTCTACAGCTGTAAAGTGGATACACTATCAAGCATCAGTGAGTCGCTCCGGAGCGCCATGGCAAATAATAATAATGGCCATTCTCTACCCGCACAGGCTATACCATTGGGTACACACTATAGGTATAGGTAGGTATAGCCCTGTACTCACGATTCAAAACTAAATTTGAAAAAACAATATGTAGCTCACACAACATTTATAGGAATTATTAAATACTTTGAAACTGTTACTAAGCCACAGAGGTGGTAGGAGGAAGTAATATTGCATTGTAGAGTAATGGGTTTTTTCGTCCTGTCCTGCTGTGGTGTTCAGTGGGCGGGAAAAACCATCCCTTGCCTGCCCTTGGGGAGTCTCTACCGCCGTGTTATGTAGACATTCGAATGCTGTAGGTACTGAGTCTCCATGGGGTTGTCTGCTCTACTTCCTTCAAGTTATGCAGGGGCTTTGTTTCGCTTATAAGTAAGACATTAGGCTATAGTGATCATCTATTATTGAATTTTTTGATTCAACCAACATATAATATCTTTTATGTCTAAAATTGAATCTTAAATCTTTTTTTTTTGTTTGTTCTCTTTTCTCTCTTATTCTCCACCTATTCCTTCACTTTTTTTTCCAGGCTTTTCTTTACCAAAGTTACCGTATCATCGCATTCAAGATATTATTACTTTTCAATAGGTACTGTTATTATTCTTCTTTCAATTTCACTGGCACTAGTGGATGAATAGGGGTGGACACCTCTACAACTGGGGCCACTTATTACAAGTATCACCTGTGGATTATGAATGCATCATATTTTTTTTCCATCCGGAATATCACAACTGGGCCCTGTTTCCAAAGCTCCAACAAATCCAGAGGATGGGCTGGTGTCATTTACAACAACCACCCCCGCATCTGTCTGGATTGAAGGATGAGGGCCTTCTGCAATTTTCATGTTAAGATTTCTGCCTTATCACGACAAGCCGGTATGATTTTTATATTCGAAAGCAGTTTGTTCATCATTCCACCAAGGACTCCTATGATTATTCCATCAGAATAGTTTGTGTAAAGTCTGAGGAGTTCCGAAAAATATCTCGATATTCAGTCAGATGATTTGAAGTATGTGAGTGTATAAGCAATTTTACCATATGATGGGATGGATGAGTTTGAACATAAAATGGCAGTACCACTGTACTTAAACCACGATGGCTCTTCTCATTTTGAACAATTTTCTAAATATCTGTAATGGCCGTGTGCAATGTATTGGCGCGAGGTGAACTATGGGCGGGAACTGAGTTGGCGCTAGATGAGCTGTGTGCGGGAACTTGGTTGGCGCTAAGTGAGCTGTGTGCGGGAACAGGGTTGGTGGGAAATGAGTTGATGCGTGCAATGAGAGGCTTCCAGGTATTGGGAAGTCTACGTCCGTCGTCGCGAGTGTTGAGGCAATTGGGGCGCTTCTCTATCTCAAGGGCTTCTCGGATGATCATGGTTTGTAGAGTTTTCTCGGTGGAAATTGTTTTTGTGTTTTTGAAGTCTATTTTGTGACCTGTGTCTTCTCGATGTTTATAAAGTGCGGAAGTGGAAGATGCCTGACGCACAGCAAGTTCGTGTTCGTAGACTCTGGAAGTTACTCGTCTGTTAGTCTGGCCAATATAACTTCTCGGGCAGTCTGAACATGGTATTTCATATATACCTTGAGAATCGTTTGGTATTGTGTCCTTGGGAGATCTGAGGAATTTGGATATTTGGTTGTTGGCCGTGAATATTGTTTTTATCTCGTGTTTTCTCAAGATATTACTGATTTTGTCTGTCACACCTTTGATGTATGGTAGGAAAGCTTTGTGTGGCTGAATACTCTCTAGTGGATCATTTGTTTTTGAAGGACGGGTCAGTTGATGGCGGATAGACTTGTCGATTAGCGAATTGTTGTAACCATTTTGAAGTAAGGCTGATTTCAGTTTGTCCAGCTCTTGTGGTCTATTCTGGTTGTCGGTAAGCTGAATTGATCTGTATATCAGGGAGTTCAATACGGAGTTTGTTTGTGCTGGATGGTGATGAGAGTTTGCGTGTAGGTATCGGTTGGTGTGGGTCTGATTCCTGTGTACTGTGTGGGTGAAAGAGTTATTGGATTTCGTGATGAGAACGTCCAGGAAAGCTAGGGAGTTGTTCATTTCGGTCTCCATTGTAAATTTCATGTTGGGATGGATATCGTTTAGGTGATCTAAGAACGTGTTTAAGATTTCGTAACCATGAGGCCATATGACGAAAATGTCGTCAACGTATCTGAACCAGCAAGTAGGCTTGTGGTCAAATGCTTCTACAGCCCTGGTTTCAAAGTCTTCCATGAAAACCTTTTCATTATTAATTAAGTCATCAGGAGAAAGGGGAGCTAAGCCAAGTTCAACTCAATTTATCAAGAGTCTTACGAGCAAGTACCCAGATAACACACAATATCCTATGGATATCCGTTTCATGTCCAATTCTGGTCGGAATATCCGCGGATTTGAAATGGATATCTTTCAGAAGATATTTTATGGATAGCCATAAGATATCCAAATTGAGCAATCATAAATTCATATCAATACAAATAACAAAATTATCAGTGTTACCTATATTTTTTTACCATTCATTTTCGTATGAAAATTTCTTCTTTCAACAAATACTATATAGCTCGTATCATTGTTTTTTCTTGAACTTGAGATGGACATCCATATGATATTTATCGATGGTCGATGGATTCGAAACAGATATCTCATGGATATCCTCGAACGATATCTTATGGATATTCCAGACATATATCTTATAGAAGTCCATCTTCGTTCACTCGGAACATCCACCGGACGTCCATAATATCCACCGAATATAACTGGATGCCCTGTGGATATCCCCAATATCCAAAATTATTATCCATTGGATATCCATCGAATGTCCATTACGAAATATATATAACCTCAAAATACCGATAATTTTAACTTGTAAAATCATCATCATATTTATAATTTATGTAAATGTAGAAGCACTATGTTACTGAGTGTTTATCAGTAACAAAGTTCTGTTTAAATTCAGTTGAACCAGACAACGCTTCAGACTGATCTCATTCACACCTGTCACCTCTGGTGAAATTTCATTCGATTTACCAGTTCCATCACTTTCATTTCATCTTGAAATATTCAAAAAGCAAATTTAAACTCTACTGAAAATTTGCCTTGCTCGTCTTCTGATGATGACTCACAATATATTATTTAGTCTGATGGTTTAAAAAAAATTACTTTTGGAACAAAGATTCGAATTTGTTTTTTTCTAAAAATTTTTAGTAAATTTATTGAAGTTCTAAAGATGTTTTTTTTATAGAAAATACATGACTGATATTTTTGTAAATGGAGTAGAATGTCAATATGTCTTTTAATTAGTAGATTCGTCATAATAGCAGATTATCAATTTGTTGTAGATGCTGTAACTCTACTCTTTGGCTGTGAGTAGAAAATCAGGCATAAGTTAATAATTCAAGTTTTACACAAGTACCTCTATTGGAAACAAGGAAAAGTAAGACAGCCGGAAATAAAGAACAAAAGAAATATAATCAACTTTTTAGGCAGAATATATTTTTAGTTTAATTTTTATATTTTCAGATAGTTTTTCCTTTGTGATACAAGGTACAGAGCTAATTAGACATATTCCCAAAAATTATAATTTGATCTTTTCATGAAATAATTTTTGTATACGGAAAATATTTTAAGTTTAGTTTTTGTGATTTACCTAGGGTGTGTTTGTGATATTTATATTTTTGAAAAATTATTCTTTTTGGGTTTGATTTGTATGTGTGTCCCTTAGTGATTTTTGAGTTACTATTAAATGAATTTATCTCTGCATATTTTGAATATTGTTAATTTATAGACTAGCCAAATGTTAATTTGAAACCATTAAAAAGATTATGGGGTTAAAAAAAATTCCATTTTTGTACTGAGATTCTAGTAATCATTCTGTATTTGCGAATCAGGCTATAAAGGTGCATTATTCAATATTGAGATTGATGTATGCGAGCGTAAATATCTTGTATGGATATCCCTGTATAATAAATATCTTATGAACATTCCTCAATGCTATCTTATAGATATCCTTGAAAGATATCTTATGGATATCTGAGAACAATATCTTATGGATATCCGTGAACAATATCTTATAGATTTCCCAGCTTCTTCCACTTGGCACATCCATCGGACGTCCATGAAATATCCAGCGGATATTACTGGATGTCCTCTGGACATCCCCAATATCCAAGATGAATGTCCAGTGGATATCCATCGAATGTCGGTGTGTTGACTGGGTATTAATTGTTTTTGTTACATTTTCTTCTACTGTCCGAAAGCACTGCAAGTTCTTAACTACACAGATAGTTATTATGAACTGCAATATCTCTCTAATAGCAGCTAATGTTCTAATGGACCTGGCATGCTTCAAGCTTATACTTTATAGTCTGTTATCTGAAAACTACGCCGGTCTTATTCTTATATGCCTTATTCGAAATCCCAATTGTGCCACTTCAAACCGTTGTCAAATAAGTTTAATTTCCGTTTCGATTGTTATTTCTGTATGAAACGATAATTCATCATTTTCTTCAACATTTCGTTTCATATTAATGGGAACCCCGACCCTGGATTGGAATTAAGCTCATTTCGAATTGAAGCAGTATCAGTGCCTGGCCTGTTACGAATCACTTCCAAGTCAAGTCACATCTCGAATTCCCTTTTGTTCGCGGATTCATTATTCTTCGTTTTTTCGTAGGCGAAATGAAAGATGAAAGAGAAATGACAAGAAAATGAATGAAATGCGTCAGATATTTATAACCGAAGTAAGTGAAACCTACGTGAGTTTTTCGCTCAGTGGTTTTTATAGCATACTAATACGTATTAAATAACCCCGGGGTGGATGGACAAGAGAATAACATTCTGACTGACAATAATTATTGTTTTATAGAGTTTTTATTTTATGGCTGCCATTATTGCACCGTGGTACATTTTATGACGCCTTAATTGATACTATGTTTCGGTATTAACGATCTGCAATTTCTGAAAGAGATTTGGCTTCAATATACTAATTTGGACTTACTCTGTTCACATCAGTTGTATGGTTCAAGCAGGCAAAACGCGAACAGCCCAGCTAACACTTAATTTTCAAAACTTTTTAACTCAATCCATTCCTAGATGGATTGCATTTTGTACAAATAAATAGTGATTATTCGACAAAATAAAAACTTCACCCTCAAATAATATTGAAACGTCGTGCGGCGTAGGTATTCAAGATATATAGAAGATAATTTAAAATATACAGAAATAGAGGATGAAACAAGTTGATTTTTTCACAAAAAACCCAAAAAATACTCAAAGTTTCAGAAAATCAAGTGGAAGTTTTGATTGGATATTATTTTGAAGAGTCATCCATCGCATATGGAAAAACCAGATTTGCTGATGAGAAGAAATGTTACAAAATATGGCCATGATAATTTGAATACTAATACCCAAGAACTTTACAAATTTTCGAAAACGTGTTTTCAGGCAATAGACATGAGAGCCCTATAGGCTCGATTAGCTATTGCCAACTGACAACAACAAGTTTTTATTGGTTTCTAGAAATGTCAAAAAATAATCTATAATATTTCATTCATGCCATCATATAGAAACTTTCGAATTTGCTCAATTGCAAGTAGCGTTCATAGAGAATAATTCGTGATAGTAATATCATTTTATTCATGAGATGCAGATTATAACCATTTAAATTGTCACCCTGTGTTAAGGCCCCTGTCATGTGGCGAGAAAGCTGCAAATAGCCTTTTGTGGTGGAGCGGCACAACGTCCCAATTATAACAAACACAACTATTACAAAAGTTTCAAAATGCGGGTATAACCAGCGACGAACATTTGTGTGCAATATACCCATAACCTCCATGGAGACGGTGCAACATCCTGTATGGAGAAAATTGTTCCACAAATTTATATATACTTCTTGTAAAGTATAGCTTATAATTTATTCAAACCCAATATAGTAATTTGTCACTACCGCTTAGCCAACTCTGTATTATCTATTTAAGGGTCAGTTTTATAGGTTCCAGTTAACTCCAGATCGACTAACTAATGGTTTAGAATGGGAACTATAACAGTATTATCTAACGGATATCATTCACATTGTAAACTATTAGTTAGTCCATCCGGAGGTAATTGGAACCTATAAAACTGGCCCTAACTGCTCTGAACTCGGACTACCACTGAAACTGCGATCTCTGGTTTTGGTACTCCATTTATACCCGTAGTAAACTCCTTTCGGAACATTCCAGATGATTAAGAATCGGTGGCTCACCTCGTTGGCATATAATCCAGTCTGTAAATGTAAAAATCTCTCGAGCGATGACGTCAGGCATTACTCACGAGCTGGAGACAAGAAGTCAGGGCGGGCTCCAAGTTCGTTACAATATGAATTCTCTTAGTACAATATCAATACATTTTCAAAAACGATGGTAAATTCTAAGAGTTTGTTTTCCTGTTTCGGAGAATTTCAATTAAATGAAACTAATAATTTCGACTAAGTCGTAATTCCCGCCTCTCCACACTATCCCAGGAAGTGGAAAATTTCAGTCAAATATCTGTCAGAAAAAAACTCTTTCTCTTACGAACATTGGAATACAGTTGACATCTATTCGTAAGCTAGTATGTAATATCAATATACACGGTACGGATTTACAGAATATATGTTTAGAACGTCCAGAAAGGGTGAGAAACTCCGATTAAGTAACACAACCTAGATGAGTGATACTCAAATATTATTGAATGTAACATCTTTTCATAATGTAATCCCTCAAATCATGACATTGTAGAAATGTTGCAATTTTTCAAGGATGCATGTCAGCTAGATTTTTATTTCTGTCGGGTATATTCATGGCAACGAAAACCCAAAAATACTGTCTTGGATGAAATATACAACAATAAGAAAGCAATTGAAACGTTTATTGCAGCTTGTTGGGAGCATGTAAAAACGATAGTATTTTCATCGCCGAACGGAGATTCTTCGTTGTCGATATAATCTGGTCGTCACGGCAACGCTTCATTTGATATTTAAAAGAACAACAAGAAAATATTTCTGGTTGTTTTCGTATTTGGCTCATTGGAGTGTTTTTCGTGAATAATGGGCAAATTCTGAGTTGATTTGTGTTAAACTATCGTTAGTTCTTATTATTAAGCAATGGTGAAGGATTGTGAAATGTGTGAAAGACCATTTGAAGCTGGAAATCAAAATATGTCATTTCATAGGTAAGCTACCAATGTCGTAAATATTGAGAAAGGGAAACCGAATTGGAAAAGAGTAAAATTATTGAGTTATGAAAAAACATGTCAATTAGAGCATCGGCTGTTCTCAAAATCATGTGGAGATTGTTTATTGAACCTCAATATTTCTATGGACAACGCACGACACTGCCAGTGAGGTTACATGTCCCTTGCAAACGAATATTCGCGACCTGCGCGAAGAGTGCGACACCTATAATTATTTCGTTGAACTGATATAATGTTGCATAAGAGCTTCTGTATCTATTTTATCTCTTTTCTCAAAATTAATCGAGTTTTGTACATTAAATTGAGTTTGGTGATATTCCTTCATGTTGATACTTTTAGAATATAATAACCGAAATGGCGGCAGAATTAAGCAATCCAAACAATAGGCTTATTTGCTCAGTGCCCCAATGCTTAATGCATCATCAATAGTACCAAACACAAAGTTTCTTTACATAATTTTCCCATTGAAAACATAGAATTAGGCAAAAAGTGGCAATGACTATGTATATGAAAATGTCTGATTAACATGTTTGAAAAATATAACAATTTATTTAAATTTGAATGAGAATAAAATTAAACACTGTGGTCTCTTATGGAATTTGTAGGCTGATCACCATTGCACACTTTCGCGCCTTAATTCTGAGCGCCATCTAGCGGGAACGCATTTCGCGAATAAAGGCGTGAGCGGCGAGTTACTCATCTAGGTTGTGTTATTTGATCGGAGGTGAGAAATGCGTATTCGTGGCTCCAATAATCAAAACAATAAGCAAAACTAAAACACAAAACAACTAATAGTATTTAAATAAAATTTCCATTATTGCCATCATCACAATTCATGCTGGCTTCATTTAGAACAATGATGAAATTATTGAGAACTTTCATAAAGTCACACGCTACAGAACTCCTTTATGAACATAATATTCGTGGATAATTTTAAACAAGATATACCAGGAAATAATAAGAAAAATAAGATGATGAACATAAGTAAAGAAGTAATATTGGATCATTTTCAAAGTATGACTGAAGAAATATCAAGTGAGTTATTTATACAGTGTGTCCAATTAAGTTCACATCATATGGAATTTTTGTTATGATTGATTATTACATGATTCTAAAACCTGGAACTCAACCGTCAGATATAAAAATTTTTCAGTCGCATACGAGGTGTCTCAAAAAATATGAATTTTGTGCAAAGGATAAAGTACCTTTATTTTTGACAATATTGAAAATTATTACGAAAAAAAGTTGTTTAGTATTGGAAACTACGTTTAGATATTCATACAGAACTCCTTAAGAACAATACGTTTCGTCCCAAGAACTAATGGAAATAAGAAAAATGTAAAAATAACAAAATTCACTTTTTGAATGTACATAGACGTGATTGAATATCTCAACGTGGTTTTCAATTCTGAATAACTTTTTTTCAAAACAGTTTTCAGTATTGTCAAAAAAAAGGTTCTTCACACTAGCACAAAACTCATATTTTTTGCAATTACTAATAAAATGGTTTTCCATACGCTGCGAACTTAAGTGGACACACTTTATATTAGACTCACTAGTGAATTACGAGTTATAACTTACTAGTTATATAATGTAATATATATCACATGATTGGATATTTCTTATTAAATTTGTATAATAGGCAAACTGTCTATGTACTTCTTTCATTTGAACTGGTTGGATATTTTTTTATGAAATCTTTATAATATGCAAACTGCCCTTGTACTTCTTTGAACGGCACTATCTTCAGAACCACCCCAAAAAATCTACCTGTTCAGAAATGCTGAAGGTACATACCCAAATACAGTCAGTTGTTTTCTAGAAATCTGTGTGCCCGCAACTGCCTTCAGGTAGGTCTTGTTTTAATCACAAACACAATACTTTATATGCCAACGTTTCAGATAATATAAGTTTTATCCGCAGCTGGCATCTTATAAAATCATAATTCTACTGTTTACAAACGTTTTATGAAGTTAATAAAACACTAGTGTCTCATGAGTCATATTGATCTCACAATGTTATCGAGATTTAATTGTTTGTTTCATCCATTCCTTTTTCTCTTGGTAAGTGTCATAAACTTCAAAGAAGCCCTTTAATGTTCTTGACATATCAGCTGCGGATAATATTTTGTATTGCATATTATACTGTTTCATAAATACAATTTTTCTACATCTGTCAAATTTTTCACACTTTTCCGTAAAATAATGAAACAGTATTTTGATATTGTAAAATTACGCACTTTCGGCATTCAAAATACCTACACAAAAAGTACACTTTTTTTCAAAGTTGTGTTATTAATTTGTTAATCGTTTACACCATAAATTGGGTGTGGTTGAGTTGAGTACTAATGAACTATAAAATTTGGTTATCCTAATTTTTGTCAGTTGTAGAAAAAATATTGCATGCAACACGTGAGTATTTTATTTACAACCATATATGTAATGCTGTCATTACTAATGTCATTGAAGGTTGGAAAGTGTCACATTACACACCTCTACTTCCCGACCTCACTTCCCGCCCTCACTTCCCGCCATCATTTCCCGCCCTCATTTCCCGCCCTCATTTCATCTATTCTATATATTATTTTCTCTGGCACCAAGCCCTGGACTGCTGCGTAAGCAGCCTGTCGTACTTCTGGTGGGGTACAAGTCATAAATTCTTCGTCGGAAGACATGTTTTTCAATTTATTATTCGCGAATTTAATATCCGATTTTATCTGACATTTATTTATATTAGTGACAATTGTCTACCCCATAGTCATGCACGGTAACAATATATCCACTTGATTATTCTGAGAAAACCGCATTCTTAGTAATTTGTCGTTAAATGTAATATTTAAGGTATGTTCAGAACGAAACGGAGATTCGTTAATTTTGATCTAAATATGATGGTTGTAAATAAAATAGTATACAAACCTCGGTAGGAAGTTTCATTCCTGTCTCGAGATCATAGCTAACCTCGACGCTTTGCGTCTCGGTTAACTAACTGATCTCACGACAGGAATGAATCTCTTCTCACCTCTGTGGATAATATACTATTTCCCGCTGCCGACACTGTAAATAGTCCATACATGCTTGGCAACATAACAGGTAAATGGCTTATATCATTCGTTTACTAATTCTTCTTGACAAACGAAATGTAAATAGTGTCATTTACTTGTCTAGGATAATAATGACTTTGACTTTGACAAGTAATACCTTCAGCTTCATTTATATCAATATTTAGGTTATGAGACATTTTGAATATTATTGGTGTCTATTTATTCGGTAACTTAATTACGCGCACAAGCAACTTCGAATGAAATAGCGGAACAAATAATGATGAAGGAAGGGTAAGAAAACAAACTTCAATCCAGGCAAATTTTGAGAAATGTCAACAAGCAGTGGGAAAATCGTAATAAGTAACACGGAACGTATCGACTGTTAACATCCTCGGCAAGCGACAAACAAGCATCGGCTTTGCCTCGGCTCGTACTCGCTCACCTCGAATGTCAACACGTCTTTACATTCCTTGGTACTTAAATAACTATTAAATCAGTATAATATTCCTTATATTTCAATACATCTAATCAAGTAATTAATGGATATTTCATGTTGACAGCAACTGTTGTTGACAAGCTTGTTTGACATATGACAAAACTGATAACTTGGCGCAGTTACCAGCTGAGGAATAAACATCCTAAACACTGTGTTATAATCTTGAGATTCCGTACCCTTTTCAGTTCATTCAACATGGACTACGATACAGATATAATGAAAATATAGTTCCCAGACGGCACCCAATATTCCTGGAATATGCCTACAACATCCTATTTTCCAACAGATATTGCCATATTCCTGGAATATTCCATGAATATTTATTTGATCTTATACACATTGAGAATATTCCTGGAATATATCCATGATATATTCTCCTTAAATATTGCTGGTATATTCAAAAGGCATATTAAGCAGAATCGTAAGTTTTTGAATATTCTGGGACAAATTTTGTTCACAGACGAAGCAAATTTTTCTCGGAATGCTATTCAAAATTTCCATAACAATCACATGTGGGCGGAAGAAAACCCCCATACCATAACCGAAACCCATTTTCAACACCAATTTTCGGTTAATGTATGGGCAGGAATTATTGGTGATTATCTAATAGGCCCATTTTTTCTACCAGGACGCCTTGATGGACGGTCTCATTTACACTTTCTCGGCGAAGAACTAAATGGGTTGCTTGAAGATGTGCCAATTGCGTTAAGGAATCGAATGTGGTACATGCACGATGGAGCCCCTGCTCATTTCAGTGTAATTGTCCGAAACCATTTAAATACAGTTTATCATAATCGTTGGATAGGTCGCGGAGGACCTCAGCAATGGCCAGCAGGATCTTTGATCTCAACAGTTTAGATTTCTTTTTATGGGGGCACCTCAAAACTTTAGTGTATAAAACTCCCGTTAATACTTTAGAATATTTAAGAGAGCGAATAGTTGCCTCGAGTGAAACTATCCGAAATACACCGGGAATATTTGAACGTGTGCGTAATTCCATGCGTAGACGGGCGGAAGCATGCCTATAAAGTGAAGGTTGCCATTTCCAACAATTTTTATAATCAGTGTTAGTATTGTCAATAATTAATGAATTTGATCCGTTCATTTAAACTTATTTTTATAAAAATAAAATAAAATTCGTTTTTGTACAAGCTGAAATCCATATTTTTTATATTCTCATTTATTTTGAAACAAATCTGATCCCTTAATTTGCTTTAAGTCGATGCACAATCATTTCCACACCACATCAGATTTTTGAGGAATTGATCCTGAAGTAAAACAATTTTTATTTTCGTAAGCAAAAACCATGCGTCGGACAAAGAAAACCCAAGAGATTAAATTTGCTCAAAAATGAATGGGAATCCCAAAAGTATTTTTCGAGAAAAAGCAGTGGCGTAGTAGTTTTTCTTCAAAAATATTCAATGCAAAACCCGCGCGGACGCCACTGTCAGAGAAAACGAAAATTTTTGTACATCACAAAATGCACCTTGATGCACAGAAGACATGTACCTACTTTTATGAAGATGCATTCAATATTATCCCGGTTATTATTAAAAAACTGTTTTTTTTTTCAAAACTTTACCACCCTGTATCTCAAATGTTAGGACTTTTAGGACTTACGTTTATAGAAAGTTTTTTCCTCAAAATAAGTCAAAGAACAACCCCCCAAATATTAGTATGTCTTTAAGGAACACCCTGTATAGCAATCACAAGATATCATTTGAAATATCTTAAATTAAATCGAGGATTAAATGAATTATTTGTTTAAAGCAAAAGTTACTATTGAAAAATATAAATCCTTCAACAAAAAGTCAACTGCTAGCTGAATACTTGATAAGCGGTTGGATAGATAGTACCCTATTCATTCATCAATATATCATTGGCTTTTATTCTGTTCATTGTATTGTCAGCATCGAGCAAATGTCCTAATGAACTTGAATTTGGATATTTGACCCTTCAGTCGTGGAGAGCATAACCAAGGAACCATAATACACTAGTAGGTAATACGAGCACAGGCATCGGCTAGTGGCACCAGATTTGCATGTACAATAAAATCCCTGTATTGCGTCTTATTTTCACCATACTTTGTTGAGTTCAGGAATCTGAAATAAGGTCTTACTTCCAAAAATTCAGATTCCTCTGGAGTTGACCTAAACATGAGATGCTAAACTGTCCTGATAAACACCTATAGTTAGATATCTTAGAGAGTCCATACTCATTCAGAGAAACTAAGGCACCTGATGTTCATTCACGAGTATCCATCTTCCTTTCCTCAAATCACCCCAGCTTGCACAACATTGGGCGTGATCGCCGAAGTAATTCCTTTGCGTCCTGGTCATTTACTCTTTCCATGATGACCGGCGGAAGATATCAGTTGATACTATAGAGTCCAAGAGCCAGTGACGCATGTTTCATAAAGTGTTTGATGCACCTTGAAATTTTGTAGGGATAGTATTTAGGAAATGAGAAGAAGGAATACCTGTGTTTGCCTAACCTAACCCGGGACACCAGGTACTGAGCATAATAGAAAGGTGTAATAAAATTGAAGCCAAAAAAGTGTTTGATTAACAGCCCAACAAACGTTAATCGAACGTTTACTGAATTTTCAATTAGCATTCAAGATGGCAGACACTTTTGAGGTGGTTTACATACGTTGTCTTTCAAAAGTATCGGAAAGGTCTCATATTTCAGAAACGGCCCTGAGAAAATTTACAAAAATTTCGGTAGGGTGGTTTTTGATGAAACATGCGTCACTGGCTCTCCGGCTGATATACGGTATACGGTAAAATCGTCCGAGATTGTTAACATGTGGCATATGTGGCATAGAAAAAAACTGACACATACTCTTCATGAGGCTATTTAGGAATTCCACTATCCATCTGATCTTTGTTACCAATCTGGATGTGTGTGCCACTTTCATACTTTGACTTTGCCCTCTTGGTCATTTGAAGAATCCTCTTGAAAGAAAAGCGGATACTACGGTTCCGAAGAATAAGTATAGTCTAAAAAAAATATTTCAATATTTACATGATGAACACCGGAGAGACCAGCAGGAAATATTCCAATTTGTTGAGTAGGGGTTCGCGAGACCAAGGCTAAGACCAAGATCAAGACTCAATAAATCTTCCCAAGACCAAGACCAAGACTTGACTTTCGAGACCAAGACCAAGATCAAGACTCTCCCCCAAGAGTATTGGTCTTGGTGTTGGTCTCCAAAGAAAAATAGTGAGCTCAAATCTACTCAATATCAAGAAAATTTTGATGGAAAATGTTATGGCAAGTATTGCAATTTCTTCGGGATTCCGAATCCACCACTCTGCCTCAACCGCATCTTGCTACTCATCACACATTAATCCATTGTAAAATGGTCAATAAATTCCAACCATTTTGAATCTTTTTTCTGGCCTGTCAGGTGTCGACCTGTGTGCTGTGTGGGTCTGATTTAATATTTATTTGAGATTTCTTAAAAATTATATTATAATGGTGAATTGAGAAATTCATTTCGCTTACTTTACCCGTACAAATTAACAATTGTTAATGACTGAGAAATACGAAATACCTATTATACGCATATTAACTGTTGAATAATTGAATTGAATAATTAAAATTTCTAGACAAATTTTGATCCAAGACCATCAAGACTATCAAGACTGGGACCAAGACTATCAAGACTGAGACCAAGACTATCAAGACCAAGACCAAGACTATCAAGACCAAGACTATCTTGGTCTTGGTTTTGCGAAGCCCAATGGATGAGTTACTTGGGAAATCTGGATTTTGGAGATTGGGAGTTTTTTCCAGATTACAGAACTCAACAAAGTATTAGCTCTGGTTAGCGCACACTCCTAATGAAAATGAACAGACAATACAGGAATATTTTTCTGATTGATTCGGCCGTTACTTGACGAAGATCCATGGTAATTTTAGAAATACACAGGACCCATTCAATCCTCACAAACTCCATTTTAAATTCACGACATGTTTCGCTAACACTGTAGTTTTTTTATTCACTTGAAAAAGCTACTGTTCAATTTTTTTAAATAACTTTATTCCAAGTCAACATTTTATATACATAATGCGGACGTGATTCCAACTCAGTTATCATTGCGCCGTTTCTTTAGGCCCTATTTCAATAATGCTAAAAGAAAGGTAAAGAGGAATATCAAGTATCCCGTTAAAGCCCACCTTAACAACGAAGTAAATACTGTACTGAACACGAATCTGAAATCAGATAGGCCTTCGCAAAGGTCCGATAAAGACCCTCTTATCTGGTTTGTTGGAAAATTTGAGCCAGGTGGAGTTATGCACATTGAAATTTCCTACTAAGATGACTTCAGCTATTTGATGTTTTTGCTCGATGAAATCCAATTCGAGTGATAAAATCTCGAAGAGGTCGTAGAAAAACAAGCATGAAATGACATATTTACAACTTGTAGGTACTCGCTACTACACATTCTCGTAAACCTACCAATGGTAAATTTATATCATTTCACGCTCATTACACAGCATATTATTGGATCCATACCCTGAAAGAAAATTTTCCTATTCGGTTTGAGTTTTTAATCCATCCGTTTGTGTGCCAATTTTTCCCAAGAAGGCACAAACATAAATTGTAGCTTTTCTTCCCAACTCTAATGTCGTTTCAAATAGTTGAAAATTCATTTTATAGACTTTTATGTACCATGCCTTATATGTTAAAATAGGGTCGAGCAAAAATTTATTTTTATGAGTTTGGCTTCCGTTCATTTCACCAAATTCATTCATAGAATGGAAGAAATATTTAAGAATAATACTTACTTCAGATTGAAATGCATGGTATATTTAGATTCACCCTACTACATCATAATCAAATACTAAAAATCACGTTTTACGTGTTAGCTCAAACATGGGCCTGTTTTTTAATTCACCAAACTGGTGTGGTGGGTCCACCAAATAATTTTAATATCATTGTGGTGAAAAAACTTTGGCACGACATTTCTTTGAATATGGAGAAGAAAAAGTATCAATTTTCTGGGAATGAATGCGATGCTAAATATAGGAATCTGATTCAAAACTATAAGAATACATTAAAGATTGAAAAGCACATAGGGGAATCCAAAGTAACTTATTTTAAACAGTTTTATGAAATTTTTTGGACTACAAACTCTCGACTGTTCCTGAAGAAAATTTTCTTTCAACATGTTTGGAAATTGATGCAAAATTTACGGAAGAGATAATACCAAATGGAAATGATGAAATCGAATGGCCAGATATGAATGAGCCAAATAATAGTAAGGAAGAAAGCTTTCGGTTAGTCAATACCTAGATGAAAAAAATTAATCAAGAGCTACCCGTGATGAAAAAGATGATATGATATAAGAAGAAAAAGAGTTTGGAAAGAAAAAAAAAATCAAAAATCTAAAATCTTGCGATACTATCAGGAGGGACATTGAAAGAAAAAAGATTTATTCAGATTCTGAATGAATATTGAATATACAGTTGAATTTTATTTTCGAAGAGTTTCTGTTTTTTTTTATAAAAAAAACTTAATTCATCTATATGCTATGATCTCGTCTATTGATAAAAGAACTGGTTATTGAAAATATATACAGAGACGATTAAATGGGAAAAACGGTAACTATTGTGGTGAGCAGTAAATTGGCCATAGAAAATTTACGGGAATTCTCGCCCTTCCCAACTTATACAGGGAAAACTGAAAATGCTGTTTTCGGTTTTTTACGAATAGAATTGTTATTTCAGAAAATATAAATAAATGAAAAAGGAAAGTTTTATTGTATTCAAAATGTAATAGAACTAGGTAACGATAAATTTTTAATCAAACGTTTCGTGTCAACACCGCCATCATCAACTATTTTTTTCAAATACGGACCTGTCTATTTCATCACAAATATTGATAGAGCGATAAAATAAAAATAAATACAATAAAACTTTCCTCTTTCATTTTTTTATATTTTCTGAAATAACCATTTTATTCGTAAAAATCCGAAAACAGCATTTTTAGTTTTCCCTGTATTAGTCGAGAAGGGCGAGAGTAGATTTTCTCTGACCAATGTACTGCTCACCACAATAGTTACATTTTTTCCCATTTAATCATCTTTGTATCTGTTACGGTTCAGAATATAGCAATGTTACCACATGATAAAAGAAACGGCCTGTATATATTCAAAAAACGTTTATTTTAATGTACTCATTATATTATTTCTTTTCGCATTAGCACCTATAGATATATTTTCTAGCAAAGGTTGCTCTTCATCATCTTCCTCCACAGTATCACTTGGATATTTATATACCAATCATGATATATTTTATATTTTATAAATTGTGGGTATTTGAATATTTTAACGTCCTCCACATTCCTTTCAATCTGCCAAAGGTTTGTTCTATAACGACTATAGTGCTGCATAGTGTTTCTTTACATGTTTTTCTTACCTACGTGAGTGTCTATTGTCTTTGACTCAGGCTATAATACAGTTATCCAAAGGATAATCATCTATCATCTCATCATCTATCAAAAGATGAAAGTCTTCAGGTAAAAGATTATTGACCAATTGTTCATAAATAGGAGAATCTCTCCATACGAGTGCATAATGCACAGACCCCTGGCCAGCCACAATAAACATTAATAAACTAAATTTTTAAGTTGCAAATACCCTAAATAAACACCAATTATTTGTAAACCGAGCAAACAAAAAAATCCTGAGCTGGTTGGAATGGAACCCTTTTCTATTATGGAAGGAACTTTCGTCCTGGAACATTTGAAAATTATTAATTTTTTCTCAAATTATTGAAATCCTGTATTGGTCTTCTCAATTCGTCACCTTGTGGCCAATAAATATATTTATATTTAAATGTGCAATTTTTTTTTCACAGTTTGCATGAAATTTGCATGTGCATGTCCTCTACTAAATCCAACTCCATCAGCCCGTACCCATAAGGTCATGAGAAAACACGCCCATGCCTCTACTAACATCAAGAATGCATTATGTATATCTGGTTGCATAAAAGATACGATATTAACTCTAGGGTTCATTAACGTTGCGTTGATCTGTCTGGTACAGGAAAATCTGAACTCTCATTTCAGCTGAATTCAATTTGAAACGCCAATGAAAACAATAATACGATACTAAATATGTTTTTTATTTCAGAAAATGTGGTCCAAGTACATCCCGCTAATGTTTCTTCTCCTCATCTGCTCCGTATTAACATTACCAGCGGCAAAAAAGCCGTCGATTGGAATTAAATATAATAAAGAGCTACTCAAGAAATCCACAAATGGAGAAGTAAAACCATTCGAAGCTGTAGTTTTCATATTAGGAACTGCTATAACAACCATCATGTCCGTTATTTTGTCTTTTTATGCTTGCTACACATCTGGATACTGCCAAAAAAAGTTCGATGAGCACATAAGTAATGAAGTCAATATCGAGAGTATCAGAAAAAAGAGATCAGTGGATTATATCGAGCCAATTTTAGTAGCACTACTAGATACGTTCGTGGAAAAAGAAATGAGAAGTGCTACACAAAATATTCAAGAAATCGATCCGCCTGTATATGCAGAACCAGTGTTGGTTACTCTTGCTAAATATTTTGATAGGTATGCAGATACCGAAGTGAAGAGGCATGTGAAAGCAATGCTGTTTTTCATGGTTCATATATTGGGACAGTTGTTTGGAATTGTACAGAATTTAGTTAGGAATTTGAGTTATTATAGAATCTTGTGATCATTTCAAATCCCTTGAAAGCAATTGCTAATCTTATGTTCCACTGGGAATTTTAATGGTTATTTACTGAATTTGAAACGATTGATGATATTGTAATAAAAATGCTCTTAAACATTCTTCGGGATTTATCTCTTTCTTTTTATCGTTCGTTATTCGATTTTCCATCTGCTTTTGAAGTGCCGATTGCGATGACATCTTGCATTCCTCTGTCAACTCAACAGATTCCCTAAGGGAAATAGCAACTGGTGGAGAGGGTAGTTTCGCACGACACCATATCTTCAGCAGTGAAAGAGGCCAACCCATAGAAGACAGCAGTACCTGACGGAACTTTCCCGCAATGCTACAGAGGGCAATTGTCACTTTGAACTGTCAAATAAATAAATAAGGGAGGAAGTAATATTTCGAAGTGATCTTCAAAACATATTACTCTTTTACATAAATAATTTTTTCTAATATATTTCAATCCCGATAACTTCGTCTTCATAAACAATCATATCGGAGAAATCTAATGAAATATTAACGCATTGAAAGAATGTGGATCTCGATCTGTTCAAAATTTAGTAATGAAAGTATTTTCAGTTTGTTAGATATATACGAAAAACCTGAAAAAGTAATTTTAGCCGTATCCGGATAGCCCACAACCCACACGTGATATCCTGACGCGGCTTATACGCGATTGAAACACCCACGAAAGAATTAATCCTGAGCAAATGGGGAAACCGTTTTGGGATACTTCAAAGCGTATCCTAAAAAATGCCTTCACAGTTGCGGAGAAATGTTTGGGAATATCTGAAAAAAATGTTCACTGGATACTAAACATACATACGTTCCATTTCGATTAGTACAAAATTTGAGGGCAGGTGACGATCAAAGAAGAATTCATTTTTAAACCCAAATTCTATTTAAACAAGTTATGTAGCGGCGTGATGCTGTCGTTTATACATCAACTCATGGACCGAGGGTCCAGTAATCGATTTTAGACTGGGTCAAATTTTTTTCATTGAATTCTAAATTTAAAATTCCATATGGTGATCAGGACAAATCAAAAATTCTGCAGCAAGAAGCAATCCTCGGCAGCACAGACTCCAGGAAAAGTAAATACTAAACTTTTATTTTGGTTTTGGGGCAAAAGTTATTTTTATAGAATTCTGCATGTTCTAAAAACCAATTTTTGATAATCAAATCTTAAAATATAAAATATATCAGTCGTATACGAGTAGTGTCAGATGAATATTAATTTGGTACCAGAGTTAAAACACTGCTAACATGAAAAGTTATTCAGAATAGAATATCACCATAAGATTTGCAATCATGTACATCTAGTACTATCATGTATTTATTTCATATAGGAGTAATGATGGTGAAGCCTTAGAGAATGAAGGTGATCTCATAACTGGATAACTCACACTACTCAAAGAAATGCTCAGAGATAGACTTGTTTGTGGAGTGAAAGATGAGACTTTGCAACGAATATTACTAGCTGAATCATCTTTAACATTTGAAAATGCAGAAAAAGTTACATCAGCTCATAGAGCAGCAATTCGGAATGTTTTGGAATTGAGAGAACCTAATATAAATTATACAAACCAGGTGAAACGGAATGTCAAACACAACATTCGTCTGAGACCTACAACAAGTAACACTAAATTTGCATGTTAATAATGCACATTCATCTTCAGATTGTCAGTTCAGAAATGCTGAAGAGAAACCAATAGCATTCCACAGTCGAACAATGTCGAAATCAGAGAGAAACTTCGCTCAACTGGACAGAGAAGCTCTCGCTATCATCATTGCCCTGAAGAAATTTCATGATTACATTTATGGCAGGTTTGTGGAAATACGTACCGACCACAAACCACTTTTGGGTGTACCCGTTCCAGAAGTTATTTCACCAAGAATGAATAGTTATGATTATATGCTTTTTTATGTTCCCGGAAGTTCTATTCCGCATGTTGACGCACTGAGTCGACTGCCGCTTGAATGCGATGAAACTGAAGCTCCTCCGGTTCTGGAAGTTTGTATGTTGAAAACAGTACCAGAAAAACCATTCACGGCCGAACAAGTAGCTGCTGAAACATTGAAAGATCCAGTTCTTTCAAAAATTTTGAATTGGATTCTCCGAGGTTGGCCAGAAGAAACGAGAGACATGACAGTCGAAGAAAAACATTTTTGGCAAAGAAGATGCAACTTTCGGTGTACAGAGATTGTATATTGTGAGCAAACAGAGTGATTATTCCTCCAGGGGGTAGAAAACAAATGATGGATATTTTGCATACTGCACATCCTGGAATCGTAAAGATGAAAGCACTAGCGAGGTCGCACGTTTTGTGGCAAGGTATAGACACTGAAATCGAAAGTATGGCAAAAAAGTGTCAAACTTGTCAACAAACCAGGTCAATGCCACCAAGAGCCCCTATCCATCCCTGGTAATATGCAAGATCACCATGGGTGAGACTCCATGTAGATCGACGCTTATTCTAAATGGTTGGAAGTTCGCATCGTGCCATCTACTGCATCACATGCAGCAATTGCGGTATTGAGAGAACTATTTTCAACCCATGGTTTACCGCAAGTAGTTGTGTCTGACAATGCAACATCATTTACATCGCTAGAGTTACAAGAATTTCTTGAAAAAAATCTTATTAGACATGCAAGTGTAGCACCGTATCCTGTGTCCAACGGCCAGGTAGAACGCATGGTACAGACTTCCAAGAAAGCACTGAAGAAATTATCTGTTGGAGACATGAGAACGAAGCTTGTGAGATTTTCATTGCAACAACATATAACTCCAAACTATACGACAGGTCAAAGTCCTGCAGAATTACTAATGTTAAGACAACTTCGCACCATGCTAGATACTGTTCATCCAGATTTTCTGTAAGAAATGTCAACGAAACAAGAGAACAAAATGGATGCTAACTGTATTCCTAAGGTATATCAAGAAGGTAGCCCTGTATTCGCTAGGAATTATGGCATCGGAGATAAATGGTGTCCAGCCATTGTAGACACGTCTCTAGGTCCATTACCTTATCGCCTGAAAACATTAGATAGAGAAGATCTCCATACAGATCAAATTTGAAGTAGGATTACTGATTCAAATGATCAGGAATTCCGGACAGAAGATGTTTAAAAGAAACCGTCAACCATCAGCACATCTTCAACCAGTACCGAACGTCCAGAGGAGCCCGAACACGGAAGACCAAAAGATATGTGTACGAATTCATCACGACCTCAAAGGAGTCAACGTTGTCCAAATTATTTGGGAGACTATATTTCATCCATAATCGTAGAAAATTCTACAGAAGTGGGGGAAGGAGTGTTATATCCTGATCATGATAATTTGGTGAACACTTGGTAGTTACAAAATAATATACATGACAGTTGTCAAATAGTTGATTGACCACATGTTGTACGTTACTTCATTACAAAATAAAGTTGTACTTCTGAGAACCTACTGGTTACTTGCTGGAAATGCTGTACATAAAAAATCCTGATACCGTTTTATTGGACGTTATAAACGATGCTAATGTGGATATGGAACAAGAACCTGCAGTTGTTGAGTGATAATTTTATAACATAGTTTCATTCAATTATAATTATCATGGCTCACAAAATCTGTCCAGAAATAACATTAGTTCTTTCCTGAACCACCTAAATGACGTGCAAAGTACAATTGGCAACCTTCACATGATGTACATTGGTTGAAGCTAATCTCGCTGGCTGCACCAACTTCATTATTCAAGTACCATATACAGTGTGTCCCAGCTAAAACTTGTCACCCCCCTAATATCCGAACTCATGAAAAAAATGGAAAATCGCTCAGACCCGTCGATTTGTATTTCAAGGGGGAACACTTTCACCAAATACACCATCATTGTGTTGTCAACCCCCTCAACCCCAGCACCCCCTACTTCAGAATTTTCAATGGAACTACTATACTTGTGATACATCATTTTGAAGGGAATTCAATCCCAAATACATCGGTGTACTGAAATTGAGGATCGATCAAGTGTTGTTGAAGTTTTCATGAAAACAAATTTTTTCCAGATATTTTTATTTTTCATCACCTAACATGTTATCATCGTAAGAAAGGTTCAAAATGTGAACCATTCAGTTCCATACAGAAGTATAAGCGATCTTCGAAATTTCTTCGCACATTGCTCAACATTTCTGGAGTCACTGCACGACACTCCACAACAATTCTCCTGCGTAGATCATCAAGAGAAGTTGGCTGGGTAATATAAACTTTGGATTTCAAATGACCCCATAAAAAGAAGTCTAATGGTGAAAAATCAGGAGATCTAGCCGGTCATTCTATTGGTCCTCGCCTTCCAATCCATCGCCCTGTGAAATTGTCATCTAAAAATTGACGTACAGGTGCAACAAAATGTGGAGGAGCTCCATCTTGTTGAAAGGTGAGCTGACCGTCAAGTAACCTATCATCATCTTCAAGTAACTGAGTGATTCTGGGGTTCCCAGTTGTATCAAGAAGTTCAAGATACGTTTGTCCGTTGAGGTAACCATCAATAAAATATGGACCTACAATATGGTCTCCCAGAATACCAGCCCAAACATTCAATTTCTGGGGAGTTTGTGAATGAGTTTCCCTGTACCAATGGGGATTTACGTATCTGCAGTTGTGCCTGTTCACATGTCCATAAATAAAAAGAAGATTCGTCAGAAAAGCACACATTGTAGAGGTAATTATTATCACCAATCAATAATTGACTCATGATTTCACAAAACTCTGTACGTCTGTCAGGATCATCTTCATTTAATTATTGTACATTCTGCATTTTATAAGGATGAAATTTTGCGTCTTTCAGAATTCGATGTACGCTGCTTTTCGAAACTCCAGAAATAGTCTCAAGTTGTCTTAACGATTGAATGTTGTCCATCACTGCATGTCCTACAACTGCAACAGCGACCCCTTCATTTCTCATAGGCTTCTCTCGTTCATGTTTTTTATTCAGCACTGATCCCGACTCCAAGAACTTATTCATCAATTGAAGCACGTACTTATATGATGTGGAGTTTTCTGGATGACTTTCATTGAAACTTCGAGCCGTAGCTCTAGCACATCGTCCATTTTCAAAATACGCAACTACAATGGATATTCTCTCTTGTACAGTATAAACCATTTTCGAATGTTTTCAAATTGTTGAATGCAGTGACTCGAATACATCAATTACCAAGGCGTAAAGAAAGATATGCGTATACAAAAACACATGAGGGCAATTTTTTTTTCATAAAAATGTCTGTCTCACCTTCGAAACTATTATTTCTGACGGCATATTATTTTTCAATACAGTGGCGTACCCACAGTGAACCTTTCTTACGACGCTAACATTTGAGGTGATGAAAAATTAAAATATCTGGATAAAACTTAGTTTTCATGAAAACTTCAACAACACTTGATCGATCCTCAATTTCAGTACACTGATGTATTTGGGATTGAATTCCCTTCAAAATGATGTATCACAAGTATAGTAGTCCCATTGAAAATTCTGAAGTAGGGGGTGCTGTGGTTGAGGGGGTTGACAACACAATGATGGTGTATTTGGTGAAAGTGTTCCTCCTTGAAATAAAAATCGACGGGTCTGAGCGATTTTCAATTTTTTTCATGAGTTCGGATATTAGGGGGGTGACAAGTTTTAGCTGGGACACACTGTATGTACCATGTCATATATGACTGGGATACCGCGGTTTATGAATAACACAATAACTCTCATTCGACCGTAGTCATAATTACAATCAGAATTTTTGCTCACAATTTCCAAGATATAATAATAAAATTAAATCGGTAGGATAAATGAATCTACGTACCACAGACCAATACCTCATCAAACCGCTTATCCACCCACCTAAAAAAATGGTAAATTTTTTGGCATTCCCTAAAAATATATATTCTCCATAGGGTTTTTGGGTAATAACCAACCCTCAAAACCCCCTGGGTCAAGTTTAGGAATTATTGAAAAATGAGTTATTTTTGGGGGCTAGATTGGGACCGCTGATGTGATTTCTCAAATTCTAAACCTAGGTTCGTTATCGACGACCCCACAAAAACCCAATGGGTGAATTTTCCATAAAGTTTCGGGACTATAACAGTCGATCTGTTCGTGGCATACGTAACTACCACTGATAGCTGATAACGTTAATTTGACCTTGATTATCTCAAAACAGTCCATTTTTGGACATTGCGCCCATGGAGATATGTGATCAGGGCATCGATATCTATAATATCCTGAAGTTTCAGCCAATTTTACCGAAAGCCACTTTCCATAAGTTTTGTTTCGGGGTCCTTTCTAAGCACTTTCCGAGAGTACTCAGTACTCGCGAGCATTTTACTAATGAAAGTGCTGAATGATGTGTCACGAGAACTTTTTGTCAGTGCTCGACACAGCTCTGATTTTTGGTATCTAACCTAAATGTGAAAATTCAATAAAAATGAAACTATGTTATTTCATTCTAGTTTCTGTATAATGTCCAACATGTATAACTAATAATTGCTATATGGAAATCAAATTGATTGTGCATAGACGACTTCATGTTCTGAATTTTTCTCAAATTCCAAACTTCACTTTGAGAATGGACTACTCTGCCTTCGTACATATTTCAATTAATTAGCATCATTCTACATCTGAGCTTGATTGGAACATTTAATTGCCGACGGCTTTTCCCTCGACTTTCAAAATAATTCATAAATAGGATTCCGAAAAACAATCATTTTCAGATGGAAGAATATATATAAAATTTTCCGCATCGTGTGAACGCAATAGCAGGGTCGTTACCTTTTAAGCGGTTTTTGATCGAAATGCTGTACATTTCATCAGGCTAATGTACCAGAAACTCTTATATATTCTCAAGTTCTTACAAGAAAATGGTACGGCGCAGCTAATCTCGGTGGCGCAGTTGTTTCAAATATGGTTTCAATCCCGTAGAATAAATCAAATAATGAGAAGTAGAATGAACAGATAGAATCAAATAAATACCTTATGGTCGACTACAGACTGTTTGCCAATCTGGGACTATCTAGATTACTATAGCGTAGCCTAATCAAGATAAGGATTTTAAGAACTTTAAAAATCATATTAGTTAATAACAATAGTTATAATAATGATCGAAAGTAAGTTTTTGACCTAGAAGATGAAGAGTAAAACTGAATTTAACAAATGTGGACCAACCCGGGATTCGAACCCGGGATCTCTTGAATTTCGACAAAGTAATAAATGAATAATAAATAAAAAGGTCCATTGTAAAATTAGACCTATTTCAAGACAGAGTTATTTTTTTGTGACGAATCTTCCAGGTTTCTACAGATAGAAACCACTCAGAAGCTCCTAGAAGCTTGTGCGAGCAAGGAAAAGATGCGGGGCCGATGACCGTGCTGGGCTTTGAACCGACGACCTTATTGTAAGGCGAGCGCTCAGCCATCACGCCATCTAGCTCATTACATTCCTTCCTTCTCTCTTCTATCTTCGTCCCACGCAAGCTTGAATGTCCATGGGAACAACTGGGCTCACTGGTGTTGACGAATGATCGAGCTATACCATGAAAGTAGTGCCAAATATAACAAAATATGACTACGAACTGTCTTTCATGTGATGGCGCATTCTGTTTCCTACTAGTGTTTTTGTTACGGAAAAATGCTCTATATCGGTTGGATGAAGAGCAACCGAAGATCAACATGGAAGGAAATAGCAAAGTGTTTGCCAGCCGTTAAATCCTACTAGGCCCAATGAAACTCCCTCACCATGGACGATGGGGTTTTGAAGCATGTGTTGGAGTCTGACGATGGTGGGGGATACAGGCGTCGGACAGTAATACCCAGTTGCAGAAGACATAAAGTGTTCCGAGAAATACATGACCGGGCCACCTCAAAAACTGAGACAACGATTTTACTGGGCCAATTATCAAGCTGACGTCAAGGACTAGTGCAAAAATTGTGCTGTATCCGCTGCCAGCTATGGGCCTTTAACACAATGCGTCAATACAACGTCGCAGCCCATTTGAAAGGATCGTCATTGACATTTATTTATTTATTTATTTTATGAAGAAACATACAGGCCTAACCTAATTACATGTTTCTGTTTAATCTAAATAAATTCTAGTACTGAGAAAAAAAACAAAATGCATACATCTATATA
Organism: Chrysolina americana; assembly: GCA_958502065.1. NCBI lineage: Eukaryota > Metazoa > Arthropoda > Insecta > Coleoptera > Chrysomelidae > Chrysolina > Chrysolina americana. The sequence goes on along the minus strand of OY293417.1, from coordinate 45,761,726 downwards.
CACCGATATACACAGATCCATAATTAAATTTATGCATACGAGTATACAATTAAAGATGTTAACAAAAATACCAAGAAAAATCTTCAAGAGAATCCATATTTTCAAAATAAGTTATCGAGGCAACGCTTAAATTTACGCACAGAGACATCAAACATACCGGAACCTATCTTTTCATTGTGCGTATTAAAAGAGGAACACATGTCGTTCAAAGGTCCATGTAGATAATTTCTGAAAATTATATTATTCGGACGTGTGCTGTGTAACGATACATACAAGGAAATGTTACTCAATAAATATTCAGAATCTATGTGGGAGTTAACTATTTTAAATATAAACATTAAGTTACGACGGACCCTTCTATGTTTGAGAAGCGATAGTCCAAATTCATGCCTCAAGGGATTGTATGGTGCGAACCCTGGGTTAGTTCCATATTTTTTATAATGAAGTAATTTGATAAAATTATTTTGGATTGTTTCTAGGATTTGAATTAAACTCTGATTTTGAGGATCCCAGATAACGCTTGCATACTCTAATTTTGTTCGGACGAGTACAACAAATAATGATTTGATGGACTCTATGTTTGTAAATTCATATGTAGTCAGTCCTCTTCACAAAACCCATAAGCTTACGAGCTTCTCTAGCAGTTTTTGATATGTGCTCGTCAAACTTGAGATTGGTTTGAAATATCACACCCAGATCACGAATTTCGTAAACCCTTTCTAAAATTGAGCCACCCATTCTATAATAAAAGTGATGAGGGAATCTACTTTTAGAAAATGTCAGCACACTACATTTATTAATATTGAAAAATAATTTATTCTCTTTCGACCAATTATAGATATGATCAATATAATTTTGCAGTACTAGATAGTCATTCACATCTACAATATTTTTAAATATTTTGTAATCATCTGCGTACAATAGAGAATCACATATTACCATAGAGGGGAGATCATTGATAAAGATCAAGAAAAGGAGTGGGCCAAGGTTTGACCCCTGCGGCACTCCAGAACCTACTGAGAACTGTTTCGACTCATACCCGTGAAACACAACAAACTGTACCCTATTTCGAAGATATGTAATGAAGAATTTCAGCAAATGGTTACTCAATCCATATAATTTCAATTTAGCTAAGAGTATATCATGATTGACTTTGTCAAACGCCTTGGCAAAGTCTGTATAAACGCAATCAACTTGCCCTCCCCTCTCAACTGTTGGTTTGACCATGTTGGTAAATGACAACAAATTAGTCTCCACGGATTTTTTTCTACAAAAACCATGTTGTTTATTGAAAATGATAAATTCCAAAAGTTTTGCCGGGCAATTTAGAATAGCTATTGGCCTGAAATTTTGAATACAGTTTTTGTCTCCTTTTTTATATACAGGCGTAAGTCTAGTTTCTTTAAATTTCTCTGGAAACACTCCTTGACTAACTGATTTATTGAAGATCACCATCAAAGGATACATGAAGTGTTCGCGACAAGCTTTATAAATGTAACAGGGAACATTGTCTGGTCCGGCAGACCTCTTTAGCTTCAACTTTCTGAAAGCATTCTCCAAGTCACCATGTGATATGTTTCGAAAGTGAATATGTTGAGAGCTGACAATAGAAAAATTTTGTGCCAGTGTTTCAGTGTGCTTCAGTTCATAGATAGAGTCATGATCATACACAGAATTAAAATAATCTGCAAATTCCTCGGTTATTATTTGGTTGTCAGTGATTTCCATATTATTTATTACAAACCGTGCATGGGCTTGCTTCATAGTTTTTTTTCCATTTACATAATTCCAAAACAAATTAGAGTCTTGTTTGAGATTAACTTGGATATTGTTAATGTATTCTAAGTGAGCCTTTTTTATTTTAGTTTTCAATTCGGACCGAAGCCGTTTGTAATTATTCATATGATATTCTGAGCAGTCCTTTTTATTTCTAAAATATTTTTTGAGTTTCATGATAGATTTTATATCGTCATCGAACCATGGCGGGTATATTCTTTTAACTTTTTGATACTTATTAATTCGTGGTACCGAAGCATCTAGGATAGTATAGATTACTGTATAGAAATATTGAACTGCTTCGTTCACATCAGCTATTTGTCCCAGTAGTGACCAATCGTGGTCCCTCAATAGTTCATATAATAACAGAAAATTTGCCCTTTTAAAATTATATTTATTTTCATAATTGCTGTCCTCATGATGCCGTTTTTTATTGTCTTTTATCTCAAATTCACAAATAAGAGCTGGATGCTTACTATCTTTTTGTACTAATGGACTGTTATCTTCTTCCACGGATAATGTTTCACAGTTGCTGAGTACTGAATCAAGTGTTTTATTATCAATATTTCTACAATTGTTGAATGATTTAAGATCGTATGTATCAACCAGGTATGAAACACTAGCCGTGACGTCATTTTGATTTCCAAAACTGAAAAAACTATCCTGCACATATGGTATATTGAAATCTCCCATAATCATTATTCCCGTGTTTGAAGTTATGTCCAAGTCTAGAGTGTCAAAAATATCTACATATTCTTTGTATACTGAATTTTTGGAGCTTGGAGGTATATAAATAGCGCTAAAAATGAAATTGTTACCCAGTATATTGACTTTAGCAAAAATGGCCTCAAGGTTAGTTTCAACAGGTAAAAGGGATGATACATATTTCCTGGATACAGCAATTAGCAGTCCACCACCCCACTTTTTACCTGTCAACTCTCTATTGCGATCCTTTCGGTATACCGTATACCTTGTATCAAACAGCTCTCCATTTCCTACATCTTCTGAAAGCCACGTTTCCGTAAGTACTATAATATCATATCATGTGCGTAAACCATTACAATTTTGATAATATACTCTGACAATCATGTTCTGAAAAATAGTTCTACGAAGATCTTAAATGTATATGAAAATAACCTAAAAATAAAAAGTAATAATTATTGATCTGAAATCAAATTTATCAGTACTAGTTTACAGAAGAAAAATATAGTATGCCTGGTGAGGTTCTAGTACCTCGTAGTATGAAAAATGAAAAAGGAAACCCCAGGCCAGCCATTCATAATAGCTATGATGCGGCGATTAACATATACTTATATATATTTTTTTTTATTCAATAAGGAGAAAAAACTAAAAATATCAGAATTTGCCTTCTGGTATAAGATAATATAAAGTATATGCCTATCAGTTCTGGCAACTTAGGAGTTATATAATTTAGAAATATGGAATCAATTTGTGAATTCTATAGTAAATTCCAACTTGCTTGAGGATGCATGAAGTATAAAAAAGTACAGAAAGAAAAACGCTACAGAGCGAGTGTATGTGAACGTCTTATAAAAACTTATCTGAAATAAAAAAGTGTAGAATCCTAACTGATTTTCGGGAGGTCTTAGCCAACCGCACCAAAGTCACAGTTCAGTAACAGATTTGATAAGTTTCTTCGTGTTGTTCTGGTGTACAAATATTTTCCCACCTGATGTCCACATATGTTTCTTTCCATATTTCTTTTGAGCTAGTAATAAAAGCTCATATTTTTGTTTGGTGAGGTCCTCGAAGATTGCTATTCCAGTGTTTTTAAGCATTTCTTAACACTGAGTACTTCCGACTTTTTGATGTTTGAAACAAATTTGACCAAGAGGGGCGGAATTAGCCCCTTGGAGTTTGCTCCTTTGATACCTCGTCGATATCCGAAGTGCAACAGGTAATTTTCAAAGAATCATTCACAAAAGTGATGATTGTTGTGAGAGCATCCTCGTCTGCAATTTCACGAAGTCCAGTGATTCTTAAAACATTTTTCTTCTTATATTGTTCTAACGCATCTCTATCGTTGTGCAATAGCTTGATATCTGCTTCAGTTTTTTGCATTATCTTCTCTGTGGTGGTTATCATCGATGTGAACTCTTTGAGTTTCTCATCAATTTTGGTAAATTTCTCATCAAATTTTGCTTCAATGGTATTTACTAACTTCGTACATACCTTATCAATTAATTTTTCTATGTACTCTTCAGTAATGATTCCTTCTTCAACATTGGATGCTTGACGAGTGTTTCGAACATTCTGTTTTTGCGACATAGTTGGTGATACTTTTCAATACGTTAACTATCTCTTGGATTTATATACACTCCTTCGTATCGCAGTTGTGATTGAATTATCAAATTAATGACTTTTCTAATCAGACTAACAAAATTGTAATTTGTATTGTTCTTTTAGCAATGTTAATTGGACACTTTGCACTTAAATTAAAAATTTTTCATCCACTTTTACCGCTATAAACATAGAATACGCCAGAGCTCTTTTTCACACGTCTCACTTTCAAGGCGACATACTATCTGGTCTCTTCCCAAAATTTGACCAAGGAAACAAGTACAACCATACACGTCAGCTCATATATTGTGGGGACATGTGAATTTTACTGTGTTGTGGAGACTTTCAATCCGTGTACGTGGGCAGATTCCCCTTATTATGACGACCATGGGAATATAAGCCGTTTCTCTATACACTTAAAATAAAAATGCCATCAACTCGTGAATAAAATTCTGGGGACAGTACCCTTTGTAAAATGCCATTTGTACTTTCAAACATTGTACTCACAATAAATTGTGAATAAAATTAATATATGTCCCCACAATAAATTTATTACTAGCTGTATTTATGAGTCCCCACTATTATGGACAGATTCAAGTGTGTATATCGAATATCGATATTGTTGTTGAAAATTGAGAAATCCACAATAGAATATTGGGAAATCAGGTATGGTCTTTAATTTGTTGGATTTAAGTGACCCATCACGGCCCGGAAGGAAATATCCATTTTTTCAAAAATACAGTCTCAAAAATATTATAAAAAAAAATTCTTATTATTATTTTTTCAATAATGATCGATTCAGTTCCAATATTGTGAGAAGAGTGCATAACGTATACTAGCAACTCTTACAATCATTCATCATTACCAGAACAAGATTTATTCTGGAAAGTGGCGGGAAATATAAACAACTATCCTTGCATATACTGCAGTTTTTATCTCAACACCAAACAGATGTTTTCAACACCTCGACACGTGTTTTAATTACCAAGTGATCATCTTCAATCCTTGCATCAATTTGGAGAAAATTAGATCCCTGATATATTGTGGGGACACTGCATGCCGGCACAAGCTATCACTTTATCCAGATATACCGGGTGGCTACGGAAGTATTGCCTACGGAATATCTCAGTTATTGTATGAAGTAGGTTGGTGAAATTTGGAGCGTCGATATAATGACATAAGAGCTAGAATTTGAGCATATTGACATGTCGAAGTTAACTTCCGGTCTGACCGGAAGTAACATCAACTTTCTTATTTTAAAGGATAACCCTATTTTTTTTCTTTTCGCTTTATTCAGCATTCAATTCCCTTTCTAATGACATATCACAAGTTGGTATCTAACCAGAAACTAGATCAGAAAAAAATTATTATTGAAATTCACCGAGTAGGCCGTGGAAGCAAAATGAAAGCCAAAAATTGAAAAGTTGGCTATGGAAACCATACGTCACTTGATAACAGTTGCTACTACTGTGATATTTTATTTTCATTCGTCGGCGTTATAAAAAGCTGCCAAAAAAAATATTGGAAAAATTGGGAATAGGAACATACAACTTTTTCTTGCCTGTACTATTCAGCATAACCATTCCTTTCTAATGATATTATAGAAAGTAATTTTTTGAAATGAAATACCAAAAAATCCAATTATTATTCTTCAAATAGCAAAACAGATTATCGCCATACGCAAAAATAACATTGAAAATAATGTGGAATGATAAATTATATCCTGTAGGTTCTAGGTTAAATAGGAACATAAACGTACTTGGACTGTGCCATCGTCCATAGATATTCTAATATCTACCTATGGACGATGTTTGTGCTATTCAGAATAATCATTCCATTGCAATAATCATTCGAACCAAAATATTAACAAGTAGGCTGATTAAGCTGTATTTTGGAATGAAACAAAAAAGAAACGAGAGCTCTCACGAACGCTGCTATCCATATTATTTTGACGTTCGAAGTAGTGTTTTTGATTCTGCCATTTTAAAAGGGTTTGGAAATCGAAATCAGTTAGTGGAATATTCAAAAAATGCCCCGTTATTCACGAACCGAACAAATTGACTTGCTTCTCATTTATGGTGAATGTTTAAAAAATTCTTATGCCGCTGAACGATTGTATTTGAGCGATATCCAGGGAGGCAGCAACCGTCAAGAAGGTATTTCCAGTGGCTTGAAGAAAAATTAAGAACTGAGCCTGATGTTCACGAAGACCAAAAAGCATTTGTTATTAATGAGGAAACTGAAATTAATGTATTAGCTTTAGTACAATATGATAGCACAATTTCCTCAAGGCAGATTGGCGCCGAATTAGCTATACGTAAGGACTCTGCTAGGAAAATTTTGAAAAAACATCGATTTAAATCCTTCAAGTATCAGTTGCATCAACATTTGTATGAAAATGACGGTGAAAGGCGCCTGGAATATTATAATTGGTTTCTTCGACAAAATGCTGAGAATCACCTATTTAACTATTATATCTTGTTTACGGACGAGTCAAGATTTACCAACAATGGAATATTTAACAGGAATAATACGTAGGTACTGTACTTTATTTGGATTATTTATTGTCGATAGTCGAAGTGTAAAGTGCTAAAAGTGTGAACGGTCTTTTGTTTCGGGTACTGGGCGATAGAAAACGAGCACCGGTTTCGACAAGGTGGCTTCCAGGAGAGATTTGGTGTGAATGTTTGGGCAGGAATAGTTGGAACTCATATTGTTGGCCCCATTCTTTTTCAAGGCCAACTAACCGGAGAGAGATACATTAATTTTTTAACGAATGAAATTTCGGAATTCATTAACAACCTACCAGCGGAAATAACTGAGAGAATGTACTTCCAGCAAGATGGCGCCCCTCCGCATAATTCAAGAATAGCGAGAAATTATCTTCAAAATCGCTTTCAAGTGAGACTTATAACAACCCATGGTCCAGTCAGGTGGCCACCAAGATCACCTGATCCTACTACGTGCGACTTTTTTCTATGGGGGCATCTTAAAAATAGGGAGTATTCTACATAGCGTACAACTCTACATGAGCTAGAAGTAAAAATTCGTAGAGCTTTCCAAGATATCACGCCCCAAATGTTGAGAAACGTTTTACATGAAAATATCACCAGAGTCAATAAATGTATTGACGCTGAGGGAATGCATTTCGAACATTTGTTTTGAATTCATTTTATCTTTAATCCTATCAATTTGAATTTTTTTTTTTTCGATAAATCTGTTTTTTTGTTATTTGAATAATAATAATTGGATCTTTTGGTATTTCATTTCAAAAAATTACTTTCTATTATATCATTAGAAAGGAATGGTTATGCTGAATAGTACAGGCAAGAAAAAGTTGTATGTTCCTATTTAAGTTATGGACCTACAGAGTATTGTTTTTTTCCCAATTTTTCCAATATTTTTTTTGGCGGCTTTTTATAACGCCGACGAATGAAAATAAAATATCACAGTAGTAGCAACTGTTATCAAGTGACGTATGGTTTCCATAGCAAACTTTTCAATTTTTGGCTTTCATTTTGCTTCCACGGCCTACTCGGTGAATTTCAATAATAATTTTTTTCTGATCTAGTTTCTGGTTAGATACCAACTTGTGATATGTCATTAGAAAGGGAATTGAATGCTGAATAGAGCGAAAAGAAAAAAAAAATTGGGTTTCTATTTAAAATAAGAAAGTTGATGTTACTTCCGGTCAGACCGGAAGTTAACTTCGACATGTCAATATGCTCAAATTCTAGCTCTTATGTCATTATATCGACGCTCCAAATTTCACAAACCTACTTCATACAATAACTGAGATATTCCGTAGGCAATACTTCCGTAGCCACCCGGTATTGTGAGTACCTTTCTCACATTGGCGGGAAAACTCTGTAATAATCGTTGCTTTACTCTGGACACAAAAGTTCAAATTGTAATCTTGGCTTTATTCTGTGGACAACATATCATGGATTATCAGTCCCAATATATTGTGGGGACACTATTCGACGGTACAAACCATCGTCAAATATAATGTGGGGATGATTATGACATTGGCTGGAAAAAAAAACATTTTAATCGTGGCTTCATTTTGGGGCGGAATATTATGAATTATCATTCCCAATAAATTGTGGGGGAACTGCATGCTGACACAAACCATCATTATCAGCAGATATATTAGGAGAACTGTTCTGACATTGGCGGGAAAATGGATTATAATGGTTTCTTTACTCAGGGAATAACATTTCACAGATTCCTATCCTAATATAATGTCATAATCGTCCTCACAATACTTGTGGTTATGATGATGATTTGTGACGGCATGCGATCACCCCACAGTATATTAGGGCTCATAATCCATGAAATTTATATCCAAAATGAAACAACGATTAAAATAATTTTTCCCCTTCAATGTCATAGTTGTCTCAACAATATCCCTGGTAAGAGTGATGTATCGTCCCCACAATATATCAGGACTGATAATGCATGATGATAATCTATGAAATTATGTCCCCAGAATAAAGCCACGATGAAAATTGTGTTTTCCCGCCAATGTGGTTATCGTCCCCACAACATATCTGGTTACGATGATGGTTTGTGACGGCATGCAGTCTCCCAACAATATATTAGGACTGATATTCTATGAATTTTTGTCCTCAATGTCAAGCAACAATTAATATTTATTTTTTCCGCCAATATCAAAATATTCCTCACTATGTGACCTGACAATAATGATGGTTTGTGTTCGCATGAAGTTGCTTCAAAATTTATTAGGGCTAGGGATCTGTGAAATGGTATCTCCAGAGAAAAGAACGATTGACATATGTTCCCGCCAATGTCAGAACAGTCCTCACAATATATTATCTGCTAATTATGATGGTTTGTGTCAGCTTGCAGTCTCCCCGAAATATATTAGGAATGATAATTCATTAAATTTTGTCCCAAGAATAAAACCTCGATTAAAATTGTTTTCCTCGCCAATTTCATAATCATACTCACAATATATGTGGTTATAATGATGGTTTGTGTCGGCATGCAGTCTACCCAAATATATTAGGGCTGATGATCCATGAAATTTGAAAATGGAGTAACGATTAAAGCAATTTTTTCCCGCCAATGTCATAATTGTCCCCACAATATATCTGGTAATGATGATTGCTCGTACCGTCAAGCAGTGTCCCCACAATATATTAGGACTGATAAACCGTGAAATTTTGTCCCCAGAATAAAGCCATGATAACTTTTTTTTACGCGTTGATTTATTCTGGGCACAAAATTTTATGGATCATCAGCCCTAATATATTGTGGGGAGACAGCATGACGACAAAAATCATCTCCAGATATAATTCGAACAAAGTTCGAAATTTGAGCCGGAGAGTTTCAAATAAATGAAACGAAATCTTTTTCTCTCCTCTCTATCTCACAAAGTGGAAACCTTGAGGCAAATTTCTGTCAGAAAACAACTACTTACTCCTACGCAATGTTCCTCCAGGAGGACACAATTGCAAGTGCTAATTACAATTAAGCATAGGCCGGGAATGACATCCTGCAGAAAGACGGATTGTTTTCTACTCGTCAATGCAAAGACAGGTTATACAACATAAGAGTTTTCCTTGCCCAACCCAAACTGAAGGTCTTTGCCAGCATAAGGGGTTTAATGCTTCATTGCAATTGCGTGCTCCTGAAGGAACATTGCACAAATGGGTGTCAGATGTGATTCAATGTTCGACTGTTTTGCCTAAAATTTTCTACTTTGTGGGACAGTGTGGATAGAGGGGAATTTCAACGTAGTTGAAATTATTTGTTTAATTAAAACGAGATATATTTTGAGGAGGATTATGATATTGGTGAGAAATTTAATTTTATTGTTGCTTTTTTCTGGGGACAAAATGTCATGAATTACCAGTCATAATATATTGTGGGGACACTGCATGCCGACCCAAACCATCATCATTACCCAATATACAGTGTGTCCCACTTTGAGTAGCCACATCCTCGTATTTTCTTGACGGTATAGTGAATTTTGTTTTTCATAACATATAGTACTCAGAAATATCTACCTTGAGGTAGATGAAATATTCGTATATCCGTTTTCCACGGCTACCTACGTGAAAAGTGAAAAATTGAGAACCTACTAGGGAAATTTTTTATTTAAAAACTAACACCAGATTCGTATTCAGAACACACTTAAACGTTTCGAATTTTAAAATAAAATTGATTTCAAATCAATTTAATAACCAGAATATTGTTAAATATTCAATCCTTTGATTAGTTTACATTCCCCAGCTCCAGTGATATGAACCGCATCATTGAGAGGGGAACTGTCCTGACAGTAAATATTTTATGGATAATCAATACACTATACACTTCTACTAGAAAAAACAATGCATGAGCACTCGAATTGAAATGTTATTACAGAGGGAGCCACTTCTCGGTAGAGTAACATGACCTCACAATATGCATCCCTATAGCATCATACTCGTAAACCTTTTACCAATATTGTGGGAACATCATTTTCAACAATAACTTCGCAAAATACAATTTAAAAATTTGCCTAACACATTTTCTTATAGAAAATTGTACTCTACAGTAAGCATATCATAGAACCGTTGAAAAAAATCACAATGGCATTTTTTTGCCAAAAATATTGTGGGGACGTGTTCATGTTCCCACAATAGAAAATGTCCCCACAGTCCAGTAGAATTCACGAGCAAAACCCCACAATAAAGGATTGACGTACGCCTCCTTGGATTACTTCAGGAAGTGTGCCCTGCCCATCAAAAAGCCATCACCTTTGCCCACACATCTTCATAAAGGAGTGAATATGTCGATTCAGCCGTAGGAGTTGCATTCGGACTAAGGCCAAAATTTCGATGCCAACCAAGAACCAAAAAATGTGTCAGTTGCTCCGGGCATAAGACAATCAAAAGCCCACATCTACTAGGAGGACCAAGACTACTCACACTAAGATGAAAGGAAATCATAATAGTGGTGGGGCTCCTGACGGGATATAGCGATTTGAACAAGCACCTCAACATTATAGGTATCATGAATGAGGTGTGAGCCACCCACATCCTCAAGTAATAATCTTCAATGCCAGCAGTAAGGGAAGCTCACGTCGGGAGCATCGTTCTTAACTCGGAGAGTGTGAGGAAGGTATCGATGAGAAGGCTGGCCTCTTCCACTCGCAAAACATACTACTGACAAAACTGAACCAATTTCCAGCAGCCAATTGCTTTATGCAGAAGAAGAAGCATCTAGATTCAACAAGTCAGAAAGTATAAAAAAAATTCAGTTAGGTTCAAGTAAGGAATTCTCAAGATAAACGCATAAAAGTATATGTATATCCAGCGCCATCTCTAGGTCTAGGTACTTTTTGAAACCAAGAGATAGCATTAGATATATACTTTAGTGTTTAACTTAAGAATTTCGTACTTAAGCTGAACATATTTTTGGAGACAAATGTGTGAGCTAACCTTCGCTAATGATTTACGACAACCATAAAATCGGTACGTAGGTGCTCCTCCATTTGAATCGAAACATTAATTTGGTTATGAGATTAAGGGCGGGTTTTTCAATGTTCAGTTAAGAGTCACAGTTAGCTGGCTCGTGCCCAGTAGGTACCAAAGAAAAATAATAATTCCCCAAACGGTTGTGTATATGTTTTTCAGGTCGAGTTATACAACATGCTAACGAGAATATTTCGTATACGCCAATACATTTCGAATGGGACAATTCACGCCAATGTTGCCTAGTCGCTTACAGGTCCAGATATAATTCAACGGTCGTTGAAAGTAGTAGTTGTTTTCTGTTAGGAAGTGGAAGGTGAAAAAATATGTACCTACACTGTATTAGTTTATTCTTAAGATGGGATGGGGTTTCTGTTTGAAGAATATCCATAATTCAAAGCGGTATCCTAAATGGTTTTTATTTCTTTCAAAGTAGGTAAACGTTCATTACTTACTGAAAATCAAGAAATGCAATGAACAGGGTATCTGAAACTTGCGACTTAGTGTTAAACGCTGTGGTTTTAATATTTTATAATAATTGGCGTTGGTGGGCTTTCAATAAATGGCTATTTCTACACGTTGCCCTATAGGTAGGTACTTTGATATTTCAATTGGATTTTGACCAAACAATCAACACATTGGAAAATAAAGATTCATGAAACAGTCATTACCTTCAACAAAAAACAACAAGAAAAAATCATAAACATCATTTCACAATTTTCTCGATATGCTATACAGTGTGTCCCGCTTTTCATGAATACACCCTAATATCTCAGTTATTAATAATGCGATTTTCTTGAAATTTTGGTGGTGATTATATGTTAGGTAAATGAAGTATTTTGGCATAGTGAACATTTTCATCAACCATAGGCGTGCGGTGTTGGGGGGTAAAAAAAAGCTGTTTTTTGGGAAATGGATATTAGGGCTCATTTCAGACAACTTTTTTTATCAGAATTAGAATCAGTATCCCCAAAAATCCCCCAATCCATATTTTCGAAATCTCAAGAGCTGATTTGAGGAGAAAAAAAAAATAAATTCACTTTTTTCGTCGATGCACCCGAATATTTGTTATTAGCGATTTTCTTGAGATTTTGGTGGCGATTTTATGTTAGAAAAATGAAGCATTTGACATAGTGATCATATTCATTCACCATTGGCGTGCGAAGTTGGGGAGAGAAAAAATGCATTTTTTGAGAATTGAATATTAATGCTAATTTAAGACAACTTTTCTTATCAGATTCGGAATCAGCATCCCCAAAAACCCTTTAATTCATATTTTCAACATCTCAAGAGCTGATTTGAACAAAAAAAATAGTTTAAGTCTTTTTTTTAATAAGTTCTTTATTTGTAACAGTGGTAACAAAATTACGAATTACTTTATTATAGATTCTTGTGTTTTCAACATAACTACCTTCTGAAACAATACACTTTTCAACAATTCTTCTCAAATGTACATTCACTTTTCTTAAAGTTTGGGGAGTTATTTCCTGACACGCTTGCCTAATTGCAAAGCAAAGTTCCTCTCTATTACGCGGCCGAGTAGCATACACTTTATTCTTCAAATGCCCCCACAGAAAAAAGTCACAAGGGGTAATATCTGGCGATCTAGGGGGCCATGGTTCCAAAGGAGAATTTCTACCTATCCACTTCATAGGGAAAATTGCATTTAAAAAGTTCCGAACTATCCCAGAATTGTGTGCGGGGGCCCCATCTAATTGAAAGATTAAGTTTTGTCTTTGGGCTAATGGCAATTCCATGAGAAAATCATAGAGACCATTTTGTAAAAAATTTTGAAAATTTTGTACGGTCAGGTTATCCAGGAAATAAGGGCCAACAATCCGTTCGTTGAATATGCCACACCACACCTTAACTTTTTCACTGTATTGGTTTTTACAATGAATTACCCAATTCGGATTTTCAGCTGCCCAAAACCTACAATTTTGACTAGACACCACACCGTTTGTTGTAAACGTTGCCTCGTCAGTAAACATCATGTTCTTCAGAAAAAGTCTGTCGTTAAGATAGTTACCCTGCAACCATAAGCAAAATTCAAACCGTCGTTCAAAATCACCATTTAACAGAGTATGTAGAAATTTTGGTTTAAATGCCCTAATCCTGTTGCGTTTCAAACATCTCCATACTTTGTTTTTCGTTAAATTCATTGTCCTCGCAACTGCCCTTACAGTACCATTTGGGTTGTTTCGAAATTCTGCTAAGATACGTTCGTCGTCTGGATAGTGTCTTTGATTTAAATTGTACCTCCCTGGTCTTATTTTGAAAACCGCTCCAGTCCTTGCGAACAATCTGTTGATTTTGGCAACGGTATCGTGAGAAATTGGTTCTCGATCATGATGCCTTCCATTGAATATTCCAGCAACTTGACGCGAAGATCTTTCATTATTACCAAATAAGCGGATAATCTCTACTTTTTCTCCAATTGTAAGAACTACTCTTCGGTTGTGTGCCATCTTATTAACAGTTAAGTAACACTGCTTGACTTATTGACATTTCGTACTGATTACCGATGTCAAAAAAAAATTTCTGTTTCAAAGCACTCTTTCATTAATTTGCATGAAAACTCAAATCGGCAAGCCAACGGTAACAAAGTGTGCGTATCTTCGGAAATACCTAAATTGTAGTATAAGGGCAGTTGCAAACGATACAGAATATAAGGAAACGAAGGTGTTTGAAATTTAATATAGGATTAGGGCATTTGAAATAAAAAGTTAGAAATAAACAATCTATTGAAAAAAAGTGAATTTAATTTTGTTTTCTAATCAAATCAGCTCTCGAGATATCGAAAATATGAATTGAGGGGTTTTTGCGGTCGCTGATTCCAAATCTGATAAAAAAAAATGTCTAAAATGAGCCCCTTATATCCTTGGCGAAGAAGTGGAGTTTATCCGATTATTTGGTAATAATGAATGATCTACGCGTCAGGTTGCTGGAATATTCAATGGAAGGCATCATGATCGAGAACCAATTTCTCACGCCAAAATCAACAGATTGTTCGCAAAGACTAGTGCGGTTTTCAAGACAAGACCAGGGAGGTACAATTTAAATCAAAGACACTATCCGGACGACGAACATTTCTAATTTCGAAACAACCCAATTGGTACTGTAAGGGCAGTTGCGAGGACAATGAATTCAACGAAAAACAAAGTATAGAGATGTTTGAAACGCAACAGGATTAGGGCATTTAAACCAAAATTTCCACATACCGTGTTAAATGGTTATTTTGAAAGACGGTTTGAATTTTGCTTACAAGGACTTATTGAAAAAAGAGTTGAATAATTTTTTATTCAAATCAGCTCTTGAGATGTTGAAAATATGAATTAAAGGGTTTTTGGGAATGCTGATTCCGAGACGAAAAAAGTGAATTTATTTTTTTTTCTCCTCAAATCAGCTCTTGAGATTTCGAAAATATGGATTGGGGGGTTTTTGGGGATGCTGATTCTAATTCTGATAAAAAAAGTTATCTAAAATGAGCCCTAATATCCATTTCCCAAATAACAGCTTTTTTTATCCCCTCACACCGTACGCCTATGGTCGATGAAAATGTTCACTATGCCAAAATACTTCATTAACGTAACATATAATCACCACCAAAATTTCAAGAAAATCGCATTATTAATACCTGAGATATTAGGGTGTATTCATGAAAAGCGGGAAACACTGTATATCCTGCTGCAGTCACTTCAACATTCCCAATGCAATGTTCAGAATAATGTGTGAATATACCAGGGCAAAATAGATACGAAACAAACGTCATAAATCGAAAAAAAAATTGGCGGTCGACAGTCTCAATAAATTGATTCGAACTCAAAAAGCTCACTGAATAAATATTAAATAAAATCCCCTATTCCCTACCATGAGTACGTAATTCATCGTCGCGAGGACCCAATATCGTCCAATTACCTGTTGTTCCTCGTTCCATTCTGCTGTCGATAACGAACGAATTCCACCCCATCGAGTATCTCGATAACATCCTTGGCCATCGTCCTATCGAACACGGACAGGCTCCGTTCTTTCACACATTCCCGCAGGATTAGCAGGAATTGTTCCGGCGATTTCACCTCCCCGCCGCCGGATCGAAAGCACTCGTTCAGTAATAATCCGGTCATCTTACCCGCTCTGCGCCAGATGTTGCTCTCAGACGACGTCCTGTTGGTTATTGCCGAACTCGTAAGGGTGGTTAAGATGAAGATTGGGACGTAGCGGATGTTGCAGGGCTGCATTCTGCTGGAAATTGCCAAGATAATAGTATTTGTTCGTGGTTTGTGAAACCATAAAGTACAGAAGTGGAGGAAATGCCTACTTTTTTCAATTATTCATTGTTTGCTCAGATCTTTCAATTAAATGGGCGGATATTCACAATTCCTGCACTTGACTGAAAGATATATTTTGGTAAAACAACTATCAATATTAAGATAAAATTTAGTAATCCTGCTCGTAGAAAAGGACATATTTCGCATCGCCAACGAGTCATTTTGAATTAATTGGTAAAATACTAGAGATATCCAACTCGTGCCACTGGTGTGTGAAAGGGTGTTTGCAGTAATCCGTGTAATGTCCACACACAATCGGTAGTCCCTCTATGATTACATAATGAATAGAGGTTATAGCATCAAGGTACGACACTATCCGCTGCATATTTTGTCAAATCTAGTCTTCCTACAGGAAAATAAATAGTCGAATTCAATTTCAATGAATCTTTCTCTTTGACAAAAATATTTTAAATTAATTACTAGAATTTTGAAAATTTATTAAATGAAATGCATTTTGGCCAGGTTCGAATCCTCGAAAACGAGAAAAATTTTCTTAATTTCATAGTCGATAGGTAATGAAATTGGTCCAGATGCCAATCCGTCAGGTGTTTGCTTGGAGTGCGCGCCGACCACCCGGGGTGGTGCTCTAGGTTTTCCAGGTTATTCTACAGCTTAAAAGTGAATAGGAAAAGGAAGCGCCATGGCAAATGATAATAATAGCTGTCCTCTTACAGGCTACGCCGTTGGATACACTCTATGAGAATTTAAGAGAGAGTATTACTAGTATATTATTATGTATCAATTACACGAACTGACGAATCATATGACCATATTTCTTTGACCACATCTGCGATATCTTTCATCAGATCTACTTTTATACTTAAGGTACTCGTGTTGATATCCTTCATGTATATCCTCTTTCAAATACGTCAACGAACATCTTGTGTTGGATAAACACTGGATTAAAGCAAGTATAACCAATATTTTCCAACCCATTGAGACCGAGTGTTTTGACGCTGCTATGTTCAACATACTTGATGGTGTATTTGCGATCACTGGTGCTATTTTCCTCTGAGAATACACTAAATCGACGGTTACCTCTGTCACTAGAGCGTGGTGATATCGAACTCAATTCGACTTCTTAATATTGATTCGGAGGGAGATATAGCAGATATCTCAAGGCTTGCTGAGATTCATTGATATCGTACGTATTTTGCGGACGGTTGAATATTCCATACAAAATATTTTTTGCAGGAATGGTACCCAAAATGGATGTAGCATTTCCTCTTTGTATGGCCACCATACTTATGCGCTGTATTGAGAAAGTTCTTGCTCTGCCATCATCTATTTTATTGATAAGTTTTTTGCCAATAAGGTTGATCAATTCGGAGGCATAGCCACCAAAAGTATCGTACATTTCGGTGGCAACAGTGTTGAAGATGAAGTGGTTACTCAAACTGGAATATTTTTCAATATCAATCCTTCATCTGAATCTGCAGCATTTCTGGATGTTGAATCAATATATTATGAAGCTGCAACTGTAACCACACAGGTGTAGTCCCAGACTACAGGTTTTCCGTGGCTCCATGGAATTGAAGACATCCCTTCCGGCCTCTTATCGTCATCACGAATGACTCCCAAGGGTTCTAAGACAGTGGGAATATCAGCTGTTGACAAAGCTCGCTCAATCAAGTCATTAACCGTTGAGTGTTGCGAAAATCGTCCGAAATTAAATCTACAACTCAATCCATGGACTCCCTTTTCGTTAACGATGGAACTACATCTTCAATTATGAGTCACACAAAATGAACAACCCAAACCCACAGAAATCCTGGAAGAAAAGCAACAGGAAGGGCGTTGAGCCAAGCTCCAGATTCCTTCGTACTAACTGCCTTGAGATGAGCCCTTTCAAATGGAGAGGTAAATATTAGTTAAACGGTTAATTATTATTCATTTGGCAGGGACAAGACAATTATAATGTTGTCCGACCTACCCTGTCACTGATGAGAGGCAATAAACCTCGAAACATGCATGTCTGCAGGATTTCATTCCCAGCCAAAAGAAGGATAATCTTCTGTTTAATTACAAGACAAGCACTTGCAATTGGGTCTTCTTGGAAGAAAGTTGCACAAATATTTGTCAGATGTAGTTCAATGTCCGTCATGGTATTAGCCAGAGAAGTAGTTGTTTTCTGACAGATGTTTGCCTTTATTTTTCCATTTGGTGGAAACGCTTGAAGAGAAGGGAATTCATTTTACTTAGTCCACAGCTGAGTCAAGGAATTGTTTGGATGACAATTCAATGAGAGGAATATCCCATGACTTCTACGAAATCATTTTGTCAGGTATAGAGCACCAAATAGATTCACACTCCGAATGGTAAAGATCAGGTACACCAGAGAAAGAATCAGGTGAAATTTGATCGATAAGATGTTGAATGCTCTTGTAGGAAGAAAGGAATGCTGGTAAAACTATTGAAGATGCTTGACGGATATCCAGACCACCTTAATTTACAGGAAGGGTTGCTTGAAGCCATGTAATTGAACTGAAATTATTGTTGGTAATATTCTCTAAAATCATACGAATTGTTGAATCGAAGAGATCCAGTTTCTCTTGGCAATCCCACGTTGGACAACATCTCAATGTATAAGTTAATTTGGGTGTCAGTAACATAAACTATATGATTGGGAATGGTATTAATGCGAGATGCCGACTTCGTTTTCTGGATAAGGCATTCTGCTGAAGATACTTCCGAAAGAGGTGCGCCAAGAATATTTCAATTACTTTTCTTCACAACTTTTATGTCAGGGACAAAACTGTAAAATATTTCTAGTATGCTATTTGCATGTCTGTTCAACAAAAAAAATCGCATTTTTCGAAATTCAATTTCAGGCCAATTTTGTCTGATGTTGAAATAATTTTCTTGAACTGTTCTTAAATTACATCAGATTCACCACCTATGGAGCCATCATCAAGATACCACCAATTAAAATCGGCCTCGAGTGATTTTGTTACGTTCTCAATGCATGAAAAGTGCTGGACCCAAGGGGTCTCCTTGTTGGACTCCTCTTTCCGACAAAATTTCCGAAAGCATTCTGGAAATCAATTTTCAGTAATACGGTAGAATAAGGATTTTGTTGTTGAATCAATAAGCGTCGAGCAGCGTTGGTAACAGCTTCACATCCTCCTGAAGTTCCAAAACCAAACTGACTAGGGCAGAATACGTAACCTAATGATCTCTGATCTTCGAACATGCTAGTTTTGCCACAAGATATCTGAACAGTACCGACGGCAATAGGTCGAATGCCACCATCTTTTTTTTTCAAGACAACTGATGAGACTCCGTAGAGTCTTGGAGTCACATCGTTTTTGATTTTACCACTAAGCGAAAAATTACAAAAAGAAGTCAAAGAACATATAATTTTCTCGCCTATGAGTCCAGAGCTTTTAGAGAGCAAATCTTGGAGATGGGATGGCCTCAAAGAATTTAGACCACCAGAAGATACAATTCGGAATGATTTGAATGCATTCAAAACTTCAATTTTAGTATAAACAAATTCAGTATCACTTGGATGGTTTAACCGAAGCTCTGATAAATTTTGATTGTCAAAAGGTGCAATAGTGTCAGTAGACGGCAAAATTCGAACAGCAGAAATGAGATCATGATCAGAAACTTTACCAACGATATACTTGTTCAGGTTTGGTTTTGGTAGAGATGAAGCTATGCATTCCGATGTACATTGTGATGCTGTGGTATTTCTGATATTCATTTCAATGATCGACGTGATTCCTTTCGATTCTGATGTGATGGTGGAAGAAAAAAAAATGTATATGAAAAAAATAATAGATCTCCCATGCTTCTAAGGACTTGGTATCGATGCAGTTATCAATTGCGTTGCTCAAAGCTTCTGCAGCGTTTATTCTGGCAGATTTTCATTTACTTGTTGCAATATGTGAGCAGATTTTATTGGATAACCGAAAATGTAGGCGGCTGGAACATTTTCAGAAGACAAAGTTCCATTAGAATTTGTAGAACCATCAGAAATTTGCGAAGTTGAGTTCATTTTGGAGAGGAAGTGCATTTTTTTCTCGTGAACGTTCATACAGCTCTTGGTTTGGAAGCATTTACTACATATTGGACATTCGAAGTCCACATGGGTTTTCACAACTTCTGAATTCGTTTAATCCTTCATGTTCATGATTGAAAGCTTTGACATTTTGAGTTCAAAATTTCACACAAGTTAAAACTTTTCACTGGTAACTATCCGTGTAAATGGTGGATGGTATAAATAAGAACACGTTAAAGCAGAACTTGACCAAAAAATATAACGATAAAAGTTCAAATATCGAATATAAATTAAGTGTTTGACAAAATGTTGACGGCTTTCACTCTTTTTTGTCCACAAGAGACTTCTTTGTTTTTTATATACCAATAATATCTCAACAAAAAAAATCCCAAATTCTCTTCTGTATATAGCATATTAAAAAATTCCTTCGAAACGAGTCAAATCTCTCTAGTGTCAATCCGAAAGATCTATGTGAAATTGAAATTGTTATATACGTCAACCAGCTACACCCTTACGAGCAACCCTCAGAAGTCTCCGAGAGACTTGTGTGAGCTGGGGAAACATGTGATGCCATGCACGAGACAGATGATCGTTCTGATTCAAACCCATGCATCAACGGGTGATTGGATTGAGAATCGAGCACTTAACCCGTACTCTAACACGGCCCAAGTATGATGGGACTGAATAACTTTTTTTTAAATGCTATTCCTTCCAACCCCAAAGTCAGTGTAACTGACAGAGTAACAGATTAATGCTAATGCCACCTCAATTTTCTTCTCATACTGATGAGAAAGAAATAGAAACTCTCAATAATATGAAATCTAAAAATTCATGCGACTATGTATCCTCGAATCTACTGGAAAAGTATACCTAAGATAGATTGAATATTCAATGAATCATTAGCTTATGTAAAATTTCCAGCTTGTTTAAAAAACCCCATGTGGGATCGCTTCACTAAAATGCAATAAATGTTATATTTCGAAGCTGTAATTTTTTTAGGCAAAATATTAATTTTTGCCAATTTTATTTAAGAAAAAGTTCTAATGTTCAATCAAAACAAAAAAGTTGATTGACGAAGTTTATATTTTTGAAAATTTGAGGACGTCTTTCATTTCATTGAAATATATATTTTGAAATAGTTCGCCATTGTTCATTCAAATCAAGTGTTGAAAGTAATAGCGGTACGATGCCATTCTGAAAGATAGACATTTTTTATTGTAGTCAAAAGGCATGTTATGAACTAGCATTTGAATTACAGAATATACTATTATAGGACAGACCCTCCATAATTAAGAACGATGCTTCTCGTGAATTTTTTCGCATGAATTCAGAAACACTGTGTGATAAGCATTACAGTTATATCAGTTGAGTTTGTAGTGGGCTCCTTTAGCTGCCTTTCAGTTGTATCTTCGAAAAATAAAGTCCACTGTCAAAAACTATCTATCTACTTGCCTTGAAACGTTTTCTTTGATTGTTCGAGCAAACTTATTCTATTCATGGAATAGCATACACATCACTGAGCACTTCACATGATATGGTTATGGAAAAATTGACAAAGCGACTGCATGCAACAGATGAGTACTTTTATTATATCGGATATTTTCATGACATTGCAATCGGAGGGGTGTGACAAAATCATGTGAGGCATGAAAAAATACAGAAATGCATTCTTTTGGAACGATAGTAAGGTAAGTAACGTGCTTTAGTGAAAATATAAGATAATAAATATGATTTTGTTGAGAGATCATTCTTTTGTTGAGGAAATAAGTCAGTTTTGCTGTTTTTAGGGCTCTCTTGAACAATCTATCAAAAAAGTTTTGAATGACTGTTCAGAGATAGACAGTGTAGCCTTTTAGGAATTTTTTTATGCATCGCACCACAAAAATACAAATATTGCCGAAAGTTGGTGCATATTTGCTAATCATATTAGATGCACTCAGAATGGTTGCAAGTCGAACATACATAGTAGGTTAGGAAATAAATTGTAAAAGTGTCAAGTACCCTTATTTCAGAAAATTTAGCAAATTTTTATCAGGAAAAATTTTTTACAATTAAAAGTTATGACTAGATGCATGTCCTTCTAAGAGAAGTCAAAATCTTAAACAATTTTGAAATATCAGGAAAATGTGTGACCTTAAACTAATTTTAAAAAATCGCCTGTGGCACATATACAACCCACACATCTTAAAAAGATGGAATCAGAATCAGTTATTTTGGTCTATTTTCAAAATAAACACAATCATCTTCAAACATTGTATTGAAAATTGTCGAAAGCGGTGCCTAATATATAACTGAGAAGGACCATTTTTTGGTCTGATTCTGGAGGCCGAACATCCAAATTCAGTCCAATCTAAAATGAGAGCTCTCAGATTGATGAGCAAATACCGCAAAAATATCTCGAAAACTATCCATTTTCAAGCTTTGTGGCTATAGTCACTTTTGATCAGCACATCAGGAACTATAACATATGCAAAAATTCATCCAAATTCACGGAAAGCTCTTTCCCATAAGAAATGTGCGGGGTCCTTTAAAGCTTTTGGTATATTTTTGGAACAAATAGAAATGGGCCCAGAATCGATCCTTATGGAACCCCGTTGTTAATGTAACCCCAAGAAAGACACGCTTTTTTATTAAGTCCTTAATTTTTATTATGTATCATGATTATCCATTGCAGTCTATTTGAAAAATAACTTGAGAATCATTCTAATAATTTCTGTAGATCCATTTCTCGTTTTTTTATTGCTGACTTTATCTACTAATGAAAATATTGTAAGCGAATTGGGAAATTTCAAAAAAACAGGAGTGAAAAGGGTGTCCCTAAACATGCAAAAAAACTTTTTTACCTTCGATATCTCAAGTATTGGTATGAGGTAAACGTAGAAAACCTTTTCCGTAGTCATTTTGATATAAACAAAGCATAATCTTGCACGTTCATAATTGAATCATAACACGCCGCAACATAATAATGCAACTTCCTTACATGGCCCTGCTTAGGGACTGAAACGTTCTTCAAAAGTTACTTCAAGTTCCATGACTGAAATCAAATTGAAAATGTAGTTGTTAACAATGTTGTAGTTGTCAACTATGTTAAAATAATGACCGTGATAAAATATTAAAAAATCAAGCTTGTCAAGAGTAAAATTAGTATTATGTAGTTTTCACAAAAGCATGCATTACACCTTGCTGACAGAAGTAAATAAATCACTTCAGAAATAATGAGGTGCTTATGAACGAATAAAAAATACACTATTTCTTCGTGAATACATATCATTGCCTTCATTTGGTCGTTCCGCATCGAAATACAACGAAGGCAAAATTAATAATGCGATAGAAACCCACCAGCAATAACGGACGGTATTTACTGCATGAATTCTAAAGAATTTATTTTGCATACAAATATGAGAATCTTTTTCAAAAAGGCAGTAAATCGCTAAGAGGTGATTAGATCCTGTTATATGCAACTATTAACTTAATGCATGGCAAAGACGAGAAGCAGAAGAGATGGGAGCTGCGAGAGTCTCTCTGAAGCAAGCCTTTCCTGAAGATTAGACATTTTGATGGGATCCGGGCCTGAGCAGATTTTATGGTGAAGCCATTCCTCCAGAGTGGGTACCGCAAGGGATCTGAGCAAATGCATCATGAGCGTATGCAATGTTGTTTTGCACACATTTCATTTCGAGGTGAGGAGTTTATATCAATTCATATCCTGAAATTCATCCCGTCTGAGAGACAGGGTGTCGACCTGGGGCTTGGGTGGCTACCAGGAGCGTCGGCAGGTAACGGATAGCCGGACGACCTGCGGTGCAGACTGTGTATCCACAGGCTCACTGCAGGCCACCACCGAATAATCAATAAGGTTGCGCTGAGCAACCATCCAATCCGCGACCCGTGCCTGTGGATGCAAGGCGGTGGGAGAGCACCGTCTTGAACCTCCTCGAGTACAAGTCTTGCCACGCCGTGCGGGGCTCCGGCGTGGTCGACTCTCAGTTCCCTAGCTATTCGTGGGACCAACTTGAATAAGACTGCTACCCTGATCAAAGTTGCCCAGGTGAACACTCATCACGCTAAGAGGGCATCAGCCGCCTCATCGAGGGTGTTCACCGGGACAAACCTGGGAATTGTGTTGATCCAAGAACCTTGGGTCAACAGGGGGCAGATCAGAGGACTGCCGAACAAAGAAAGTAAGGAGATCTGGGATGACAGGTGTGATAACCCCAGAGCTTGCATCTCAGAAATTACATTAATTATATCTGTCTTTCGGAATTCATGACGAGGGACCTAGTACAGGGCACTCACTCCTCGACGTAGTAATAGCCTCAGGATACTTTTCTGGAGATGGGCAAGCACCACCAGAAGAAGTACAGAGGCTATCCGACTACTGCTGGGCTGCGACGCCAACGAGCACAACACCATCTGGGGTAGTACGGGCACCAATCAAAGAGGTGAGCAATTACTAGAATTCATACTAGCGACTAACCTGAATGTACTTAATGTAGGATGTGTCCCCACATTTGTAACTAGGGCTAGGCAAGAAGTATTAGATTTAACGCTCGGCAGCCCTAGCATTAATAGAATGATAAGGAATTGGACAGTCTCAGACGAACCCTCTCTTTCCGATCATAGAATCATTATGTTCAACGTGGAAGGGCTTGTGACACAAACAACCTCCACCAGAAATCCAAGAAACACAGATTGGGAAAAATACACCACCAATCTAAAATGCAACCTAGAACAGATCAAGTTCA
Organism: Chrysolina americana; assembly: GCA_958502065.1. Taxonomy (NCBI): domain Eukaryota; kingdom Metazoa; phylum Arthropoda; class Insecta; order Coleoptera; family Chrysomelidae; genus Chrysolina; species Chrysolina americana. Next base: position 45,737,086 of record OY293417.1, on the reverse strand, counting down.
CCGGCAACAGTCACGTCGAATTCGAGAAGACCCTAGAGACGGTTAACGGAGCAATTATGGATGCACTCGAATCCAGCTGCCCCAGAAAAGAAGAGAAATCACACAGTGATACCATTTGGTAGAACGTACACCTGTCAAATCTGAGATCCGAAGTCCGCAGGCTATTCAACAAAGCCAAGCGGGACGGAGATTGGCAGAAATACACCGAAAGGCTGACAAAATACAATAAAGAAATAAGGAAAGCCAAGAGGAACAGCTTCAGGAGCTCTTGTGAGACAATCACATCAAGCCCCGCAGCAGCCAGATTATATAAAACTATGACGAGAGGCAGAGAGCAAGGACCAATGTCACTTAGAAGAACATATGGTAGCTACAAAGAGGATGAAGAGCAACGAGCTCTCCTCCTTCTGGAGATGAACTTTCCAGGTAGCATACCATTTGAACCCGACAGATCACTGGTAGAACCAGGTAGAGCCAGACGAGAAGAATGAGAGGTAGCAAAAACCATATACACTCCCCAAAGGGTGAAATGGGTAATTGACTCCTTCCAACCGTTGAAGTCACAAAGGGCAAACGGAACTACTGCCATATATTATTGGAACAACCAGATTCAGTCTGGCGCTCTGGTACATACCGAGCAACTGGAGAAGAGCACGGGTAACCTTCATTCCGAAAGTAGGAAAGAAGGACCCTACCCTCCCTAAGTCATTCAAACCAATCTGTCTCCCATCCTTCTTACTGAAGACACTGGAGACGATGGTAGATAACTACATTAGAACGGACATACTGGAGAGGGTGCCATTACACCCCGGGCAGCATGCATACAGGGTGGGCAGATCAACGGAAACCGCTCTGTACGTGCTTACCGAAAGCATCCAGAGATCACTCGAGCATAAAGAAATGGCCCTATGCGCCTTCTTAGACATAGAGGTGGCATACGACAACACCTCTCACGAAGCAATAAATAGGGCCCTAGCGAACAAGGGAGTGGACAGAACCACATCCAGATGGATATGCCAAATGCTGGCTACAAGAACTGCTGAAACGAAAGTGAGCGATATCTGCTTTCGGATCGGCACAAACAGGGGATGCCCACAAGGAGGAGGACTATCACCCCTGATGTGGAGTCTCGTAGTAGACGAACTACTCGGAACACTAACCGGGATCGGAGTCACTTGCCTTGGATATGCTGACGACATAGTCATTATGGCCAAAGGCAAATTCGAATGAACCCTCTGCGATCTCATAGAAAGGGAGCTAGAGACTACCAGAAGATGGTGGCAATCTGTGGGGTTGAGAATTAACTCATTAAAAAACCACAGTGATACCATTCACTAAAAGAGCAAAGTTTCAGCACCTAAGGGCTGTTCGCCTCGACGGAGCAGAGTTGAAGTACCTAGGGCTCACCCTAGACTCAAAACTACTCTGGAACAGACACGTCGAAAGTATCGTTAATAAGACAAAATCATAACTGATGGTGTGCGGGAACGTTGCAGGAAAAACGTGGGGCTGTAACCCATCGATACTGCGATGGATGTACACTATGTACGATGATAGTGAGGCCTATATGATCACCTACGGAGCAGTAGTGTGGCACGGCAGAACCGATACCATAACATGGTACACGGACGGGTCCTAAAGTCCCGACGGAACTGGAGCAGGAGTCTTTGGGCCTCGCACCAAATACTCCGAACCCATGGGCCTGTTCCCCAGTATTTTTTAATCGGAAACTCACGCCATAGAAAGGTGTATTCAATTCAACCTCGACAGAAAATACCGAAACAAGGAAATCGCAATATTCTGCGATAGTCAAGCAGCCATCAAAGCGTTGAGCTCATATAACATCAACTCAAAGATGGTTTGGGAATGCCTAGACAAACTTAGTGACCTAGGCAGGAACAACAAGGTGATCCTCCTCTGGGTGCCAGGGCACGTTGGAGTGGAGGGCAATGAACAGAAGCAGATACCCTGGCACGAAAAGGGGCATCAACGCCACTGATCGGACCAGAACCATTTTGCAGACTTTGAAAATCTTACTTCCAACACGAACTCAATTAAACTGAAGAAGCAATGAGAGCAATATACAGGCAAAGACTTCCAGGGCTAAGGCAGTCCAAAGATCTCCTCGGCAACTTCAACCAAGCAAGATCGAAGACACTGATTAACCTCAGCAAAACTAGTCTAAAGACAATCACGGGATTTCTTACGATTTTATGAAAAATATTTTATTGAAAAATGAATCGAAAGTGATACTATTGAGATTCCAACAAGGGTTGTTAGCTATACCTCTTGGGCCTATGAAGTAGGTTCACGAAAACCGTTTAAGTATTCCTATTATGATAACAGTTTAGTTCGAAAAATAGAGGTAAAATACATTATTTATTATTGGTTTCGTTTTCACATTTTTGGCATCTGCGTCTCACTTCCTAGGTATTGATAAGAAGTCTTTCTGAGGCTATTGAGGAGCATCTGACATATGCCCGTTTTTTCCCAGTAGCTGAGGAGTCTTTACCATAGTTTTATAACAGTATCCTACATAACGAGTGCGGAAAGTGACATTTTTCACACGAGTAGGAAATATTGTAGCACGAGGCGCATGCCGAGTGCGACGATCCCACGAATGAGAAAAATCACCTTCACACAAGTAATGTACATACACTATTTTTCCTACGAGCATGCGAAAATCTTATCACAATATCGATATTATTGAAATGTAAACAAGAAAAACCGAAAAAAGTGCTGACTTAAAACCATTTTAACTAAAGTCATTAATTTTGAATAAGTATCTTACAATTAAAATCATAATTAGACGCCTTTACAAATATGAAATATTGTGGTTTCGAATCACTCCGATAAAAAAAAATTAAACCTTTTAAATTTTTTGTGCTCAGAAATCATAAATTTGATAGCTTGAAGTAACTTTCCGCACGCGTGTAGATATGAGCCTCTTTCCGTGGGACTGTAGTCGTAGGTAGGAAAAAACTTTTTTAGCAACCTCTCCCAAATTCCAAATTGTCTTAAGTGCAGCTATATTTTTGGGCTGAATTCTATACGTGTGTTGGTTGGTTTGAAGCTAACGGACCAGATGCAGAGTTCACCCGCGCGGGTGTCCCTTAACACTGAGACAAACGTGCTGGGGTCTATTGTATTATTGTGTCATCAGTGGTTCCTAGTTAAATAGGTCTGTGTCTTTTACCAGGTTGAATAGTTTATTTACTAGCTGTTTCGGATTCATGCCTATTTCTAGGTTGGTCTGTCCGAATATTCTGTAGCGCCTGTTGTGCCTGATGATGCGAGAGGCCGTCGCCTCTTCGTCAACACAAAGTCTGCACTCCACAGCCTCTGTTTATTCCCTTAGTGTGCAGGTGTTTCCTAAGGCCGCAATGTCCGATTAGTAAGCCGGTAATTGTGCGTATCTTTGATCTGTTTAGGTTGAGAGTTGCAGCCGTCAGTGTTTGGCTTGAGTACCTCACCATGGCTGCGCTGTGTTGATGACCTTCGGTTTGGTCCCAATATGTTTGGTGTTTTGTTTTCTTCCACTCATTTATTAGGTTTCCGCATCGGGTTTTGCTAATTCCAAATACTGGTTCTGGGCCTGTGAATGGTAATTCAAATGCACGTCTTGCATGTTGTTCTGCTTTTCCACAAGTGTTAACCTTGTTGTGTTTTGCCAGTTCATGAGCCTCTGAAGGCATTCCCAAACCTGCTTTGACTTGATCTCTGACTGTCAGATAGAATGTAGATGTGTTTTCTTCCATACCCACTGCCTACATTCATCTGTATGTATGTCCTTACTGCATGTGTCTCAGTTTGGAATACTGTGGTGTTATTGCAAAGTGGAAGTATAACGTTCCTTTTCGGCCTCACTCCATGTATTCCTGCTCCAGTTCCTACCTCTGTTTTTGAGCCATATGTGTACCAGATTGTTCCAGATGATTGTGATTCTACTCCCGAGTCCAACTTATCCCACTTGAGCTGTGTTCTGAATGGTTTTTCGTATGTGTATAATGGGTAGCATGTATTCTGATATAATTTCCAGTTCGGTTATGTTGATTTCATGAATGATTTTGGTGTGCCCAGTTTGTGGTTGGGATCTCCGATTACCTGTTTGTATGAGTCTGTATGCACTCATCCTCGCCTCTCCCGTGACTGTGATGTCCAAAGGTGGAAGGTTTCCATAGCAGCGGTCGGAGTGCTGCTCATAGCGCTCGTGATACACAGCCAAGCTAGCCTCTGAAGTTTACCGAGGTTAAGTTTTTCCTGTCTTTGTTTCACTTTCGGCCACCATAGCAGCGAGCCGTTTGTAATTCTGGGTCTTATGATTGCGGTGTATAGTCAGTCCCCATGTTTTTCCAAAACCTCTTCTGTACATCATAAATGATGATTTTCTTTTGTTGATTACATGTTGCAGATGCATGTTCCAGGTGAGTTTCTTTTCCAGAAACAGCCCTCAGTATTTGACATGATCAGCAACATGTAGTGTTTCGCCAAAGAATTTGGGTAGTTTGCATGTGTGCTGCATATTTTATACCTCCCATCACTATACGGCAGTATACGAAGGCGTAGAAGGGTCACGAGCAATTTTTTTTTTCAATTCCTGACGAAGTCGGACTCCCGACTTTAATCTCGGACCCCCGACTTTGAAGTCGGACCCCCGACTTTGAAGTCGGACCCCCGACTTTAATCTCGGACCCCCGACTTTAATCTCGGACCCCCGACTTTAATCTCGTACCACCGACTTCAATCTCGGACCCCCGACTTTAATCTCGGGCCCCCGACTTTAATCTCGGACCCCCGACTTTTATCTCGGGATCCTGACTTTAAAGTCGGGATCCTGACTTTATTCTCGGGATCCCGACTTTAAGGTCGGGATCCTGACTTTATTCTCTTCTCAGATGGAAATTGATGGTCATCGTTTTTTCTCATATTGAGAATTTGTCGATATCGGTGACACCTTTCTACATTGTCTCCTGAAATTGTGACCGTCATATCGTAAGCATATATGATCACATAGGCGATTCTAGAAACGACGAGGTACAAGAACTGAACATTGGGGGAAGTATATGCCTTGGATCTTACATCGTTGCAACTCACTATCATTTTTAGATTTGCTGTACATGATTCCTCCCAGTCAACAATGTTAATAGGAATCCAATATGATGATAGCTTGATTATATCCGCAGTGGTCATTATGGTATAGCGCTAGTCTATCAATCAGAGGGACGTGGGTTCGATTCCCAGCATGGTCACTGGTCTCATGCTAGGAATCGCACGTTAAAAAGTAAGACCTCGTTAATCCTTAGCTCGCACAAGTTTCGACTTCTGAGGGCTGTTTTTCGTAGGGGTATATAATAATAATAATAATAATAATAATAATAATAATAATAATAAATCGTCTTTTATTGGGCGAAGTTTAGTTTACAACTATCCTTACACGTATGACAGCTGGTTAACAGAAAAAACAATTTCAAACAATTTTTTTAAACAATATCATATTTCAGAATACACGGTATGGACCACTGTCTATAGATCTAATCGAAAAGACATCACAAAATTATTGTTGTCGAATTGTTGATCAAAATAATGGACCCATGCTGATCTCATGCATCAAAAGATTCAGATGTTGAGATTAGTCGATTCTGGTCATTTGTAAGATATTTGGCTAGATTATTCACGTAGAGTATAAAAAGATGGTGTCCTAGAACTGATCCTTGAGGAACACCCAATTACACATCACTTATACATTTGATCTCACATCGTAGCATCTCATTATCATTCTTTGATTTGCCATAAATTATTTCTCCCAGCCAACAATGTTAAGAGGAATCCCATAAAATAGCTTGATGCCTAATATTTCAGAATACACCGTATCAAAGCTGTCTACAGATTTTATTGTCAAGTTGTTGATGAACATAGTAGATAACATGACGCAATTTCAATACATGTTAATCATGAACCCATTCTGATTCTTTGACAACAAATCATTCAGATTCAAATAATGCATTATTATATTTGTTATAGTTTTACAGATAACTTTGATGAGTTCAAAAGTTATATTTACAGGTAATTTACAATGTATTTTTCATCACTCCTTTCATGGGGTGGAATAACATAAATGTAAGCCTCCTTCAAAGTACTTATTCCTAATTGATTTGAGCAATCCCGAGATTAAAGACGGGGGTCCGAGATAAAAGTTGGGGATCCGAGATTGAAGTCGTTGGTCCGAGATTAAAGTCGGAGGTCCGAGATTAAAGTCGGGGGTCCGACTTTAAAGTCGGGGGTCTGACTTTAAAGTCGGGGGTCTGACTTTAAAGTCGGGGGTACGAGTTTTAAGACGGGAGTCCGACTTTTTAAAGTCAAGATTTGAAAAAAAAAATTGCTGGTAGCCCTTCTACGCCTTCGTAGCAGTATGACACACAGTTATTAAGAAGATCAACTCAAGGGCATATCTAAGGAGGGGTAATTATGGTATCATGAAGAGGGGCGACACTACTTGACGGAAGATTTTTTAGATTTTTGCAGAAGATTTGGATTACGTAATCCACCATTTTTGATGAATAGTAATTGGGGTAATTGCCCCCCCCCCAGACTGATTCGATACATATAATATATAATAATTGAAAAAATATCCTTGTTTTTACTTTATACCTATAGCGACCAATGAGTACGTTTCACACCCTTGTCCAGATCCGCCCTTGGATCAACTCCTTCCATATACTTATTGTTTAATAAGAAATGGTTTGCTAAAATGCATCTGTGGACGGGTTAGAATGCTTCTGGATGGGTTAGAATGCTGCAGGACAAGTTACAATGCTTCTGGACGGGTTAGAATGCTTCTGGACGGGTTAGAATGCTTCTGGACGGAATTCATCCCACACTCTTTTGTAAAAATAGTTACTACCCAGTCAACACTGGGTAAACATCCATATCTCAGGGATGTCAATATCGTTGAAAATGGGATTTAAATGTCTTTGTGATATCATATCGTTGACATTCCTGCGACACCCCTTAGATACCAAAATCAATAATAGCCGGATATAGATGTCTCTGCGATGTCATATTGTTGTCATTACTGCGATATCACACTGCGACATCCCTGTGATATCTAAATCAGTGATAGCTGGATTTACATGTCCCTGCGATGTCAAATTGTTACTAGACATAGAGGTCATACTGCGACATCATTTAGACATCAAAATCTATACTTAAGGCGGAGTTATCGGATTAATAATACACAATTTGATGCATATGCATAATTTCAAATTGCAATTTATAACATTTCAATACTCAGATTTATATGAAGATATCTTTGCTACTATATTTTTATTGAGTTATCTCCAGATCAGGTGATAATAGGACTTTCACACACATTCACTTGACTGCCGACCACAAGGACGCCATCTGTCATTCACCACGGTCGAAAGGCAAATCCTCAATTTGTGTTAAATGTTTAGTTTGAATTAACGCGGTAAGTTGGCAACACAGATTGTAGGCAATGTTGGCCAACCTGAAAGCGGTAGGCGACGGCGTGACCGGCTGTTACCATATTTAGTTCTAGTTCTTTGTTCTTTCTATCTATGCCTTGATCGAAGATCGAAGCTTTGTTGCTTTGAATGCTTTGCATACCGTTCATGCTCTGATATTTACAACTGGAGCTGACATTTGCGAATTTTAGTGTCCACAAACTGTGTGTGAAAAGTGAGTATCGTTGTATCATTTACCGTTATCGAGATACAAATAGTGGCATGACCTAAAAAATATGACCTGTATATTCAAAATCAGAACATTTAGAGTTGTTCAATGGTGCCAAATTATACTAAGTATTCCATTACTGTCTGAATTATTTCATGTCCCACTACTATCTGGTATTGTAGCTTTCAGTGGTCTCATATTGTTTTATTGATTTCCAGATGTGGTGACGAGCCTTCACGGAGAGAACGAAAAAAATGTGAGCACAGCCTGTTCCAATTGGTTCAGGCATGCCAAACAAAGGCTTGACAAGAAAAGGAACCAAAGCAATTGACTTTTAGTTTTTTAATTAATATATTTTTATTTTTTACTTTGTTAATTTTTAATTTTGTACTTTGTTAATGTTATGCCAGAATAATTTAATTTTTTTATTAATATTTTTGATATATTTTTTTTTCATATTGATAATAAATTTGTTTTCCTATTTGTTGTTTCTGTCTGGAATATCGCATAGACGTTGACGTCTCTTGAATATAAAGACGGATTTACCGGATTCATGATACACAATTTAAAGCATATGCATAATTTTAAAGTACAATTTATAACATTTCAATACTCATATTCATATGAAACCCTATAGGAATTATGAATTATGAAACGGGTAAATGGTTTCATATGAATCTAGTATTGAAATTTTATGAATTTTACATTAAAATTACGAATATTTATGCATTAAATTGTGCATTATGAGAATCCGATAAATCCGCCTTTACAGTAAATAAATCGCTGCTATGTCGCTCTGTTACACCCCTGATACGTTATTAGGAGGCATCTTTGCAGCGTCTCAGAACTACATCGCAAAGACGTCTCGGAACTACATCTCACAGACGTTGCCAGCATGCATCATGAGTGTGACAAAAGTGAGTCGCTGGGACGTCTGTGCGACGTAACGATGCAAGTCGCGGGTCACGAAGTGACATCGCAGCAATATCTCACAGATGTATCTGTGTTTGCTAGGTATAATTTCGTCTTTCCATCGAACTGCTGAAATCGTATTATTTTCATCGACTGTACTATCCATTTCTCCTCTATCTTTTTTTATAATTGTATAGATGGCTTTTCAGTGGACACTTTTCCGTTCTCCTTTCTCTCACCGTAACATTTAGCTCCAAAGCCCTTGCTATCCAAATCGCAGATCAGTTTTGCGAATGTAAAAAAGACTTCAATGAAAAAAAAAAATTTTGATCTCGATAGTCGAGTTCCAAGGCGTGTTGCGAAGTTAGTATTCTAACAACTACTTCGCCAAGACCCAAAGTGGACTTCTCCCGGACTTCTTTCTCCTTTGGTAAATTTTGAATCGCAATACAATTCAATAGGTATTTTTTTTAGCAAGTGTCCAACAGAAAACAACTGCTGCCTACAGGGCCGATCCTAGCAGGTGTGCAGCGCGTGCACCGTACGCGGGCGGCCAAACTAAGAGGCGGCCGCAGGCCGCATATACCTAGTGTTATAACAATCAGCTATATAATATACCAAGAAGAAAAATGAAACGTTAGTGCTCAGTTGTGTTTTGTGTTGGTCTATTGGTCTATTGTCCATTAGTATCTTCTCCTACTCTCATCTACACACATTCTTCATTTGAGAGCAAAATTTCGTTAGCACAAAACAATCACAATTACAAAATTATAGGTTACCAACCGAGGGAGTTTATGAAAATTTTAATTTTTACCCAGATTTTGAAAGAGCGCTACGAATCATTATTTATTTTAATATTTTAAATAATTTGCTCTTACTTTTTCAACAGGAATTGGGATTTCTTATGAATAACCCATAGTCTTACATTTTGAGCAAAAAAAGTATTAACAATGGTAGGTACCTACTTAGAGGTCATTTCGATGAATTTCAAAATTTATGAAGAATTCCTATTCATTTTATCTGCATCTGTGAGCCATGATATACTTATCGTTCTTCTTACCTTTTACCTTTAGCCTTTAGATGTCGTCCTCTTCCAAAAACAGAAAGTCTAAAAGAGAGTGAGTCAGGTGCCTCCTATAGAAAAGAGAAGAATAGAAGAAATCTCAAAACAAGCGGGAGCATTGAAAAAGTATTGTTTTCTATTTTTTCTAATTAATTTTTTCCTAAAAACTGAAAAATGACAAAACTGCAGCCTAACTATCAATTTAAAAGCACTTGATCTTGAACAGAAAAAAAATTCGCCAGCGGTGCTTTCCTTTTCTGTCTCCCGCGCCAAACAAAGCTGTATACGCACTGAGTATGTCCAAAATCGTTGTGTGTGAAATAGACGTTATACAGGTAGATGAGTTTAAGAGTTTATAACGTCAACGTTAAATATTAGTCAAAATAAGAAAAAAATCTCTGGAGGAGCGGCACATCTGGTATGTGCACGCGGGCGGCCAATACCCTAGGATCGGCCCTGCTTGACTTTGGTTTCTTCTATCTTGTGTAAGTGTTGCTCATGCTACCCAACCAGAGATGCTATCGGTGAATCAAAGTATCCATCAGAACTGGTTGTTGCAGCTCACTGGCTTCGGCGTGCGGGTTCTTATGTTAGAAAATATTGAAACGAGCAAGCGCCTCACACATTCAAGCCACTTCACACAACCAGGGGGTATGGTACGGGGCTCCTCTTCAACAGTACCGACACGTGGCGTAGACTTCGTTAACCGGCTGAGGACAATCTCGGGCGAAAATTTTTTATGATGAGATATTACAACTTATATATATATACTTATTCTAGTATATTACACGTGAAACATTTTTGTATGTTTTTCATGATGAAATGAAGTTTTTTCTATTTATTTATTGGTAAAAGTTATTTTTTCAGCGAATATTTCTTTGATTTTTCAATATATTCAATTTGTAATGTATTTTCAACCGAATGCTCCTTCCTTTCAATGTACTCAATTCGTTATCGATTTTTTTTCGGAATTTTCCTTTAATTTTGAAAATATTTTTTCATTTATTTTAATTTTTAAATCAATAATGTTTAAATATATATTTTTCAAATATATGTATTTGTAATACATTTCTGTCCCTTTTTAGAGCCTTGGGGCGGCGAAAAATAAAACGTTTCAGGCGCCAAATATCAAAACGCCGGCCCTGCTTCTTCCACACATCTACTTTTCTTGTTGGTTTATGCGATGGATTCAAGGGCGGAACTAAGGGGGAGTTATTGGGGAATCACACCCCCCCCCCCCAGACTGATTCGATAAATATCAAGAAAAATGCTATAACAAATGAAAAATATCCTTGTTCCATCTTTATGCCTATATCACCTGATGGATACGTTAGCTACGATAAAATGGGTCATAGTATCATATCGGCATCGTCAGAAATTCGGTTTGACAAAATATTTCTACTGATTTCTGGCCTATTGCGAAAAGGTTGTTTAATTGCCTACCAGAACAATTATAAAGGATCCATGCACTCTGTCACACAACAACTAGTCAAGATAGTATCGACCGTTATCACTTTTTGCTGAGAATGCTCATTCGATATCAAGCTGAATCCTCGTCCACTCGATTGGTGCTACATATTTATCGACTATAATGTGGACATGATACTTTTTTTTTTGACTTGCGAGTGATTTTTGACTTGCTGAACATGGTTCGCCTCAAAGAAAGTTCATGCCATCGTTTCAACAGCGTTATTCATTTACCTTGTCAACATAATCCCATCAATAATAATAATAATAATAAAGTGTATTCATGATAAATTACAATTATTTTTATAATAAAATATATGATGGTATGAATAAACACATTTCCTCACGAAGTATAACTTCGGCTGCTCCATTCTCAAACACAGTATCCAACATTTTTTTAGAAAATAAAGTTTCAATATTTTTGAATATTCTGTGTTTAGGCGCATCTTTCAACCCGACCTGTTTGTTGATAGCTGTACTAATTTCAGAGATAGACATACTCCCAACCTAGTATGTACAACCTCTTCAATGCCAAACAAAAACACTAAAACTCGTTTTTCTCCCAATTTGTTTTTTTCACATACTGGGTTTTGGAATGGAGCAGCCGACTTGTAGTGAGGTGACAAATTCAAATGAATACATAAATATATTTACAAGTACATGAATATAAAAATATTAAAATGAACAATTAAAAAAAATTAAAAATATTGAAATGGAATTATTGAGGAAATTCATGCAATAATTATGTCTTGAAAAAAATTAAGATCTTTTTGAAATATCCAATCTTTCACTTTGATTTTATACGAATAAAAAGATTTTGATTTTTTTATATCTTCTGGAACTATATCAAAAACTTTTCTAATAATATTTGTATAATTTCTAGTAGATTTATTGAGTTTATTTTTTAAAGTTATATTATTTTCATGTCTTGTCTCATACGAATGATTACTGAACCTAATACAATTTTTGTTTTTGAAAATATAAATCAACATTCTATATATAAACAATTGAACAATATCGAATTTTCTACTTTTATCATAGAGAATATCAGAAGGAAACATAAAATATATATATTATTTTTAAAATTTGTCTTTATATCACTTCCAAATGATACACTAAATTTTGTTTTACTCCACCCGATCCAAGGATACCATAGGTCAACTGAGACTGTATTAATGAAAAATATAACATCTCAAGATGTTTCAGCGTAAGAAATTGTTTCAAAAACTTGAATATGGGTAGAATACATCTCAATTTTTTAACAAGGAAGAAAATTTGATGATCCCATATCAAATATCTGTCTCCTAGATATTTTATAGATACAGTTTCATGAATTTTGAAGTTACTGTCAATTTCAAATGGGCCAAAATTTGGTAAAGAATTTTCAAAGCAAGTGAATCGAAGATAAAACGTTTCATCAAAATTTATAGCAAGTAAATTTATGTTAAACCAGCTTTTTATTTTCCTTAAATCTTCTTGGACAGTTTGTTTCAATGCAGTCCATATAGAAGCATTATAAGAAATTGAGAAAGATATTGAATAGTAATGGTCCTAAAACCCTGCCTTGAGGTACTTCATAACAAAAAACCATAGGATCACTAACAGTTTCGTGAATTTTTACATATTGTGTTCTATTACAAATATAACTTTTCATTAATTTATAAGCTATTCCACGGAAACCAATAAGGTCCAGTTTTTTAAGCAGTAACTCAGAGTCGAATGCTTTCTTTAAGTCAAGAAGTATACTGAGATTTGGTATAACTATCCAATAAATTATATATATGAGAAGTAAGGTGACAAATTGCTTGTTCGGAGGAAATATTTTGCCGAAATCCAAACTGTTCTGGATACAAAAAATTTATGTGATTCAATATTTTTCAATTCTCACCTTTAACATTTTTTTTTAATTTTTTGCTATGCTTGATATCAAAGTGATAGGCCTACAATTCTCCATTTTATTTTTATTACCACTTTTATATATTGATTTTATAATACCAATCTTGAACGAACTGGGACATACTCCAGATTTAAAAGCAACATTTATGAGATGTACTAAGGGATCAGAAATTAAATCAATTAATGTTTGCAAGACTTTAGTTGTAATTCCGTCTGCACCTGGTGATTTCCTTTGTTTCAAAGTTTTCATTGTATTTTCAACTTCAGTTCGGTTTCCTCAATATAAATGGTTTTTAGGTAACTTGTTGACGTCTTTTATTCATTATTATTGTTTATTATTTGTTCTGCAAAATGTTTACCAGCCCCACTATAATAGTTTATAAGTTAGTTAGATATATCTTTTTCATCAGTTATTGTTTGATTTCCCAACTCAATTGACCATATCAAATGAGACAGGTTTTTGTTTTTCATTGCATAATTTGTTAATATTGTCCCATAATTTTTTAGAAGGATGACAGTTTTTTTCTATTTCTTGTTTACAATTTTTTATTTTGGCTTCTTTTATTATTTGAGTCAATTTATTTTTATAACTTTTATATTCGATTTCCAATTTCAAATTTCCATAATTCTTTTAAGTATTTCATATAAATAATTTTTTTTATTAACAGAATTTATTATTACGTCGGTTATCCATTTTTTTCATTTTTTAGATTTAGTTATTATCTTTACACGGGTAGTGCTTTTATCTATAGATGTTTTAATTTCATCTATGAGATAATTTGACAATTTATCTGAGTTTTCTAGTTGAAAATATACGCTCCAATCAATGAATGAGAATTGCTCTCGTAATTTTTTGTAATCAGTATAGTATTTGTATTTTTGACGGGTAATTTCGCTGTATTTCTCACAATCAATTTGTATGATAAAAGGGGATATGATCTGTTATAATATATCTGAATATTATGGGTTTAAAGTGAGTACTAGTTTTCTTTACTTTTGATAAATATATGGTCCAAACATGATTTCTGATCTGCCACTTCTCTTGTATATTCATTTATATACGATAAAAATCCATGCATTCTGAGAATATTACAATAATCATGAGAATATAATAGTCTATCAGAAAGAATGTCAATATTAATTTCACCGACAAAATGGTCGTATTATTTAAAAAAAAAATTATTATCAACATGTAGGAAATCATTTAATGATGAATTAAATTCGTACGGAGATGTTGATGGTGATCTATATAATGCAATTACGTGAATAAATTCATTTTGATTGATATAAATTTTCATTAGGATAATTTGAATTCTATCCAGATTTTCTATTCTATATTCATAGGCATAATTACTTTAAATGTATACTACTGTCCCATCGTTTTGATTCAAATGTCCCTCATATCATATATTAAATCATTTTCCTCTATATTGAATAAATCTGAAAGTTTTTGTAAAAATTAATAAATCAAATTCTTTTTCATATTGATCAATGAATATTCTTTCTTCATCAAAGTTTTCAGAAATACTACGGATATTATTATGAAAAATTGAGAATTAATTTTTATTTAACTTACCACCTTTCATGACTTGAACTCTTCAACAACTTCAGTTTCAATAACTGCATTATGATCCAAATTAACTATGTATGGATCCATAAAACTTTTTTGTATTATATACATATACACACATATATACACATACCCATACCTATATAATCAATATAGATCTCTTCATAGCTTATGATTCGAGTTTTTTCACTTTTACTTTTAGGAATAAAAATCTTCCCATTCTTGAGCCAAATGAATTCATATCCGAATGTTTTCAATTCTCTTGATTTGCCTAATAAATATTTGTTTCTTGGAGTCAATTCTTCATTAAGATATATCACTAATTTTCCTCCCAATCCTACCTCTGAAGATGATAAAATTCCCTTAGTTTTATAATAATGTTTGGCTGCTTGTAGGATCGTTTCCTTTGTTTCTCAATTTTTAAGTACGATTTTTTTTAGTATTCACTGGTTTTTCTTTGTTTTCTGTCAGTCGAATAATTTGTTTGATTTCATTTATTTGAGACTTAACGCAAATTTTTTCAAATATGCCTCCAATAATTTCTTCATCCAATATTTATGTTCTTGCTCATCAACACCTTTAATTTCAATATTATTTCTAAGTTTCATTTGTTCATTAAAGTTGATTGTTTGTTTCAAAGAATTGATTTCTGTTTTTATATTTGTAATTTCTTTTTTCAGTGTTATATTCTTTAAAGTTATCTCTTTTCTTTCTTTTTTCAATTCATTTAAAATTTTCAATACTTTTTGATTTTTCGCCTAAACTCATATTTACTAGACATGAATTCAATTGAATATTGTAGCTCTCTGGCACTTTTTGTTAGTTCTTCTATGATTTCTGGAAAGTGTATACCTTCATTGATTTCGTGGGAATAGGTTTTCTTGTTACAATATTCAAAAATCTTTGGCGTTCAAGTTGGTGCATTTGCTATGGTATCATTTTCCACATTCTGCTTTACATTCAATAAAGGCCTGGTTGGTTTTGATCAGTGTCACAATTCCCGCAATAAAATGCCGTTTTTGAGGCACTAGCATCGTTTTTATCTTCATAAACTTTTTTAACTTTTCATGAATTAATTTACCTGCATTGGGATATTTCAGTGGAAGATAACCATTCTCATCATCAGTTGAATCTTCTACTGTATTTTCCAGTGGTTTCTTCTTATGATTTCACATGACAAAATCCAAAATTCAGTAACTATCACTTTTGAAAGTTTCTTCCAGAACGTCAAATCAGCTATAAACTCTTGAATTTCTTCAGAATAACTTTTTGAGAACTGTACTGTAAGTTTTACTGATGTTTCGTTACTCAGACTTTACTTATATGAAGAATTTTGAAATATTAGAATATTTTTCCACCGAAAAACTTTACAATGAAACGAGCTAATTCAAACTCCTGTAATAAATCACTAGGGTGTTAGGGGATATAAATCTAATCAATTTTTGAAATGAAATGTCCTTGAACTTTTGAACTTAACTTTCTTTTCGACTATGGAAAAATCTTTGAGAATCCAATTCTCTCGAATGGTTCCTGAGACACCATGCCCTCTTTCTTTCAAATATACTAGCAAATTGAATCCTGTGAAAAGGTTGTCTATGAATATTTGGTGAGGAAGATTTATTTCTTTCTTTCTGAAGAAAAAAACCTCTCCTGAAAAAAAATACTTCAGCTCACATATTAGCCTAGTGTTGTCATATGGTAACAGGCAGATTTGCTTGTATATGTTACTTCATTATTGGTACCTACTACTGTATAAAACTGCTTGGACATCTCTCAATTCAAATGAACAAACACTTACTCAAATGTTGGTTCCACTGTTTAAGCAAATAAACTTTTATTAGTTTATGTTATGTTTATGTTTTAGTTTAATTAAATACTGAATTCATGCAGCTAGATTAATTTCAATGATTTCTGAAAGATGAAATGTTTGTGTGACCAAATGGTCACACTTAGCTTTGATGGATTAATATGTTTCAAAAGGTAGCAAACTTTTTGGAATACTGTCCAAGTGCTTTATCACATAACATTAACCCAAATAAAAGATCGAATAACGTTTGGTATAATTTATTCAATAGAAAGATGACAAAGAAGTGTTTAAATAAGCTTTGAATGGTGTTCAGGTAAAAATTGTAACATGTCGGATAATATAGAATCAAAGTAAATCTTGTTCACAACAAAAATGCATAATAAAAGCAGGATATCACAGTTCCTGGGGACCAAAAATAATATAATGTCAAAACAACTGTTCAGTATTTAAAATAATCTCTTATCCTATCCGTATTTACAATGTAATAAAACTTTGAAAATTTAACGATTGAAGAGCCAAAAAATTATTCGGACACCTAGTTTGACTAATGAAGATATTTTAAAATTAGGATTTTTGCGGCAAACTGAACTTCGGTAAACAAAGTCCAAATTTAGTTTCGATACCTGAGAAGACTGGAAGGGATACTGAATAACCACCTATGTGATCTGGGTTTTGTGGTTTTACATCACCTATCGTCGACACCTGCTTCAATTCTGATCCTGTTGGACGCCTGAAAATTGAAATGATCGATTTTGTACACAGAAAAATTAAATGAGTAACTGTACAATTATTTTCTGAATATAATTTTTTTTCAATCAAGGACCATTCTATCAGACCATTTTCCTATATTTCCATGTGGTAAGTGGTTATTCAATCCAAGAAGCATGTACCCTGAGTAAAAGACATGAACCAAAGATTACAGCCTTCTGAGTTCGTCCAGCTAGGATATTAAACGTCTTACAAAAACAGGGTGACATGAGTAGAACCTTCCAAATTCAGAGATATTTTGATCATCTTTCCTCCTTTTTAAATGTTTGTATCACCTAGTGCTAAAACTTCGCGACAAAAATCACCCTACTTTTATGTTTGAGGAGGCTTACTTCAGACTTATTAGCTTGTATTTGCTCAAGGTTGAGGAATGAGTATTTCCTATAAATTCGATACCTAATTTTTCACTATAGGCTCAAAACTTTTCAGAGCGTAGGCAAAACTCTCTTGCTTATATCATAAGTGTTTTGAGGATTGTAATTCCTTCTACAAACAGGAAATGGGATGATACAGATTCTGATTTATTCAATTCAATGAAAGAGTTGTATTTCGTGTAAGTGAATTTATTACAATCGCAAAACGCTTTCGGCTGTTAAGCCATCATCGGTGCTATATGCAAGTAAGTAATAATGGAAAAATTGAAAAGTTAAGAAATTTTGAATTACTTACTCGTCAAGTATTTATACAGGAGCAATATAAAGAGTCAACAAAATCATGGTTAACCTTGGACATACATACAACATATTAAAATTAAGAACTTAACATGTACCCTTAAAGGGATTTTTGTTTAATATTTCCGGTTTTGCATTTTTCCAGGCAATGCAGAAAGGATTTGAAAATTTTTGAAATTTGAAATGTGAATTTGAAAACTGACAGATGAAATGTGGTGACATTGACGTAAGGTCCATGTCCAATGAGAGTTAAGAGAGAATATGACATGTGACAATGTTTAGTGACTACAAAATGTGAAAGTTTACCTAATGAGCAAAGAACAATAAATTTAGAAAATTTGCGTTGAAATGATGTACCTACTATTTTAATGTCCTATGTAGAGGAATATATGATCTATTTAATTGAACTTGTGTGTTTAAACATAGGTTATTAAACTGTAAAATTCTTTGAGTTGACTTGTTTCAAAATGTGTGAATTGCGATTTGGACTAAAGTTATGTTTATTGAATTTAATATGGTGACCAAATGCTTAGTTTCCAGGTTTGTTCAGATGTTCGTTTATACAAACATTCAAAGGTCTGCAGGTCCGTCCTATGTAAGAAGCTTCACAATCATTGCAGTTAAGTTTATAAATCCCACTTTTTGATAATTTGTTAATTTTGTCTTTTGAATTTACTAAATGTTTGCTCAGATTATTATTACTTCTAAAAGAAATTTTTAAATTTATTTTATTCTTGATGCAACCAGAGACTATTTGAGAGATATTTTTATTTATAAACACTGGAGATACAAATATAGAAGGATTTTCTACTCTTGGATAGGTTACATTTTGTTCTCTTTTATGTTTGACTTTTTGAATTAAATTTTGGATAATGTTAGGGTTATAGCCATTATTGTATGCGATTTGTTTCAGAATGTTCAACTCTTTAGTATATTTTATGGAAGAAATTTGAATGTTAAGAAGTCTATGGATGTAGCAATAAAAGGCTGCCATTTTATGCTGATGTGGGTGATTGGAGAAAGCTGGTATAACATGATCTGTTTGAGTAGGTTTCCTATAAATGCTAAATTCCAGATTGTCAGATTTATTGAAAGTTAAATCTAGAAAATTTAATTTGTCCTCAGATTCAATTTCAAGTGTGAAGTTAGTTATTTAATCTTCATTATAAGATCAAAGAACTACTTTTGGATGTTCAGAAATGAATATTTTAGTGCACATATATGCCTCAGTAAGTTCCGTTAGTGTGGTGAAAAATCACGATTTTATCAATGCATATGGTGACTGCTATCAATTCCATGACCAAAAACAAACTTGAATCAGCAATAATGCCAACTGGTCTTTTCGAGTGCTAGTACATTGACCACCTATTTTTGTTATTGTTAAAATGTGTAGCGTCTAGAACATATCTGCAATTTTTTTTTATTCATCACCATCGAAATTATTAGAACAGTTCTTTTCAAAACTGTAGAATAATTATTTGTAGATATTGAGGAAAGCTATGGGTACTACCACATGTTTGTCTGACTTCTAAGGTTATGTGCGATATAGGATCATCTGTACTTAGTCGACCATTATCTTTCACTAAAAGGAAAGTTCACCTCACGGCCTTTTATCAACGCAGACATAATGAATTGAAGATGACAACTATCTTAACATATGAGAGTGGAGGATCATTACAATCAAGACCACCATGTTGTTCTAGATATCTGAGGAACTTATTAAATAAATCAAAGATTTTTTATGAATCTTTTTCATCTTTAAGAAGATGAGATTCGCGTGTAAACCAAAAACTGCATGTCAATTACTTTCATCCGGCTTATAGACTTGTATCAGCCAAAAGATGAGAGTAATTCCAATAAATTTGGCACTTTCCATTCTACACAAGACTGGCGTTACAGGTGGTAAACTATAATTTAACGAGTCTTATGGAAAACATCAATTATTCAACCTTCTTTCTCACTCTCAAGAAAAATTAATTTAATATTGAATACTTACGTTCCACCGAAATCGACATACAAATATCTTTGTAAAAGTTCATATGTCACTAATGTTACACCAAACTGTGGGGAGGATCTTAGAACTCGAGCTGAAACAAAAAAAACATTAACAATTGTCAATAAAGTCAAAGTCAAAATATACTTTATTGTCCGAGGTAAGAAAAACTTATAGACAAAGTTTCATTTACATAATGATAAATTTAAAATTAGTTGTGTCAATGATAATTATAAAACACAATGGTGATTCTCTTTCCCATCTACATATCAGTTCAGACGAGAAGCAACAATACTACTATGTGCGCTAGGCGGCGACTTGATAATATAGGTAAAAATAATAATAATAATACTCCCTCATAAATAGTTATAGAGTATACCCAAAGGCATAGCCTATATCGGTAGAGACCGATTATTATTATTATTTACCATTGCGACCTCGGGCGGTCAGTGACTCCAAGCAAGCATCACAATTGCTTTACAACAATGCATGTGGCCGCCAAACGATACCGATGCACCTGAGAAAAAATCTCACGCACTGCGGTTTCGAACCTGGTCCTATGCGAGCAGAACCACTGAGCTACCTGAATGGCGCATTTGCTATTTCAACTGTAGGAAAAACCCACGAATGTATCACCAAAAAGTCCTTAGTGAATGAGGAGATCCAAAAATGAAAAAAAATAAATACTGAAAGTTCACTTGTTTAACCAATGACAGCTGATTTTCTCTTTCATTTTATATATCTTACAAAGTAGGACTCCTTCCTATAATAATAAGTTCTTCTGAGACATTATATTCAATAACTGACCCCTTTATTTCAATATCAATATTTTTCTCCTTAGAATGTAACTTCATGAGAAACTAATACTTGTAATAAATTGTTATTCTGTTAGAAAAGTTCAACCACGTAAATAATAATAACTTTATTATTTCCAATAAACATAATATCTTTATCTTTATTGAAAATACACCTTCCAAACAGAATAAGTTTTGGTGTACGGAAGATAATACATTAAAAATATAAACGTGTTTGAAGATCTTCAAAATGAATAAAAAATTACAAATTCAACAAGTTTGCATATTTATATATTGATGAACATCAGTATGACAGCAAATTTTGTTTGAGTTTTTTAAAAAAAATATTTATTGACTTTGATTTTTTATTTTGTCTGAAAGTTTGTTGGACGTTTCTATAGAACGAGAAACAGGGTTGTTTTTGCCTTTATTTGAGTGAATATTATGCAAATGAAAGTTATTTACATTTTTCAACAAACGTCAAAAAATGACAAGGTTCGCGCATTGTGTTGTTACCATCACACAGTGAGCGAAGTAGTGTGCGAAATACTTACTTCGCACACTGCATGTAAACTACATGGGATTTTTATATTTTAACCTTTATGTTCCTCAATCAAGCAAAAATCCAATTGTCGACAAATACCATTTTATTTCCATAGTTACAGTAATTACTTGATTTGGAAAAACAGTTTAAGCTAGTTCAATAATATTACTTATTTTAGAACAATATTTTTGACGTTTGTAGAAAAAAATTTGTTTGCATCTCATGCGCGAAATACTTTGGTGATCTCGACAATATTTTTTTTTCTAACACGGCTGCGCCTCGTTAAAAAAAAACAGTTCTCGATCACCAAAGTAGCATTTCGCGCACTAGATACAAAAATAACTATTCTGATATTATAGTCATGCATGTAAAATATTTGTCAATTTGTATGCAAATTTTGCTCTTTCAAATTGTATTAGTTTATTTAATATGAAATTTTTAGAATTCTTGTATAATTCTAAAGGTGTTTCCCATGGTTTTTTAAAAATTACTTTTATTGCTTTATTAGGAAAATATCAAAATACATAAGTAATTAGATGAAGAAACAAAAATGAAAAAGGGTAACAATTTGAACTTGAATTTTAAAGAACATTTAATATTTTTCAATGTGCTTGGTAATTTATTATAAATAAATATACCATCGTGCATTATACTTTTTATTCCAATTTCAGTCCTGATTAATTTGTAGTTAATGAAAATATTGAGTTTGATAACCCTTTATTTTACAACTTTCCAAAACAGGTTTTATTGAAAATGTAGGACTTCCTTGATCGGTAAACAGTGCTGCTCACTTTTTATTTGTCAAGAAGTCGATCAAGACTACAAATTTACTTTGGTTGATTATGTATGAAATGATATTTTTGTAAACATCCATGCTGATGAAGACTTTTGAATGATATGTACCTGTTGTTCCTTTCCAAAGGGCACTGAAGCCCTCCTCCACATAGATCTTCTTAGCTGCGTCCAACAACCCACTGTAAGTGGTCTGACCTGCTCTTGCAACAACTTGCAACCTAGTTTTGATGACATCTGCTGGAGTACAAAGAGCCGCTGCTGGGATTCCTGCTATTATACCAGCAGCCAACAAAGTGAGTGGATGATTATATCCGTTTTCATCGGCAAATTTAGCTTTAGTATGAGCATACGCCGGAAAATATATACCGCTGAACGGTACGTCTCGAAGGAAACAAGCTCGGGATCCTTTGTAAAGACCCAAGAAACCTAGATCTTTGACTACATTCCACGCTCTAACTTTAGCTCCTCCAGCTATTTCTCCAGCAACTTGTAGACGGATTTTGACTATTTCTAACGGGTTGGTAAAAATAACTTGAGAGCCACCAGCCTAAAAGAATATTCACGTCAGAAAGTTATTAGTACACTGTCTGAATTCAAATAGATGAGCGAATTCAATCAATATCAAATCATGTGTTTCATTCATAGCAAAATCAAATAAACAATTACTATTTATTTCTGAAAATATAATCAAGCTGAAAGTATTGAAAACAGATTGAAATTATGGTACACTAAAATGGAGTAGTACTGAAAATAATTGACAAAAATTCTTCGAACAAATAATGAACGGATGATTGTTTTATTAGTTATGATTTAACATATATTATATAAAAATATTAGACAAAGTCTGATGGCTTCAGGACAAAGACGGAATTTCAATAAAAACCCCTTATTCTCTCCTTAATTTAGACAGATATCTGACAGAAAACAACTACTTCCCTGGCTAATACCACGCCGGACGTTGAATTAAATCTGACAGATATCTGTGCAGCGTTCCCCCTAGAGTCCGGGAGACACAGCCACAAAAGCTTTCTGTATCAAGTAGCAGAATACTGCCGACATGATCAAGGACTTGACCCCTTACATACTAGTTTCGAGGTGTATTGCCTCTCTTCAGTGCAAGGTAGGTCCGACAACTTTTGTATTAGCCAGGGAAGTGGTTGTTGAGAACTTCACCCAAGTAGTTGTTTTATGTCAGATATCTGCCTAAATTAAGGAGAGAATAAGGGGTTTTTACTGAAATTCTGTCTCTCTCCTGAAACCATCATACTTTGTCTGATATTTTCAAATAAACTGTACCCGAGTTGCTTTGGAGTGCTTTCTGAGGTTTTCTAGAGGTGGCGCTGCGACTGTCTTCTTACGAGACGCCGCATCCACCTTAGAAAATCATTTCAAGTATCAGTGAATTGCGTGGCATGACCAAGGACGTCGATGACTGTAAAAGTTGTCGGACCTACCTTGCACTGAAGAGAGGCAATACCTCGAAACTAGTATGTAAGTGGTTAAGTCCTTGATCATTTCGGCCAGGATTCTGCTACTTAATACAGAAAGCTTTTGTGGCTGTGTCTCCCGGACTCTAGGGAGAACGCTGCACAGATATCAGTCAGATTTAATTCAACGTCCTGCGTGGTATTAGCCAGAGAAGTAGTTGTTTTCTGTCAGATATCTGTCTAAATTAAGGAGAGAATAAGGGGGTTTTACTGAGATATATTATATAGTTAGATTTTTCCCAAATCTGTCACAAATGAAATTCAAGAAAAAAGAAAAGGTCTCACTAATGTATTTATGAATCATGTCCATCATACTAGGGTTCAAATATACAACTTAAAAAATTAATACCTAGTGACATATTGAGAGTTAGCAGGGCACTATCTACAATTTCATTGTTTTGAGATAATTGGCTCAACTAATTTTGTCAGAAAATACACTTTTATTAGGTTTTTTCAAAATCAGTAAGACTCTCCTGATTACAAGATTTTTGAAAAAATTGTTAGGACAATTTATTTATGTATGCGAACCAGATTTTCATAATGTGTACATACATATTAGGTTCAAAATAAAACAAACATATTACTTATTCTTGCTAAGCTCGACTGTCCTAAGTAATACTACTAAGCATAAATACTAGGTTAAAATGTTATAAGCGTATAGTCTAGTTCCTAAATTGTAGATAGTGATTCATCGGTTGTACGGTTCATAATTCATATGAAGCAGGTCAAAAAATAGAACAGAATTAAGCTAGGTACTTTGGCTTCAAATAAAGTTTTACTTTCATTCGTACATCCCCTCCGCACTTTCAAATCCCGTAAAAAACAGAAAATGTACGATGAGTCACTATCTACAATTTAGGAACTAGACTATAGATAGGACAATTATATTAGCATATCTTTGGTCGGACAACTAAGGCTAGTATGAGTAATGCTTTATGCACTAAAGACAAACGTTTTATGCATTATTGCAGTCAATTCACACGTAGATGGGACGCTGTGACTTTGTATACCTGTTAATCAAATGTGAGTGACTCTCAAGTAGCCAAAAAAGTCAAAATGCCAAATTTTGCAGATAGGACTTTTCATGTTGGTAGGGCAGAAAATATCTAAGCTTGTACTCCACCAAAATATTATTCAAAAGAACACGAAGTGTTCTGATAGCACAAAAAATAGTATTTTGTTTGAATCACATTTTTTGAATACTTCAAATCAGAGAGAAAAGTTTTTTTTGTACTAGGTATAAAAAGTTATTTTTCATACTCACACAGCATCCAGCTATCACTTCTCCATAAATAGGAATGTTTCCATTTCTATCCATCAATTTGTCCCTAACTAAATCGTTCATCTGAAATGTAATGAACCAATTATTTATTCATTCATTTATCAATTCAGTTCCAAGAAACATACAATATTTATATTTATATTTATAAACATAAAGAAATAACAATATAAAATATAATTGATAGGTAACAATTAAATATAAATATAATAGTTAAATCAGTTTTGTCAAATGATATTGGTCGAGGAAGTTATGCTACTTCATCTTCAGTAGAAAGGAGAACATTTTTTGATTCATTTTTAAATTTGGTGAGGTAATTGATAGACCTTATTCGTATCGGTATGCTAGTAGAGGCTATAGTACCGCGATAGTATAATGATTTTTTCCAATATTGAGTTTTAAATTAAACAGTTTTTAGGTTATCAGATTGTCTGGTTAGATCACTATGGCTATTAGAAGTAACAATATAGGAGAGATTGGAATGATTCTTCTTATTTTTTGTTAAGTGAATAAACGTACAAATTTTCATTCTGAACAATGAATCAATATCTCCTATTAGAAGTGTTATATTTTTGTTTGACATTCTGTTTGTAAAAAAGTCTAGTTATCAACTGTCCTATTAAAACTGAACCTAATGCAACACACCATATAAAATGTTTATACATCTCCAATATGTCTCCTATGTCATTCTCCTTTATAGCTCTCAATCAGTTTTCATTTTCTGATGACTTGACAAACAAGAATCAGAAGCGCTTCACGTCATATGTCACAACTGGCATTCACCATGTCATGACCCATATTTTTAATGAAATAATTGATAACAATAATTACATATTTCCGAAAATATCTTACATTTTCATAGAAGGAAAATTGAATATATAGATCACATAATCAGCCCTATGCTGTATCACTTCCGTTAAAAATAACTATTGCTATTGCTTGGTAGGAGCAAAATAACGGAAATGGCGGATAACGGTGACGTTATTTTTAACGGAAGTGATACAGCATTGGGCTGAATATTGGGTCTGACAATGATGTGCCCTTTGCAGGCGGAGTGAACTAAGGATGGCGGTCATCTGCGTTCGTCGGCTAAGATTTCTGCCGGTATGATTTTTAGGTTCGAGAGCAGTGTGTCAATCATTCCACCAATGACAAGAACCCCTAATATTAGAACCAAAATTTTGACAGAATGATTGGGGTAAAGCCTGCGGAGTTGAAAGAGTAGATCCGATACTTTTATTCAGTTTTTTCTCTTTTGGGCCATGTTCGTTTCGCCAGGAGCCGAAAATTCAATGTCGAATCGTCTTAGTCTGATGATCGAGGAGAACTACATCAGTAAGGAAGAGTAGTTCTAATAGATTCTGCACTTCTCATTCTCCACAACGGACACAATATCCCCCGGAGCATAAGGCAACACCGGTGTCTTGTCTATACCGTACGAGTGTCGAAGATGGTTCTAGTAGAAGACTCGTAGCCCCGCATTATACCTGAGGATATAGGCTGTGACCGCATCAGCTGGACAGGCAGAAAGCAAATGCATTGTGATCTCTCCTGCCCCACGATAAGCTGTGCTGTGTTTCAGACTTCAGCCCACTTGACCTGAGGAATGTGAAGGTCAGGTTTCTGAATAAGCCAAGGTCTTCAATAATCTTGAAAAAGACCCCATGCATTGTCTTATCCTTATGTAGCTCTAGGGTTTAGGGTTTTATAGCTCTCAGATCGAGATGTGACTGGTGTTTAGCTCCATCTGACCTATACTTTGCACAGGATATGATTTATTCCACCAGCAAAGTCTCCATCTGTGGTTTCTACTGAAGAGTTTCAACTGATACACAGAAGAACCATGTTTAGGATAAACCTGTGAAAACACTGATACCAAGGGCTTTGAAAAAGTAGCTTACCTATTAATGTTGATAAGCTACAAACAGTTTCACTGCTTTTTCCATTTGAATCTTCATGTTGAATAGGTGACTTATTTCATAATAAAAACTTTTCCCAACCGGTTCTAACGATTTTGGTCCAGCGATGGTTAGATATCGAATGAGCAAAGAATTGGCAAGCATTCCTTGCAATGGATACTGAATTTTGCATGTTGTAATTTATAATAGAAATGGTTGAAAAATACTCACGGTTAATTTAATAGCCTTTTCAGGAGCAACACCTAGCAATTGTGGAACAAGTCCTCTATACAATCCAAATACGCCTTCATGTCTTATGACTTTCTTAAAGCAATCCACACTGTTTCTGTACATCAGCTCGCCAATGAAAGAGCCTGTTCTTTGATTTTGCATTCTAGTTTTAACCAAATCAATTGGGTAAACTGCTGTAGCACCAACAGCTGAAACATAAAATTACATTAAATATTATTACTAGATGTCCAAATTCAAACAACTCCGTTCGAAAATGGAGAGGTCGTTTGTCGGAGCAGACGATTCATGTCAAAATCGTGAGTTTTAGGAAAGTCCCAAGACATATTTTCTCTTACTATTTAATGTGTAATTAGAAGACTTACCTCCAGCTATAGCACCCAAAGAAAACCTGTATGTGCTTTCTAAAATTTGAATTACCACTCCCCTATCTTCAGGACTCTAAAAAATAGTTTGATAATGATTTCAAAATGAAAATGAATTTCTGAACAAATACCTCACACTTCAATCAATCAACAATATTATCCTGAGAAACATTAGGTACCCACCAACATGTTCGTAAAATAAAAAAAATCTTAAAACTCACTTAAATAAACATAGAGAGAATGCGATCAAAAAATATTGAGGAAATAATTCTGACAATTGAAATTGAAGACAGTTGCTCAAAATACGATGTGGTAAATATAAATGTAATAATACCTATGAAAAAATAGAAGTTTATCTGTTTCCAACTTATATCCTATTTGAAAGTTCAGGTAATAAAATTTATTAGATATGAATGATACACTATGCCCTTGTGACAAAACAGATTTTTTTCCACAATTAAATAAAAATTAAATTTAATGTTTTCGCTTTTTTTAGATAAGTGGATGAAACAAGAAATATTCAGTTCAAAGAATTCAATCAAGCAAACCATTTGTTTTTGTTTTTTGATAAATTAAATGTTGGTTCCATATATTTCAATTTAGATACATTTGAATGGTTTAATTTGTAGTTTCTTCAAATTTGAATTGCATGAAACTTGCTCTCTGAGAAAAGGCCTTTAGAATATGCGTGAGAAACAGAAGTCAGCATGAATCTCAAAACCTTGCTTTGAATGAATATCTCGGAGCACTCTTCTGTAAAATTAAAACAGTTTGCAAATGGTGACCACAGCAAATTCTCTAAAATACTATACCATATTGCAAGAGCAGCTCAAAATTAAAAAAAAATCGATACCACTCCCAATGAATAGCAACCAAGAGGAAAGTTTTTACACAGACTTTTAATACGCTGTTTAAATTTCAAATACTTATTTAATAATCAACGATATTATTGTTCGAAATGATTTCTAAAAGATAGTATATCACCAACAGTAAAACTAGTAGAAAAAATTATATTTTGATGTTCAACCGGTCATTTATATACTACAAAAGAGAAAATTGGTCCAATTACGGAACCCTGATGAACTCCACCTTTAATATTCCTCATTTCAAAATATGCTGAATTTCTAATTATTTCATTTTGTTCAAAAAAAACATGATTTGAAACATTTGAGAGTGATATTCCTGGAACCAAAACGTTGTTGAAGTTTAAGCAAAAGTATTTTATGGATGACACAAATACATCAGCTGCCCCTTCGCTATCATTTCTTGTCCTCTTGAACAAATGTTTTCCTATTGACCAACTAAAATGAAACTTAATTTAATACATTTAGGTAAATGTAATAATTTTGATAAACTGTAAAATTTCGTTAAAGTAATCTTTGCTAGTAGTCAAATTTATTTTTCCAACTTCTTTAAATAAATGATTATTTTTGAGATAATCACAACTACTTATTGAGAGGCTGAGAAGTTGATGATACATTTATTTTTTATTTGAAAAATCACAAATAAAGACTAAAGATTGATAACTATATATCATGCCTTAACAGATTTTTTATAAATGAGATAAATTCTGAATAATAAATATGACCTTGAAATGGTACTTACAGATACTGCATGAATTTCTGCTAAACGATTAGTAATTTGTTTAAAATACTGTTCAGGGGCTATGGCAGAGAGATCATTATAGACAATTCTCCTGAAAACAGAAATGAAACCATCAATACAAATAAAAATATAAAAATTTCGAGGACACAAACCCATCCCAAGCGTTGTTATCTTCCTTGTACAAATATCTAAGTTTCCAAAGAGCAGCACAATCGAAAAAACATTCAAAATGAATATAATGTCATGCAAGTATATAAGCGACATTACTTACAATTTCTCATAACGCCAATTTAGTTCTAAGCATTCGAAATCTTGAAAAGGATTTATCATTGATCGTAATGAAATGCATATTTACCCAGTCTGATGAAGTACGTCAGATAAATGGAAAAGAATGTCTACTTCTAGAGGTGTCATTTGGGACATGGCTTGTGCGGAATGCATGAATTCTTCCTTGCTGACCTCCTGCGTTCGATGACCATTGGTAACATTGAGGTATATACGTTTTGCTAGTTCCATATTATTTAAAAGCGAATTGAAGGCAATAAAATATGGAAAACTTATGCGACTTGCTCCTTGGGTCTGTTGTTGTGCAGCCTGAAAATATAAAATTATGAAAAACATGAAAAACAACCAGTGGATATGTTCCGTTAATAAACTTGGTCGTTATGGTTGCACATTTTGTGTCCCGTATATAAAATATTTCTGAAAGATTGGCGAGTTACAGGACATGATTCCTGAAATTCTGGTGACTTTTAGTGGTACCAAAACGACCGGGGTTTGCACGTAGGTGAGCGGTTAATGCGATCTGTCGTATGTCATTAGAATATATTTCAAATTTCAAATTTAGTATTGGATGAACTTGTGGAGGTATTTGAATGAAAATTTACTACGTACAAATCATGAGATGCCTTATATACCTAAAGGACCCCGAACAACAAAATTATCATCACTGCTGTAACTTTCAGAAAGAATATCATCATGGAAAAATGAGCAGCTGCTTCATGCATTATTATAAGTATTGAATGATATTATTGTAAAACACAAAAGATTGAAGATTCTCAAACAACAAAATTCGCAGAGAAAATAACACAACAATAACAAATAATAATGACAAATGACAGTAAATATCCAAATAGAAGTGTCCCGTATTACGCACTAACCAGAGTGTAGCTGTCACGAAAACAGAATTATTTTCAGTTAACCACTTTTGGTTACATGTTTATTAACGGAACACATCCAAAATTATGTTGCGAACCAAATCATGGTCCTGTCAAAATACTATTTTTCTACATGTTTTCAAAAATGGCTACAATGTTACTATTCTGTTACACATCCACATTTTCTTCAACTATTATAAGAGCTATATCAGAATGTGGACTTATTTTCTCAATAGCTTACCTCAATAAGATGGGATTGGACCTTTTTGGTAAGCAAATGACTCTTGATGCTAACCATGATTTCCTGAAAATCCAAAATAGAAATAAAACCTGTACCATTTTTATCAGCCCTTCTAAAACCTTCAATGGCGTATTCTTCATGAAAATCGTGCAGGAACTGGCTGAACTCATTATATGTCACTAAACGGTTTTTCTGTTTTCCGAAATAGAGCTGTACGAACGGAGACTCCATGTCGAAGGGAATTTTTCTGTGAAGATCTGTCTTTTGCATCACCTCAACGAACTCCTCTGCGAAACAAAATTAATTCTTCAGTTATATTATATATTCATATAACAAGTTAAAAGTTGGAGAAACACTAGATATGCAAGCTTTTGATTGACATAGCAGATACTTTCTGAAAATCCATATTAATTTCATAGCATGGCTTCTTCAAGTGGAAGTCATTACAAATGCAAATATATGTATTTAATTAATATTATTCTATTATCGGAGATCGATTCCTTGGGGGTATGATATTCAAGTTGAAATAGAAAACAAAATATCAAAATGTGTTGGAAAACAATAAAATCATCGAAAAAATCCATTGGTTGCCGCGATTGTTTTTGTTTATTTTACGAGTCGGGATCGAAAAAAACACATTTCTAGAGAAATGTATACAGAATTGTAGAAGTGAGTTAATTTCTTGATGTGCTTTGTGCAAGATTTTAAACTTGGACACGAACTTCAAAACAATTGAAGACCGCGGGTTTCAAATTGAAAATTTGATTTTTCTATAAGTTGATGAAAAGAGACCCTTTTAGATTCTCACAGATCATGAGAAGATATTGTGTTCTTATGGAAATTGATAAAAGGAAATTTAAAATTTGGACGGAAAGGGGAAAAAATTTAAATCGCGGATTTTCAAGATAAGTTTTATTGATTTGTTATAATTAAGAATCAGGGAGTAAACCATCTGCGGTTAGTGAACGAAAAGTGAATAATTCAAAAGTAGGGACGAGAGCAAAAAATAATTGAAAGTCGCGAAAATTTCGAGACACATTTCGTAATTTCATTATAAGTTGAAAAAAGCCGTCTGTAAAATTTCATAATGTGTTGAAATACACAAGCTTCCGAAAATTGAGAAAGAAAAAATAATAAAATATCGCGAATATTCGAGATTCCTTATGTCGAGAACGTGTTTAAAAGTTGATAGTTCAAATGTCGGTGTGGAAGCAAATAATAATAAACAAACGTGGTCATTCATTTCGTTATAATGAAATTAACGAAAAGAATCTCGAATACTTTTGAAGTGGTTTTTGTTATATTTGAGTTGTATTAGATATTTGTTCTAGTTCAAAAAACATTCTTTCTTTCTTTGACATGCCAATAGTCTGTTTCATAGTATGGTGTATCTTCATCTGAACTACAGAGTGTTTTGAAAATGTTGAACTAGTACCAGTAACTCTTTTATTTTTTTTAACAGATGAAATTGAAAAATGTCAACTTATTGATTCACTTATTATCTGATATTTCTTAATTTCATCTGTTAAGGAAAAAAAATTATTATTTTGAAAATGTCGAAGGGTCAAAATGAATTCAGGAAAAGACTGAAAGACTATATATTGTTCTGGCATGTACAGTTCTCGTTATTAAGAATATTTATATATGCATGAATATCATATTCTAACTAGAATATCTGTGATTATTATTTATATACTCATTATTTTATTTTGATTGCTTTCAATATTTTTTAAATGAACTCATGATACTTGAAATTATTTATTTTTATTCATTTATATCTTCATTGAAGTCCAATTATTTATAGGAAATGTTATTGATCTTAACCGATTTTTCGGTCACACACAAACTGGTAACAGTTTACGTGACTCAACCTCGTTTATTAACATGATTCTCCTCTGTTTAGATTGTATTTGTATACATTATGAGTTGATAAACTTATTTATTTATTTATACTGGTATAAGTTTAATATTGCCAGCACTTTCAAAAAGTATTCGCAAAATAAAAAGATATAGAAAATAGAAGAATTTTGAAGTTTTAGATCTTCCCTATGTAATACGCAATTTTTCCCAAATTCACCCACCCTTCAATCTATTACCGTTACTGAGATTCCAATGCATAGACTCGAATTTGATATGATGAGATTGCTGCAATCCAGACGAAGGGCAGTCTTTCACTATTGGAGTGTGAGATGAAAATATTATTTTTCTTCATTCTAAATAGCGGTTTTTCATTAATATTTGCTTCCACACCGACATTTAAGTCACCCACTTTTCAATAAAAAAAAATGCATTTCAACACAATCTTTGAAAATTTTCAGGTGACTTTTTCCTTTTTCTATACTTTTAATGAAATTTTATTATTATTTGCTTCCCCATCGACATTTGAATTAGACAATTGTTGAAAACATTCTGTGAAAATTTCCAGGTGGCTTCTTTTCTTGTTCTACGCCTTTTTCAAATGGAATTCCAAAAGTGTACCTTGAAATTCAGATAAATAAAATATAATTCAGAATATATGGTTTATAATTCAGAATTAGGAATTCTAATTCGGAAAGTGTTATTTGTAACACATATGTATTAATTGGATTTCAGAAACCGTAACATGTATATATAAAAAAATGTACAAAAATCACATTTTTCAAAAAATGACAAGGTTCACGCATTGACAACAATATGCGAAGTGACCCTTTTTTTCATTTTCCTTCGTTACCATGACACCGTGCGCGAAGTAGTGTGCGAAATACTTCGCACACTGCATGTAAACTATATGGGATTTATATATTTTAACCTTTATGTTCCTCAATCAAGCAAAAATCCAATTGTCAACAAATACCATTTTATTTCCAAAGTTACAGTAATTAATTGATTTGGAAATACAGTTCAAGCCAGTTCAATACTATTTTTCATATTAAGATAAGCATATTACATATTTTAGAACAATATTTTTGATGTTTGTATCTCATGCGCGAAATACTTTGGTGATCTCGACTATTTCTTTTAACTCGGCTGCGCCTCGTTAAAAAAATCAGTTCTCGATCACCAAAGTAGCATTTCGCGCACTAGATACAAAAATAACTATTATAATACCATATTTAAAAACGAAATAACAACAACTAAAATCAGAATTAACAAAACAGTTGGCAAAAAAATTATACAATTATTGCTCCATATGTTTATGATATACTTTAGTACCTGAGAAAAGCCATTGCATCGATTTTCTCTTATGAAAAGAATCTGAAAATTTGGATATTGGAGAGTCCAAGGATAATTTTTCATAAAATACTAAAAAAAAATATTTCTGGTTCAGTACTAACTAATAAGCACCATAAGAATATTTTAATTATTCATAATTAATTTTAATTAATTGAAAACGAACCAATGAATATCCCACCTCAAGTTTGCTTCGTGGGATTGTTTTACAGTTTATTTGCATTTTATATATTTACATTGTGATAAATTATTTTTAAATTGAGATTAAACTTATTATTATTATTATATTATATATTGGTCAAAAACTGTTCCAAAGGAAATTAGACTCCTATCCAATAAACACAAAATGAAATAAGTTGTTATTGTTACATGATCAACTGAAAACAATATTTGATACTGACTGAAGTCTTTCGATAACATTCAAATTGCCTCACGAGGTACAAAATAATATAAACGCGTGTTCTTGTACTTCTCTCTCTCTCTCCCTCTCTCTTGCTCTCATATAATTCGATAGTAACCAGATTGTTTTGCTGTTTTCTTTCTCTTCATTTTTTATGTTTCTCGTTAATCAAACAGTTTCATTCTGACAATTGTTAAGTTTTTATGTGAAATATTCTATGTATATGTAATTATTTCAACAATCCCACCCAAGCTGATGACTACAACTCAATCCTCGATTAGGCAGCTCAGCATGGCTACATGTAACTCTATTTTTTTTTATTGTCAAATTCAATAATTATGTAAAATATGTGCATTTTTCCTGAATAAATTACTTACTTGATTACTTACTAGATTAGTAAATTGTATTTCAGAAAGTGAAACTTCAATTTCAGGTTAGTGAATTGTTATTTATATAGTGTCAGTTGTCATTCCGAAACCATCACTTGTATTTCAGAAACCGTCAAGAACTGGATAAGTATAACAATAAGGAATATGACAACAATAAATTATTTTTCCTACAAGCGTGCGTGATTCACTCTATACCCGTACGCAATTTAGTTTGAGAGGTGTCATTTTTCCGCACTAGTGCAGGAAAATTTTTCGCGCACGCTCAAGTCACTTCAAGTGAGTTATTCCCGCACTTGTGCGGGTAAAATTTTTCCAGCACGAGAAAGTTTGTTCAAGAGTGCTACATATTTTTTTTAATTCGCTTGTAGAAAAAATATTGATCCTAACTCATACGGAAAGGTACTCTCCCGCACTCGACTGCTTACTCGAAGTCCGCTTTGCGTCGTTCGGGAAACGGCAGTCGCATGCGGGAAAGGTACTCTTTCCGTACTTGTTAGGATAATAACTATATTATGTAGTGAACATGTTCTTAGTTTTTTAATTACAGGTGATTCTCTCTGAATAACAACTTATGCTTTCTAAATTACAAGTTACAGTTTCTGATTATCCATTCAATAGTCTGAATTACAAATAACACATTCTGAAATATAA
Organism: Chrysolina americana; assembly: GCA_958502065.1. NCBI lineage: Eukaryota > Metazoa > Arthropoda > Insecta > Coleoptera > Chrysomelidae > Chrysolina > Chrysolina americana. The sequence continues at coordinate 45,702,183 of OY293417.1, read as the reverse complement.
TTCACTAATCTGAATTACCTATAAGTTATAGTTTCTGAATTTCATTTCACCAATCTAATTTTCATGTAATGTTTTCTGAATTACAATGTATTATTCTGAATTACAAATTACAATTTCTGAATTACAACTTCAAAAGACATAATGAAATTATCGGAGGGAATCTCGGATTTTCGCGGTATTTTATTATTTTTTTGCTTCCATACCAACTTTAATGGTATCCACTTTTCAATTTTCGAAAAATCATGCAGTTCAACACATTCTCTGAAAATTTTCAGAGGGCAAAACGAAACTCGAATATTCGCGGTTTTTTACTATTTCTCTCTCAATTATTTTTTGTTTCCGCACCGACTTTTCATTCACTAACCGCAGATGGTTTGCTTCCTTATTCTAGATTATGAACAAATCAACAAAATGATTATTTTATTATTAACAATATTTGATTATCACCTAGAATACGCAACTTTTGTCTATATCGTTCTTCTTTCTCCAGATATGACGTATAGGTAAACACAGCACCTGCATATAAACTCTCGCTTCTAAATGTCGAGAAAAAGGAACTTCTCGTCAGTGAAAACTCGCTCACGAACTCCATACGGAAAAGGTAATTCGAAATCATAATATTTTCGTTATATCTTTCTCCAGTATATTTCTTTATTCCTTGAAATGTATGTTCACTTGCTCAAGGCAAGTATATCAAAAAAGGCATAGCATTGGTGAATTCGCATTGGTCACAGATGGCGAATGGAATTCAATGTCCGTCGAGAAGTTGTCCAGAAAAGCAACAGTTTCCTGTCTAATATTTGCCTCATATCCTATCTTGTGGGATCATTAGAGAGGAAGATATTTCGACTTATTCTATTATTATTATCATTATTTACTTAAATGAAATTTGAAATAACAAATGATGCTACGTGGTTAATAGGTTATGTGTGTTCTTCAATGGTGCAAACAAAATAGGACTTATCAAACTCCTACTTCAAGAGCATACCATTTTTGTTGTACCCTCGCGAAGCCCTATTTCTGAAAGCTGAAGTGCAGCTTTATGATTTTCCACTACGTGAGTAGCATGAAAAATGTTCAGGAATTTAGATGAAACTCGTTATACATGAACATTCAACATCCTGTATTTTCAGAGTGAGACTTTTCAAGAAAATTTCGTTAAAAAAAACAGATTTTTTTCAAATTGTCGCACAATTCTTACGTAACACCCCGTACACGTTTTTCTCATTATCTCATAAAAATGTTTCATTGACCTCCAAAGGCCGTAAAGGTCATATAAAAACACACTGGTTATTTATGAATGGAATTCCGTAAAACAATAATTATTAATGAATTGTACTTACGGAAACTAACCATTCCATTTCCATTGGTATCAAATAATTGAAAGGCAGTTTTATACAGGGCGTCTGGAAAACAAAGCAGCCCTTCGAACGCTTGGAATTCTGGATAGGAAATAAGTCCATCTTTGCTAGTATCTACGATGGCAGCCAAAAGTCTCAGTGTATCAGCATTATAATTCTTCTGGTCCAAAATTTTCAAATATTTTATAACAAAATCCTCGGCCGTCATGTATTTCTCTCCATTTTTATCAACGGAGGCATACTTAGTGAAGATTTCGTGTAGATGCGACTCATTTGCCCTTTTCAAAAATCCGCCACCCTGAAAAGATAAGAGAATATCATAATTAGTAAACAAAGACAAAAAATGTATGATTATTAATGTGACATGAACAAACCTAAATATTCCGTTTTTGCAACTGACCTCTACTGTATAAATGTTTCTGGGACCAACCATAATTTCGTATTAATTTTTTCTAAAAAATATAATAATTTCGTCCCAGTTTTTATCGTCGACCTGCGAGTACAACGCCTTGAAACGGTCCCATGCTTCTACGTAAGTGAGGTGTAAAAATAGTCAGAGCACAGAATTTAGCACGTTATGTATTATGTCGAAAAATAAGTCAGTACAATAGTTGGCAAAACCGAGTGGGAATCGTGTGAAAGTGAAAATAAATAATATAAAGTTGTAAAATGACATCATGTAAAAATTGTATAAAACCAACTAGCGTCAAAATTGTGATGTGTGTCAAAGAAGACAAGTTCGAGTCTACCAGGTGACACCAGATATTCTAAATGACCGAGTAAGAATAATTGCAGGTAAATGAACTAAACTGTTGGCAACTGAAAAGCCATTCATCAGTGGCTCTCACCGGTCCTTAATTCTTATTTAATGAAATGAAAAATGAAGGACTGTGGTGCATACTATGAGAACAAATAATGTTTCTCCTTTACCACACACTTGGATATTATCATATTCAAGTTAGCTCCATCAGTCCTCAAAACATTTTTAATAGGCATTTTAAACTGCTGTGAACTGAGAGTTTGTATCTAAATATTATTCGCGGAAATGGATTCAACTACCTGTTAATGCCAAATCAAGTATTCGAATATGGGCTTTCAGATTAATGATAGTACATGATTACTTAGATTTCGAACGTCCATCGTACTTCTTTCACTTTTTCACAACATTTCTAATCTATTGCCTGTATCCGCAACAGACTTCAGGTGAATACCGACATTACCGACAAGTTTAGATGCTACGTGGTCTTTTATAGGTCTGCTGATGTGGTGTAATTATGGCGCGTGATTTCGCGCTTTTTGCTTCCTTTAAAGCGTTCTATACGTTTTCGTAATCCCATTCTGTTATTTTGATTTAACGGTATTCAGATGACAATTGGAAAGTTAATGTTAGCCTCCGTCCGTTAATATTTCTTAACGGCCGGCGGCCGCTAAGAAATCACTTGTTCAAATATTTGTTTCAAAACTTTATTCTGCTTACATTAACAATAATTATAATAATACTAACTATTTATAAATTTGAAAAGTAATTTGACAATTGCTCTTATGAGAGATTTACCATCTATAGCACCAGTATCTGAACTTGTTGTCGGTGTGACCTCATTACTATGAAATAGTTGTCTCGTTATCTTCATTCTCTTCGAAACTGAATTTTCAATACACGATTCCGCCACCGCAGAGTAGTTCCACCTCCAAGATCTTTTACCGATAGTAGATCGCCACCATTTTCTACAAGCATAGTAGCCGAGGATCAGCGAAACGAGTGCCCTTTGTAGAGCTGAGGATTTCCCAATTTTAGGAATGCTGCAATTTTCTTTGGAACAGCTCCAATAGTATGAATACCCACAACTTGTTTTACACATTCACCATTCATAGAACCAATGAAAAATCGCCAATTTTCCAAATTTGAAGGCCGCAATCTACTTATTTTTGGTATAAACCATAGGCATCAGAAGGAAGTCCTTCTTTGAGAATAACAAATACCCCGTTCTTTTTGTTTTTAGTATTCCTCAATGTAACCAAAACTCTGGTACTGATGCTTTCAAAATTATCCAGTCAGCTCAACAAGTTCGGCACGTCACATTAATACAACCTTTTCAAGCAATCCTGTATAATCATCTGCCTCCAAAAAATAATTGTTACTTCTTCAGTCAGAATTTTTGCTTTCTTTGGTGTGTATCCATCACAATTTCGTCTCAAAAACAAAAATAATTTTCCAAATCTGAAAACACCATTTCTGTAGGTAATACTCTAATATGGTGTACGTTATAAAATAACTAACCTTGACATATCAATGTTGTCATAAACTTCCAAAGCAAGTTTCAACATTGAAATCTTGGTCCACAGCGAGTTAGAAGAATAAACCTCTGATTTTCCTTTCGTATAGGCTAATAATAATACATCTTCATTAACCACCTTTACATTCTTGCTTTTACGCCTCTTTTCAAAATTTTCATATTTTTTTTGATATCGCCCTTGAGTTATTTGCGGCAGTGAATCAACACTCGCTGCACATGATTCTCCCAATATTTCTAAAGAAATTTTATTTTGTTCCTCAATTTCTTCAATTTAATCCATGGTCGTTGTTAAAGCGAACTCGCGAACACAAAATATTATAATATTGTTGTGATATTGTTAAGCTTTTCCATGACAACACTATGTTGAGATTTTTCTGTAAAATTACGAGGTACGTGGTTTGTTCTTTCTTCGGAATCGAAATGTAATCTTTCAGCGGGATTACGAAAAGTCTTGAACGACACACGGCCGATACGCAAATAACGGATTTGGTTGATATACCATTATTTCTATTTTATTGAACCTCAATATTTCTGTGAACAACGCACGACACTGCCGGTGAGTGAAGATGTCCCTTACAAACAAATTTAAAGGCGTGAGCGGCGAGTTACTCATCTATGTTGTGTTGTTTGATCGGAGCCAACTAGGGTTAAATAAGAAATAAGCAATGAAATAAAATTTTACCAACTTTTCACGTCTTATTTTATTCAGTATGGAATAACAAATGCACATGTGCTGATGAATGTTTTGACAGCAAACGTCTATACCAAGAAGAATTTAATTCATCTATATTAGATTCAATAACATGAAAGATTTTTTTGAATTCAATAGTTAATTTAATAGAATACCTTGTAAATGTTATCCAAAGCTGATATCTCATGAACACGAATATTTTCTTTAATTTGAGGGCTTATTTAAAGTTTATGACAGTTCCCTAGAAGGTTATGATATAGAAAAGGAGTGACAAACATACGTCAATTAATTCACGATAAACTAATGTCTTTGGAAATAAGACACTAGTGTTTTGAGGTGGCGGAAATCTTGTCTTATAACCAATACATTTCAGAAAATTATTCCTCCCCATAGTTATTGTATGGGATAATTTTTTTCAGGTTGAATTGTATCCAAACGGACCGAATACGATTATGCCATACTGTACCAAATGATTTTATATCTTGTACCTTGAAAACGTGTCGAAAAACCAAGTTCATCAAGTATGGCGCCACTTTTTCCCTGTACTAGAAGTATGGTTAATATAATTATGGTCATATTGTATCATATAATAAAATACAAATACTATACCGGTACAAATCGTCAAAATTTTTATTTTTTTAACGTCTTGGCCGACATTCGTCCGCCCCATGGTTACAATCTGGAATAATTTTTTTTAGATAGTATTGCATCCAAACGAACAGAATACAATGATTCCATGATGTAAAAAATGATTTTACGTATTTTACAGTCGTATTTTCAAATCGTGTCGAATAAATAAGTTTTTCAAGTACGGCAGCACTTTTTCCCTCTACTAGACGTAAGGGAAAATAATAACGGCCACATTTCATCAAATACTTTCCGGATATCCAAATGCAATACTGGGACAAATCGTTTGGAAAAAAAAGATTTTACTCCCTTGAGGTGGTATGGCGGACATTGGGAACCGTCGGAAACGTATGGCAAGGTGATTTCCGTGAATGGCTACTCGACGATGATTAGCTGCGCAAAAATTAGCCTGGTAAAAATTATTGAATTGTTTCTTTATAAATTTATGTATTAGTGTCGGTATGGCGGGCTGTAAGTCTCACCGGAGAAGTATTGCATTACGCTACCGCCTTCTTCATTTTTTATCGACTATCGAAAAATACAAGCATTTTTGTGGAACAAATCGTTCGACACTCGTTATTTATCCGACACGTTCGATTAACGCACACGCGATTGGGCCGCCGGTACCAGCGCTATGACCATCGTTTTCTTTTTTGTCATTCCGTAATTAGACCCCTGAAGAACAGCCCTACTGGTACAAATGACCTAATATTTTGTGTCACCATCTCCCGGTCCATTTGGAATTATTTCAATAGACAGACTACCTATAATCTCATATCGTAATACGAATCTTGACGATACTTATATCTTAAATATCTATTACATAACTGATTAGTGGTTCATAGTAGTCTTGCGCTTATTTTTCATGGTAATGATTACATTTTAAACAGCACCGCAAATTTTTATTTGTAATAAATATCCATGATATATTTCAGATTATAAATATAATGACAAACAGGATGTCTCAAATTTTATGTAACAGCAAAATCTGGTTTGTTGTAGAAGGTAGCCAAAAATGTTTCGTACAAAAGTTTTAGAAGTTCATGAGACCATTTCAATATCATTCTCAAATATACAGGGTGCTTCATGTAGGTGCTACAGACCAAAATAATAATTTCATGTAGTTTTTGAAATTTGTTTACAGTGTTGTTGATTTGTTGCACTTTTACTTTACCATATTTAAATATACCTTATACATAAATCCCCCTCTATCTCAATAGAGTTTAGGAGAAATCTTCAAATGCATCAGATCACACGATAATTAATCAAAATATACTGAATGTTTCAAATAATCGTTACAGATTTGAGTTTTGTAATATAAATCAGTGCAAATCAGTGGATGGAATGCATTTTGAATATGAAACCACTGCGAAGTTGAACGAAGTGAATTGAGGAAGCAATCGTTAACAACATAAGTTGATGTATGAATTCATAACAACAGCATCTAGATATAAGTTATACAGTCGAAACGGTGATTGACTACTGTCGAACAAGTTACGCTATTTTCACACACACCGACTTCAGTCGGACGACTTTAAGTCGGGTAAATAGTAAACTACTGAAATAAATGGAAACATTCACACGTCCCGACCGCGACACTACAGTCGGTCGACAGTCGGGTACAGGTCGGACTGTCGGAGTCTCACTATAAACCCGACAGTCGGCCGATCATCGATGCGTAGTGAATAACAGCGTCTAAAGATAACAATCTTTTGAACGAATTTCCACGAATAAAGTATAGAAAGCACCTTCTTGTTCCCTTTTTTGATTTGTGTTGCACCCAATATTTTGTCTTTTTATTTAGTCGTCGACGACGACGGTGCAACAACCACATAATAACAATTTTTCTACGATTTGTTATTTCCCAATCCATGTTCACTACACACGGTTCTCTAGACACTGCTATCGGACGACTAATGTCGGTTGTAAATCGGTGTTTGTGAAAAGAGCGTCATTTGCCCGACTTTTTGTCGACCCAACTAAAGTCGGTGTGTGTGAAAATAGCGTAACGCTTGTAACATAATATTGGGCATAATATTATTGCTCGCTAGTCGAATCTTCATTTTCAGATCTTTTAAATCCAAAGAGTTAGTAAAAAACATCTTTCAAATAACCTAATAAAAAAAATCATGCGATGATAAATCTGGGAAACGAACCGGCCACCGATTGGGATCCTTAATTCCAATCTCTCTTTTCAGATGAGTATCTTCCCGGATCAAATCATCTGAAAAATATAAGGACCACTGAACACATCACACCATACGTTAATACCAAAGTGGTTATAATATTACATTCGCGGACCCATTATTGTAGAATCGCGATTCATCTCTTCAAAAAATTATATTTTGGGGTTATCGTGTAGATAACTAGTAATGAATTCAAGTCGTAGTTCAAAGTCAGTGAGATTTAAAGCTTGTATCAACTGAATTATAAATAAGTGGTATTTTTTTTCCTTCAGATTTCTCTGTACAATAGATTTACTCAAACTATTGATTTTCAAATATGTAGTTCCTGTTTTCATTCTGGTGGATTCTCCCTCAATTTAATAAAAGATACAAACAGGATTCCTTTTGAGTTTTTAAACCTCACATTTTAAGAAAAAATGCAATAAATCACCAAATGACATCAGAATAAATCGTAAAATTTGAATGTTTGAAAAATACAATTTTGCTTTATAGCACCTACTCCAAATGCCCTGTATCTCAGAATTATTTCATGATGTAGCTCTCATGAACTCTTTAAACTTTTGTACGAAACATTTATATCCTTCAACAAACCATATATTACCTGTTATATAAAATTTGGGACACCGGGTATATCCGGATATATAGGTATCCTAGACATACATCTTTTGAGCCTGAATAAAATCCCAATTGCATTTAAACACTAGCGTAGAAATTGAAATATATTCCGGCTCAGCAGCATTAAAGTTTTCTTAGGAGATTTTAATTACAGGCGTTTTAGTCCAGTTCAATGCAAAGAGGCCCACAATAACCATGTTTTATTCTTGAATTAGCTTTACTGTTAACCAATGATTTTGATGATATAATTCATGAGCAAAAATAGTGACTGAGATAACTACTACCACTATGTTGATCTTCAAGAATTTTAGCTTATACTGTGGGTTAGACAGTTTTCATATTCCGTCGGTATTTTTTGTTAAAAGTGTAAAAGTAACGAAAATGGGCCGGGCCGTTGTTGATAATTACCCGAGCCGATTCGCCCATGCCAATCCACCCCTGCAAAAAGCTGTTAAGTTTTTTGTTTAAATGTAGAACACATAGTGTTCATTACTACTGATTAAATATTTTCCCTTGGCAATACTCTGGTATATGAATCAGGAGATCACACTTTTTCATTCGAATTTTGAACAGCTGCGATATTCGATAAATATCAACTTTTATTATCTTAAATTCCATAGGAATTACGATAATAGCTCAATCTATAGATTGTTTGAGCGATACTATTGTTAACGATCATTGCAGAAATCTGAAATGATGTAGTGTTTTGGAAGTATTGGCAAAGAACAGCATTTAATTGTTCTAAAAATCAAAACAACTGTTATCGTCGACACGTAAATCATAATTCCACGGTAAAAAGAACTTTAAAAATTGTGAAATTTGCAGAATCGATAAATTGATTTATCAAAAATGTATAAAATGGTCGTCATTTCAAGTGATATACGCTGCACAACAGTATAGGACGCAAAATAAATCGAATTTTTTTTAACGATTCGTATTCAGAACAACCATTTTAACAATTCGATTTGTTCCTAAAAAATTACTTCTGAAAAATGCAAATTAGCCCCACTTCTCAAGGATACACATCCGTAACTTCCGTAATTTTTGAAATAGAATTGTACTTTTTTTCGTGCATCTATCGATTTTGTAAATGATCCGACACATCAACTACTTTTAATGACTTTATTCTAATTTTGCTCAATATTTGATGTTGTGGATCCTGACATCCTTATTACATAGTCCAATTTCCAGATCGATCCTATAACCAGCCTATTACCACAGGGTGTTGAAAAATTCGATTCTTGCTATTTTGGGTAGTTTGCATCGATTTGATTTTTGTGCTCTAAGTAATTTGAAATTGAACTTTCGAAATGAACTCATTACATCTAAGTAGTAGCTCATGAGTCCCTCCATCTGCATTGAAAATAATATCTTACAAATAGTGTTGCATTATAGCATGGCGAAACAATGATCATAGAAAGACCATAAACTTTTTTATTTTTACTCAATCTTAAAACTAAAAAAACGTCTAGAATTAACCAATTTTTTAAAAAAGTATGGGTATTTATCAACTACACAAGGACTCATATGCTTGTCTATCCAACAGTGTATCTACAGGGTGCCAATTTAAATGCTTACAAATGCGTTATCTCACGAACAAAATTACATAAGTAATTATTACGAATTTTTCATTACTTTTACTGGATATGAATGTTAAACTGAAATGACTCATGGATCAACACAATATCGAGCCAAAACCAAAGGAATATGTTGTTCAGTGGAAGTGAGATGTGCTACTGATATAAGCTATAGGAGCATATAGGTAAATAATGGACACTGATTATAAGAGTAATTTATAAAATTTGCAGTTCGTCCCTGTCCAGGATACTTGAATTTTTTGTACCGCTATCGATTTCAAAGGAGAGCCGACTGTGTTTTGAAAAATAAAGAAGTGGGAATTTCATGACACTATAGCCGGCTACTCACACACATGCCGCAGGGGCAATCTAGGGTGTGAAAGTGGGGTTGACCCTTAATTGCCTCCTAGATTGTGACGTGTGTAGGCAAGCAGGGCCAATTTCCTAGATCGCCTCCTTTGCAGGGCGGCAGGCGCGCCGGACCTTCCTTGTTTCCTAGATCGGCTCCAACCGCCCTGCCACAACTCGCGTATGTAGCGTGATTGGGGCAATTTTGACTCATTTCTGTAGAGAAAGCCGTGCGGAGTGTTCGTTTTTATTGGGCAGCTCGCTGAGGTGGATCGCCAAGGATGTCTTCAAAACATTCCAAGTCCATTCGTAAAAAGTTTTTAAGATCATCAACTTCCAATTCTTGCATAACGTTCATGTGAAACAATTATTCCTTTCGTTTCTGTAACCAATTCTTCATCCAGTACTTCATTTTCCTTTTTTTCTTCTGTAGCATCACGGAAGCAGCCAAGGCAATGCCGATCTTTTGATTTTTTGTAAGGTTTGCCACCATCTGCACGACTCAAGTGATAGTCTGTTCTGCGGTACGTTCACTGTCGCACTGAACGGCAGGTACATGTGTAGAGACGCCTCCTAGATTGCCCCCAATCACCCTGCACCCTAGATTGCCCCCAATCACCCTGCACCCTAGATTGCCCCTGCGGCAGGCGTGTGAGTAGCCGGCTTTCAGCCAATCACAGTGTGCTATTGACCAATAGGCGCAACGATGTATCGAGTCCACGTGGACTGTCGGCATCTATAATCTCTTTTTATTACTCAATAAAAAAATCAAAGAGTATGCCGAGTGAGTCTTAAATTCTCGCATCAGCTTCATCACAAGTATAAGATTTCTTTTAAAAGTATTTGAATGCCAGTGGCTGAAAATCAGGAGGGTGATGGTGGTGGCTGTAAATCAGGAGGGTGATGGGGGTGGCTGGCAATAAGGGGGGTGATGGAGAGGATTATTCTACGAGTTATTTCAACTTTTGATATTCTAGTAACAGTTAAGGACAATTCGTAATGATTATATTATTTTTTTCACGAGATAAAGCATTTGTATTTAAATTGTCACCCTGTACAAGGAAAACTATATACTGTTGGACAGACAATCATATGAATCCTTAAGTAGATGATGAAAACCTATACCTACCCTTCAAAATATTGGCAAGTTGTTTATTTTTTCATTTTAAATGATATTATGGTATTGATATTTATCAATTTATAAGAACATTGTCTTGCCATGCTGTAAGGCAACACCCTTTGTGAGTATTTTTTATTCTAATGGGGGGACTCATGAGCTACAACTTAGTTTTCGAATTAGAGCACAATAATCAAATCTATGAATACCTAATACCCAAAATAGCAGAAGTCGAATTTTTGACACCCTATAACTCGATAACTGGTTATAGGATCGATCTGTTAATTGGATTACATAATAAATGAGGGTGCTAGGATCTACAACATATCAAAATTTGAACAAACAATGTGAGTCTTTTTCTCTGTAAAAAATAACGAAAGGTACAGAGGTGTTTCCATGAGAAGTAAAACACGCTGGAGTCCAAAATCGGTAATATTTATCCCCTGTGAAACTGAACCATCATGTGAAGGTTGAGGATTATGATGCATAAATATCGTAATCTCGAACACAAATACTTTATCACTTATCAGTCAGATGACAGAGGTTAAAGGATAACGATAATGAATCAAATAAGTAATATGAAAAATTTTGACGCACGGAATAAATATTTAGAATAATAGAAATTAACTTGCGTCTTGGTAAACGAAACTATTTTTCTCTGGATTAGATTTCAAAATTGTTTGTGAAAGAAAGGATATTTCAGGAACAGATGACACTATTAAATAAAAATATACAGTGCCAACTCCTGTTAACTTTTGAACGGTTTGATGTACAGACATAAAAAAAATTAGGGTGTGTAAGTACATTATGCTAGTGTGTCAGAAAATGCCAGTTATCACTCAAAAATGGGTCCATATCTCCGAAATTACTTGAAACTGCCAAAAAATTTATTTGGATTATTGATAATATATGTGGCTATTAGTTAAGGAAATTTTACTGGTAATAGATGCAAATGTGACAGACAGTTGGTTGGGTTTAGGTCAAATAAATGAAACCGCTATATTGATCCGTTGCCGACTTTTATAATGATCATTGCCCTGAAGATAACTTTAATAAAATCGAAAAGTCGAAAACAGATCGACAAGTATTTCAGTTATTTGACGAATTTTGACATATCCCCAACTAACTGTCGGTTACTAGGTACAATCAATCAGTAGAGATTAAACAACAAAAATAAATAGTTTTCTGTTAGCCATCCTCTAGAGGTTTATCAACGTTAAGAGGATGAAATTTAAATTAGAAGTTCAGAATATCCCTATCCATTACTGGTAATGTTTATCAGTCTTTTCATATCTTTTTGTTTAATGGGCATAGAACATTAGGATGAAAAGTCTTATCAATTCCGCATCCACAATAATCTTTTCAATTGAGCCATTGAACTTCATTTCAAATACAACTAGTTAACTTCTACTTCGACTTTTGCTAATTTCTGTACAATACTATACTACTATTTTTCATTGAAATTGACAAGTACCTAATTAGTAATGTACAATAATTATGTAATAGTGGAAGCTCTGAATATTTGACATCTGAAGATTATGGAAAAGAAGAAAAACCAGAATATTGGCCTTTTCAATAAGACAATATCAGAGACTTGTTTCTACAGAACCGTTGCAATTTTTCACGAAAATAACTGAACTTACCCACCTCTTGACAATAGGCTTTGGAAAAGATGTTTAATTTCTCCATTCCAATGTGAAGATAATCAGCACACAAATATAAAAAATACTATTCTATTACACGTGGTTGAAAATGAAATTCATAAACCAAAAATCCACTGCAAATTGATTTATTTTATCATTGTATTTGATCAAACACAAACCGACACATAAGCACCTGACAAAGTATTTTAAGTACCGTGTACCTCGGGTACCGAAAACGGAATGAATAACAAAATAACAAAAATATCAGAAAAAAGTGACAAAACACAAATCAAGATTCACTTTTGCCAAAATGCAAATTGACCACAAATAATCAATCACTCTGACGTCTCTGACTGACAACTGACAAAAAACACCACATCACCACAAAAGCCGCTTTCCATTTGAGAGTTTCAAGCACCGGGGCTCCTATTCTAGCTCAATCATTGGCTACAAAATGACATCTGTCAAAATCCACCAATAGCAAATATGGAATAAGAAGTCCCGGTGCTTGAAACTCTCAAATAGAAAGCGGTTAAACTCACCAAGATGAGTTCGGTTTTTGCAAGGTCGAGTGGAGCGAGCAGTGCTGTATCATGTGATTGCAAGAATTCCTTTCCACAATGTAATTTTAGGGTTAGGTTAAGGCGGATTTATCGGATTCATAATGAACAATTTAATGCACATGCATAATTTCAAAATACGATTTATAACATTTCAATACTCAGATTCATATGAAACCATTTACCTACCCGTTTCATAATTTATAATTCTTCTCTCTCTCTCTCTCTCTGTGTTTATTGGATCTTGTTTCCTATTGGCGCACTTGTCCAGCACTCTCCCCACTACGTAGGGACCCCAGCCTGGTTACTGGCGTGAGTAGTGGGGACTTCGTCAGGGGGTGGAGGGGGAATCTTGCTCAAGGCAATACCTCCACCCAAAAAAAATTAAAAAAAATAATTTTTTGTTGATTGCACGTTTAACCACGGTTAAAAAACTGTGGTGTACGGCAGACGTCACAAAATCGGGTGATTGCACGTACTAAAGACGGCAGACAACACAACACAAACTACACTATAACAATCGCACACATGTACTTGACTTGAGACACGAGAACGCCGTCAGTCCTCCAACATTGCGGGAAGTCGAATGATTTATAATTCTTAAATGGTTTCATATGAATCTGAGTATTGAAATGTTATGAATTGTATTTTAAAATTATGCATATGCATTAAATCGTGCATTACGAATCCCATAAATCCGCCTTTGAATCATGTTCCCTTCTTTTTTAAATTTCAAGCCATAACCTCACCAAACTAACCTTGCTATCCAAGTTGAATACTCAGGAACTTGAGTCTTATACCACCTTAGCATCGATTCAAATATACCGCCTTGACCAGGATAGTTCTGATTGGTTCATGCGGATTGCCTATTGGGAAATAATGTGGACAGGAATTCTTGCACATCGATTCACTGCGAGATTATTCTTTTGCCTAACTGTGGGGTGGGAACCGTCTGTTGATGAGCACTAGCTCACAACAGCCTACGGAACCAAAGTTTATGAAACGCTTCTCGCAGTCAAAAAGTGTTTGATAACGACTTTGAAATAGTTGATTTTAATTCAAAACGGATTTCCTAGAAGAATATATGATAAAAATAGTAACTTTGATAATATGGATAATATAACGTTTTTTCGTCGATTCAGATTAACTACCATCAGTCCTCCACCTCCACCAGTTTTATATAGGGTTTTATGCAAATACGTGGCCAAACTTGAAGGAGTGATTCTTTGAATTATTCTAAGACTAAAGGTTTATATAAACATAGGTCCGGTATTGGTTCGTTTTCATGATACAGGGTATCAAAATGGGAGAAAATACTTTATATAGCTGACCAGAATTTAATATTTTGTTGATTTCAGACTTGTGCTGCGAATATCGATATCATATTGCAAAAACAATATCTATAAACTAAAACCTTTTTGCCACCATATTCAAAATTCAAATCCATCCCCATTTGGGGGTGGTTTATACTTGTAATTTTTCGAAGGACTTTGCTGACCGGCGGTTTCCTGTAAAGATATTTCGTTGAAATTGTAAACCAGGATTGCCCATAATATACTTTTTATGCCACCATAGAAAAAATTCGAATCAACCCCTTCTAAAGGTTAGTATAAGTATTCCCAAAAAATCGCAAGTACAAACTACCCTTTAGAAGGGGTTTATTAAAAATTTTTTTACGGTGGCATAAAAAGTGTATTTTGTACGATCACAATCTACTGCTTCAACGAAATATCTTTTGTGGAAACCGCCGGTCAGCAAAGTATTTCGAAAAATCGCAAGTACAAACTACCCTTTAGAAGGGATTGATTCGAATTTTTTCTATGGTGGCATAAAAAATATATTATGGACAATCCTGGTTTACAATTTGCCGGTCAGCAAAGTATTCCGAAAAATCACAAGTACAAACTACCCTCCCACACAGCACACGACATCCAATGGATGTCTGTTTTACGTCCAGCTCTAGTCCAAACGTCCATGGATGTTTAATGGACATCCATTGTACGTACAGGAAACGGACGTACAGTGGATATTCGAAAATGTACATCCATTGTACGTACATATGATGTACAAAAAAAAAATAATTTTGATATCCTGTTTATGCTATTTTGTCTTCATCCCTAATGGAAATGTAATACTTAGATAAAACGCACTTTGTCAGACTATATCTGGACATTGAGAGGACATTAAGTGGACATTACTTGAAAGTCCAGTCGTAAACATCCATTGGACGTCCAATCGTAAACATCAATTGGGCGTTAAATTCATGCAAATGCATTAAATAGTTATGGATTTTGAATATTGGTGATTCTAGATTCTTTGGTGTAATAAAATAATGATCGATGACAGAACCAAAATACCGATTGGTGACGATAAAAGAATAATCAGCTGAAGAAGAAGAAGAATATGTGAGGTTAGATATGACTGCAGTGTTGTGTTTTGTGTTTCAGTTCAGTTCAGGCTAATATACAATGGTAATGGTATGGGTAAAAAATTGACACCAAGTGCTTCTTCCCTTTCAATTATTGTTTCACCGTATTTTAGTGATAACTCTAGTAAGAAGATTTTGTAATTATTTATTCAATGACAAATAATGTTTATATGGGAAATTATATAATTTTTACATTTATAATATCTACCTAAGTACTGCTAATTATTTGCAGAACACCTTGGATGTCCAAAAAATATCCACAGTGGTTGTTATTTGGATATATTCTGTACATCCATTTCACCAAATATGGACATACAATGGACGCCCAAAATACGTACAATGTACATCCATTGTACGTTTTCTGGACTTTAATTGTACGTCCATAGTGGTATCCTGGACGTCCATTGAACGTTCATTGGATGTCCATTGTACTAATTCTGGACATCCACTGGATGTCTTGAACTTCCATATTGACCGTCCATTGTTCATCCATTGTACGTACATGTGCTGTGTGGTTAGAATGGGTTTATTAATTTTTTTTCTATGGTGGCACGAACACCCTACTATAAACAATTCAATTCCAGAGTTTAGTTTGTCTATGTATTTCCTAAGGTTCTGTTCGGTAGATTTATTTTTTTGTCAGCAAATTATCCAGACTCTATCAAAATTTTTAAAAGATATCGGTTATTTTGTAAATACCTCTTATTAATAATCCTTTCACCGATTTAATTGAAATTTGGCAGTGTTATTGAGGCCCGTGAAGAGCTGATTTAGCCACAACTATATCAGAAGTATCATGTCCAATGGCGTCCCGGAAGGCACCGTAACCAATAATTTTGACAGAAAAAATGTACGCCACTGATTTTTTTGCAATTTTTGTATTCGTTTCACATTTACCAACTAAAACTACAACTTTTTTAGTTCTTGAATTTTTTTCGTATCTTTGTTTTTGAGAAAAAACATAAAAAAGTCCCGGGACAACACAATAAAACATTTCAACTATACTGAACCATCAAAAACTGGGGTCTTACTGTTGTTTTTTTTATATAAATAGTTTATTCGTCTCAGAATTTTTATCAAAATTAATGCAATAATAATACCGGACCTATGTTTATATACACTTTTCATCTTAGAATCACTCAAAAAATCATCCCTTCACGTTTGGCCACGTACTTACATAACACCCTGTATATAATTCTTTTTTTATTCCCGCAATTTTTTTTTCGTAACTCTTCTTTCATTTCTTTGTAAAATTTTTTAGGGATTAAGCAACAGCTCTTTTTCATTATTGGTGAAATTCGGAGCTCATTTTTTATACTGTAGTTGTACCTTCCGAGAGATATCCTCTTGCCGGTCTTCTTGCTTTATTGTTATTGTTTATAACTGCAACCAGCTAGCTATCAAGCTACCAGACAAAATATCACAACACACTGAAAGATTTAAAGACTGAACATACGTAAATGAATGTAATAATTATTTTATCTAAAAAATCGGTAAAACTGAGTTAACAGTTTGTTTTTGATACGAAACATTTGCAATGCGCAACTCTCATTGTCGCTGGAACGGTGGGAGCTGGGGGGCACAACCCCCATGGCCTTTAATGGCCATAGTTGAATTATTATGATGATTAATGATAAAATACTTTTTTGTGTTGTCCCCTTTCGGCCCTTTCTAATAAATCTGCTTTGATAAAATATTACAAGCCCCTACACGTAGATTTATAAGTACCGGATGAGCCTATGGCAACTCACCTTGACAAAAATTAAAAATCCCCACAGTTTCCCAGCCAACACAGATACATCTCTCAGATATTGCTGCGATGTCACTTCGTGACCTGCGACTTGCATCGTTGCGACTCACTTCTGTCACACTAATGATGCATGCTGGCGACGTCTGGGCGATGTAGTTTCGAGACGTCTTTGCGATGTAGTTCTGAGAAGCCGCAAAGATGCCTCCTTATAACGTATCAGGAATGTAACAGAGCGACATAGCAGCGATTTCTTCACTGTTATATTCAAGAGACGTCAACGTCTATGCGATATTCCAGACAGAAACAACAAATAGGAAAAGAAAATATATTTTCAAAATGAAAAAAAATAATTCTTTAAAAAATGAAAACATTCTGGCATAACATCAACAGAGTACAAAATTAAAAATAAAAATATATTAATTAAAAAACAAAAAGTCAATTGCTTTGGTACCTTTTCCGGTCAAGCCTTTGTTTGGCACGCCTGAACCAATTTGAACATGCTGCTTCCACATTTTTTTCGTTCTCTCCGTGAAGGCTAATCAATACATCTGGAAATCAATCAAACAATATGAGACCACTGATGAAAGCTACAATGACAGATAGTAGTGGGACATGAAATAATGGAATACTTAGTAAAATTTGGCACCATTAAACAGGTCAAGTCCTATTGATATCTCGGTAACGGTAAATGATACAACGATACTCACTTTTCACACTCAGTTCATGGACACTAAAATTCGCAAATTTGATCAGTTTCAGTTGGAAATATCAGAACATGAACGGTATGAAAAACATTCTACAAAAGCTACAAAAGCTTCGATCTTCGATCAATGCATAGATACAAATAAGAACAAAGAACTAGCACTGAATAATAATATGGTAACAGCCGGTAACAGCCGGTCACGCGGTCGCCTCCCGCTTTCAGAGGTTGGTCAACATTGCCTACGATCTGTGTTGCCCACATCTTACCAACTTACCGCGTTAATTCAAAATGAACATTTAATACAAATAGAGATTTCTAATGGCTTTGGACACCCAAATAAAATGAGACGAAAGTTCTTAATTTTTCCATCTTTGTTGCCAGGGGCGCGCTCTGTGATTGGTTACCATAATGGCGGGGAGTTTGAATGACATGACAGCTACAGTTGAAAATGACATTTATACTCCCTGACCTTATAGTAACCAATCACAGAGTACATTCCCTGGCAACAAGGAAGGAAAAATTAAGAACTTTCGTCTCTTTTTATTAGGGTGTCCAACATTGCCTACGATCTATGTTGCCAACTTCTTGCCAAATTACCGCGTTAATTCAAAATTAACATTTAACACAAATTGAGGATTTGCCTTTCGACCGAGGTGGAGTACAGATGGCGTCCTTGTGGTCAAGTGAATGTGTGTGAAAGTCTTATTATCACCTGATCTGGAGATAACTCAATAAAAATATAGAAGCAAAGATATCTAAGTATAGATTTTGATGTCTAAATAATGTCGCAGTATGACGTCTACGGCAAGTAATAATTTGACATCGCAGAGGGACATCTAAATCCAACTATCACAAATTTAGATATCACAGGGATGTCGCAGTGTGATATCGCAGTAATGACAACAATATGACATAGCAGAGACATCTATATTCGGCTATTATTGATTTTGATATCTTAGAGGTATCGCGGTGTAATATCGCAGGAATGTCAACGATATGATATCACAAAGACATCTACATCCCATTTTTGACGATTTGACATCTCTGAGATGAGGATGTTTGCCCGGTGTTGACTGAGTAGGACGTTGCCAGTGTCTTTCTTCATTTAGTTAGGAACCCAGTCAACACCGTTCATGTTCTGATATTTCCAACTAGAGCTGATCACATTTGCGAATTTTAGTGTCCATAAACTGAGTGTGAAGTGAGTATCGTTGTATCATTTACCGTTATCGAGATACCAATAGTGGCATGATCTAAAAAATACGACTTGTATATTTCAAATCAGAAAATTTAGAGCTGTTCAATGGTACCAAATTATACGAAGTATTCCATTACTGTCTGAATTATTTCATGTCCCACTACTATTTGGCATTGTAGCTTTCAGTGATCGGTGGATCGATCAGCGGTATAATTCACAGGCCGTTCGAAACTCCAGCATAGCGATAGTCGGTTCGAGCCCGATGTAGGTACAAGAGAATATTTCTCATCTACTTTATATCGGATCGATAGGCGACCGCATGCCTTGTTGAAAACCAAGTGTATTGTGAGTTGTCTAGATGCCAATCTCGTCTGGTGCTAGCATGGATTGCACATACCGACCACCACCCGAGGTGGTGCTGTAGGTTTTCCGGGTTTTCCTACAGCTGAAAAGTGAATACGCCACCAAAAATCATTAAGTCGCCCCGGAGCGCCACGGCAAATAATAATAATAGCCGTTCTCTACCCGCACAGGCTATGCCTTTGGGTACACTCAACGAGTGTTTATTAGGGAGTATTATTATTATTATTATTATTATATTGTTTTATTGATTTCCAGATGTGGTGATGAGCCTTCACGAAGAGAACGAAAAAAATGTGGAAGCTGCCTGTTCCATGGTTCAGGCATGCCAAACAAAGGCTTGACAGGAAAAGGAACCAAAGCAATTGACTTTTTGTTTTTTAATTAATGTATTTTTATTTTTTACTTTGTTAATTTTTAATTTTGTACTTTGTTAATGTTATGCCAGAATAATTTAATTTTTTGAAGAAATTTTTTATTAATATTTTTGTTATATTTATTTTTTTCATATTGATAATAAATTTGTTTTCCTATTTGTTGTTTCTGCCTGGAATATCGCATAGACGTTGACGCCTCTTGAATATAACAGTGAAGAAATCGCTGCTATGTCGTTCTGTTCCTGATACGTTATAAGAAGGATCTTTGCGGCGTCTCAGAACTACATCGCAAAGACGTCTCGAAACTACATCGCAAAGAGGTCTCGGAACTACATACATCGCACAGACACGTCGCCAGCATGCATCATGAGTGTGACAAAAGTTAGTCGCTGGGACGTCTGTGCGACGTAACGATGCAAGTGGCAGGTCACGAAGTGACATCGCAGCAATATCTTAGAGATGTATCTGTGTTTGCTGGGAAGTTCATAATTTTGATTGGTGGAAACCATTCTACACATTTAAGGTATCCCCAAATTAGGCAAGCCCTACCTATTCTTACCTTACGTGAAAGTATGTGGAAACCGACATAACTGAGCTATCCGACCAGAGTATTAACTGAATATTGCAAAACGGGCCCCAAATTAGACCCACTCACTTCGCCAATGTTCTGATATGTCCATGCGGATCGCCTATAAAGAAGTCTGGTCAATTCAAATTCTAGTCTGTGTGGTATTTGTGACCCGTGTGACCGTTATTAGTCACTCCTATTAAACGTCAAAATGTCACAAAATGCAAAATGTTTGTAATTGATGACATTGATTGATCTACTACTACAATTAAACGATACAAATGTAAATAAATGTACTTAATTTAATCCCCTTATCCTCTATTTTCTAGTGTATGGAATATGGAATGAACCCAGTTTAAAATATATGCTAAAAAGTAGAGGTTCCTTTCTCAAGGTTTGGATTTTTTTATTGAAGGAACAGTTTTCAACTATTCTCTTACATCTACGTGAAAATGTCATTTGCGAATAGATTGTATATTATTTCATTCATTCACAGACCACAGTCACTATCAGGAAAGGAAAGGATGCCAGAATTTGCTAGATCTAGTTCGAGTTTTGTGTGAATGAAATATAATCAAGCAGACAACATCAACAGAAATATGAACAAGAGTGAAGAACAAACACATAACAATTCTGCACTTTTGAAACCTATTAAATTGGTAATTTCATCCCTTTTTCTATCACATTACAAAAATAATGGTGACGTTTTCAGGAAACTCTTTTGAATCATTTGGAAATATCTGTATCTGAGTCTGAAAAGCGAATAAATGGGTCTCTGAACCTCAGAGACTATTACACAGTATATTTAATTGAAATTAAGTAAGTAGTATGCCCAACCTGTAAACAAGTAATATAATGTCAACAAAGTTCAATTTTTCATTTCAAGGATAACTCAATTTAATTAATGTTAGTATTCAACATATTAGGTACTTATAAATTCACTCATCAAAATTACTAAGATGTTTACCTCTAGGGTTACAGATCCAAACTTCCAAAATAAAGTAGGGAAACTAACAACAGTATGGAGAAGGTATACAGAATTTGAACAGCTGAGGGATTATTTAGAAGTAACTTATCCTTACATAGTTCTACCACCTCTGCCTGAAAAAAAGGTTATGTATGGATGGCAGAAAATTTCTAGTGACACCTTTGATCCCAATTTTATTGATCGTAGAAGAGCGGGACTGGAGAATTTTTTGCTAAGAATTGCAGCACATCCAATTCTTACCTGGGACAGCCATTTTTTGGAATTCTTACAAGAAGAGGAAGGTTGGAGGGAGTCCTATAAAGCTAATGGTAAACAAAAACAATTACTTCTGAATTTCCAATATAAAATCAAAATAAAATGAAACATTTAACACAGGTTCAAAGCTAAATCTAGATTCACCTACATGTCAAACATTTCTTGGCATAATACAAAAAATGTTCAGATCAATTGAGGACATGGTAATTTTGATTCAATTGGAAGCTTAGTTGCAATCTTTTGAATTCTTCACATGAATCTGTAACCTTTTTTTTTACTCAGGATACTTCCAGCTGGTTGAAAGTAAACTGAGGAGCATAAGTGTATCAGTTAGGATGAAAAGATGTGACCCAAAATTCCACACACTCAAAGACTATGGGGGAACCCTCTATATCAATATCAATAACCTTCTGAAAGCTCGATCCAGGGTGGCAGAAAAGCAATACAATGTTCATAAATTGCATGCTAATTATGGACGGGTTTTCAGTGAGTGGAGTGTTGTTGAAAAAGATATGGGGGATGCTTTGCAAAGAACTGGCCACTATCTTGATTCTCTTGCATCATGTATTGATGCCAGCTTGGAAGATGAAGAGCTATTAGCTGATCAGTTGAAGGAGTATCTGTTTTTTGCATACTCCCTGCAGAATGTCTGCAAGAACCATGAGATTTTGCAGTTGCAGCTTGAAGATGCTGAAGATAGTGTTGCAAATAAAAATATTGAGAGAACTAAAGTACAACAAGGCAAGACAGGGCTGATGTCAAAGTTGTTTGGTGCTGTGGACACTGAAGAAGTTAGAGAGTATAAGGTGAATTTATTGGATCAACAGATTCAGGAAGGAGCCACGACTGTCAATGATACCAAAGAAAGTTTGAGGTAAGATGTCCCAAGCAGACAAAGTAACAGCAGACTGATCTATAGTTTATTTTGGCTTGAGTAGTTTTCTTCAAACAGTTCTGCTTTAATTATACTTCAAGAGCTGAGTAGTTATAACTTCAGAAGTATAGCATTTCAATACCACTAATCTCAAATTACAACATTTAAAAGAAATCAGTGCCTGAACATCGATACCACTTTGAAAACCTTCCACAATTTGTGTTGGTCGCTGAGAAAATACTTCTAAATAAATTTTATGACTTTTCGTCAGACACTGTTGGTAGGAACTACCCAATATAATAGCACAATGTCATAAATAATGTCATAAACAAGTAAATAATATGTTAATGAGATGAGATTTGAAATGTTTGAAAAATATTAATGTCTAAAATGATTGTCAATGGTTGAAAAGTAAATGTTATATAGAACAGATAAAATTTGAAATATATGTATATACACAAAAGATATACAGGAACTAGGAACTAGAGAAAAAATTGTGGCTATTTCCACACTTGAGTAAAGATGCAAACAACCTGTACTATCTATTGAAATAGAAAAATCCTGGTGTCGACCCCAGCAAAAACGATTTGTAAAATTTTTTAACAATGAACTTTGTCAAAAATTATCACTTTTACAAAGATCTTGAAAATTACGAACGGAAACGTTTTACAATCTATATAACTTTTATAGAGAATTGAAAAAACTTCACAACGGTTTTTTGTAAGACCGGATCAGCGCATTTTCCAATGATAAAATACGAAAAAACCTCTAAAAAATTAACATATTTCAAAAATTAATTATTTTTATAAATTTAAAGCTGGAAAAACTATCATGCGGGAAATGATTGATAATAATATATAGTTCAACTGTGCCCAAGATGGTTTCTGTCCAATGTGAAGCTGTTTCACAATCCCGTTATAATCAATTAGAGGTCTCATCTTGCAAAATACCCCGATTTAAGAGAAATCGTTGTAATCAAAGTATGTAAATGGCATCTGGAAGTAGAGATAACATTCTACAATTTGTATATTATGGTTTCACCTGAGAGTTGGGAAACATGTTGAAAATGTCACTGAGTAGCTCCTAATACTTGAAAGTGCACTCGAGGCATAGTTGAGTAGCGGTGGTGGGGGAATTGAATTGACCGCCCCCCAAACAAATGTTATCGACCTTGAGTCTATAAAATCATCATGTATTCGTTATTTACCAAACAGCATTCACAGCTTCCACAGCTATTGTATGTGTTATTCCAGTTCACTTTTTCGATTTAGTTATACTATGTCTTGAGTGATTTATCGATTCGTATAAATTGAGTAAATATATAGTACAGTTGATATTAATTGTTTATTTATAAAATTCACAGGACAGTAATCATTCATGTAAATATATACAAAACAAATACCGGGTGATTTAGCCAAGTATTGAAGGCTTCGTAACTTTCTTATTTGTAAAAAAAAACATAACGTCCAATTTTTCAATGGATTATCGATAGCCATTAAGTGACTGTGTTGTCACTTACCGATTTTCATGCCGACTTTTTTTTCCCAATGAATTGGCTTATTTTCTATAGTAAATTATGATAGAGGCTGTCTTTATGAGTTCAGCCACAAAAAATATCCTACATTTTCGTCATGAAAACGTCGAGTAGTACTAGTGTTAAAAGGACTGGGTCGCCAGATCTTATCACAATTGACTTGTTTCACTGGCTCTATCTCAAAGAATGTGTTGACATTAAAGCCTTGCAAATATCGAAGTCGTCTAGAACATTATACGCCATGAATGTCAGACGTTGAACAACGTCAGCCTCCAGACGTTGAACAACGTCAGCCTCCAAAGTGAATAAGCACTCAGGTGGAACAGGGGATAGTTGTGTTCTGAAAACAATTGAGGACGTCACTTCGAACATTTGATCAATTTGAATATCCTCGTTGGTGTTCCATTTTTGCAAAAGAAAAACTAACAACGTTTTTCCATATATTTTCCAAACATCTATGTACAGTAAATGACTGTTAACTATGCAAAAAAATATTCAGTTCAAGTTCAGAATAATTTATGTTCTCGACGTTAATATGAAGGGAATGTTAAAAGTTTTATATATGGTTGGACTCGGAAAGACAGCCTCTATCATAATTTACAGAAAAGTATGTCAATTCATTTAATAAAAAGTGACTAATTGAAATCAGACACTCAATAACTTTCATTAAACCATTGAAAAAATGTATGAGAGACGTTATTGTTTTTTCTACAAATAAGAAAGTTACAAGGTCGCGAATACTTGACTGAATCATCCGGTATATTGACCATGGATATTAGCACTGATGAAGTTTGGAATTAGAAAATGTTAATTTCAAAAATGTAAGTTTTAAATATTTTTTAGGTAGTGTTAGTCATTTTAATTGGAAATTGTAATTGATTTAATCTGAGCAGATTAGGTATTATTCAGTTTATTATATATCTACTCATTTAATCTATATTCCTATTCGACTATTATTATTATTATAAAATATTATGCAATGAATGAATAAATAAATAATAAATAAACTTGAGAATTTTTAAATGAAATTGAGATTGTTACGATTTTGCTTACATATTTGATAATTACCTATCTTTATCAATTTATTACTATCAATGATAATAATCAGTACAATCAAAATGAAGTTCTTGCATTCCAACAAGATAATAAGGATGTACAGAGTTGCTAAAAAGCTTATTCCTTCTACCAAATGGAAGTAATTATGATGAATACGTATACTTTTCTTTCAATACTAGCCATACTGTTAACTAATGTAATAGTTTCACTTTCAAGCGTTTCGAGCAACTCTCAGAGACATTTTCAACACATTTTCTAATTCTCAGAAGAATATACAAATTGCTGATTTTGATCTCTGCTTCCAGATGTTTTTTTACAGAATTTGAGTACAACGATTTCTCTTAAATCGGCGCAATTTGCAAGATGAGCCTCTGAATTGTTTATAATGTGATTGTGCAAAAACTACACATCAGACAGAAACCACCTTGCATATAGTTGAACTACATGTCATTATATGTATCATTTCCCGCAAGAATGTTAGTCCAGCTTTGAATTTATAAAAATTAGGGATTTTTTCATAATGGTTTATATTTACCCTTCTTGGAACCAACCTCGAAATTATATAAACCAAGGAATTTTCTAGATATTGATTCATTGTTCATCTAACAGAAAATAATACGAAAGAGACCTATTAATTACCTCACAAAATTCAAAAATGAATTTAAAAAATTTCCCATTTTTACTGAGGATGAAGTAGTATAACTTCTTCGACTAACATAATTTGACAATACTGATTTAACTATTATATTTAATTGTTACCTATCAATTATATTTTTTATTGTTATTATTTTTTTATATGTTTATTCATATTGGTTGTCCCTATATAAATATTGCATGTTTCTTAGGATTGAGTTGATAAATAAATGAATAAATAAATAAATCTGCGTCTTTATTTAAGTGGGAAAAATCCTCTATTGGTTGGCGTTCAGGCCTTCCGAAGTTCCGGCAACTTTAATTTCACACAATATCATTTATTTGTGCTATATTTGTGGCCCCTTGGTTCCTAGGCTAATTTTCAACACTTGTTATATAAAATGTAGTATTTAAAATATCAGGACTATCGTTTGCTTAATATAGTACTAATGCAAATACTATCATTTTACAGTTTTGTTATAGTCACTTTGACGGCAGTTGAGACACTTATCAATTGACTTTCACCGTGTTGGCCAAGCTTACATGTTACCATTGCATACTTCAGTAAATTGAGTACAAATACTATTGTCGCTCGCTAATTTCCCGTGTTGTATGAAAGGAGAGAAGTTTAGCACTCCCCTTGACAAGGATGGAATAACACATATATGGTTAGGGCACACTTAACCACCATTTTTTTGCGATTTACATAAATTAGGGTTGTTCAACTAAATATCAGATTTTTGAAACAGCTAATTATCTTTCATAAAAAATAACAAATATATGGAAATCTGTTTTTTTATTGACTTTTCCGGGAGCTTTCATGAACAAATACATCTTTTTCTCATACTCTGACCATATTCTTAATACCATATATTTTCTGTATCAGCAGTACGGGAGAGAGTTATCTAGAACTATTAGTCAGATTTTAAATATATTTTTTACTTTTATTAGATTTATAAGTATATTGAAGTAATGTAGGATGTAGAAAAGTATTCGAATACCAACACTACATCCATTTCACTCGACGTGCGTTTCGCCAACTAAGTTAGCATCATCAGGAACTGTAATCGACGTAGTTTTGGTGTTTGAGTGGTTTTCTTCGTCTTTGAATTTGTTTTCATACCACTGGTTCCAAATATTCAGATATGCGAAGATGATTTTTGTAACAGATATGGATTTTGAAGTCTTACTTTTAAAATAAAAATTAATCGGCAATGATTTTATTCTGCAGGTATAATTTTAACCCTATTATGGTCAAAACGAGGACTATGAAAGTATAGAAAATGACATTATAACTTCGAAAATTGTTATTTATGCTAATCAGTGTGCACATTACTTTTTTGGGAGAAGGAAATATTGGCTGGCTATTCCTACGAATAAAAATTACTCACCGTGTTTCATCTACAATATTATTTTCTAAAATATTTGTAAATAGATATTTATATGCTATTAGTGACTACAGAAAATAAGAATTGTGCTTTGACAGGATCTTGTGTTCATTTGGATGTATTCGTCAGTGATGGATAATTGCACACTTAAGACACACAAAAAATACTTTTTTTCAGTTGCTGACAAAATACATTTATTCAATAATTGTAGTTTTCATGAGCTTTTCAGGAGCACATCATATTAGGTGGATATAAACGTTAAAAGCCTTTGTTTCAATAATGTAATTAGTAATTCAAAATGATTTGTAATATGCTAATTCCAGATACATTATTCAATAATAAAAAACTCACGGAAAAGTCATTTGAAAGTACTATTTATTTTTCAGAGAATTCACGGAAAAGGCCTTGAATGATATTGAGCGATTCCAGACTCAAAAAGTATCAGATCTCAGGGACACCCTTGGTAATTATGCATTCCTCCAATTGAAAACTGCAAGGAAGGTAAATTTTCTTCGGTTTTCTTGGCGATATCAAGTAATGCCTTTTTTTGTTTAGGGTCTTCAGAATTGGACGCAAATACGCGACTGTTTACAAAATATTCCATAAAAATGAGTAAATACTGATAATTTATTTTTATATATTCATCTAAGCTTTATTTATTTGTTGTTTATGTTTTTTCTTCAAATTGTTTAAATTTTGTTATGAATTAATAATTTATTCAATAAATTAAACACCTATAATATATCAAATAGGATGAAATTATGCCTATTTATTTATTTAAATTGAAGAGATCACCCAACAGATGCACAAAGAGCACATTCTATTATAGGGTGATACAAAGTGAAATGAAGTATTTTTACAATTCATATTATACTGGTCGTTAGATTACATAACATACAACTAAAGTACATACATGGTAATATAAAAAAAAATCTTAATATTAATTATATATAGGTATATAAATGCTACATAGTCAAAAAAAGCTCGTAATCCTGTAAATCTGTAACATTATACAACATACAATATGTAAGACTAAATTCCTTATTCGGCAGCCATACCATAGCGACACAATACTATAATTCAAGTAAAATTTTAATTAATAATTGAGTGATGTTTGGCTTTCAGTTCCCATCAAACTGATATTATAGAAGTCAACCTATGCTACATAATTGAATATTTTGTGTGAATTATGTGACCATGGATTTTTATTTCAATTACAGGCTGTTACTACTCATTTGAGAATATTGGTAGAAAGAAGTAAGGTGTAAAATCCAGTATTTCTTACTTGATGAAAAAAATTACCAATGGAATGGAAAATAATTATTTAGGGCAGTATTACTCAGCCCTCCTAAAATAATAAAAGGGTACTTCTATTAAACTTTTTGTAGATCATTAGAAGAGCTCCATTTACATTCAACAGTCTCGTAATCAGGTTTATTCCAAGAGTTCATCATGATTCTGTTGAAGCAATTTAGCCAACTATAGTTTCCAAATATATAAAATGATGATTCTTGGTGGGGCTGGTTATGTACCAAATATCCAACATATATGAAGAGTTGTTGTTCAAATACATCTATGGGCGATCCTGTTATTCTGTATATAAGTATTATCAATAACTATGATAGTCCTATATGAAAATGAGTTCTACAGATTTGTTAAGTCTTTAAGTGTTCCACTATCTAATTCTTTGATATTTATATCATAATTACAATGACATCAAAAACATTATATTCAGTAATGTCAAAAGCTCTAATCAGCTGTTGAATCGTTTCTACCAAAGTAATAACATCAAAATTACAGACTGCAAAGTTGCTTTTAGGGTGACCGGTAGGTCAGCGATCTAGTTGTCATGCATTGAAACTTCTGCTAGCATTGGACCTGGTGCGGGAGAAACATTTTTCTCAGGTTTATCGGTGTTGATAAGCAAGTGTGATGTGAGTTATCTAGGTGCCAATCCCGACGGTTAATAGTCTAGTTTTTCAAGCGGATTATTGTTCATTAATCTATTCAGTTAGTGCCTGAATTTTTCCAATTTTTTATTTTCATATTTAGTATTTTAAAATAATTTTTATTGTTAAAGTGTCCAAAGTGGGTGTGGCTTGCCCGAGCCAGAGTACCCGTTTTCGGCCGTATTTTCATCCCTCTGGGAAAATTATAAATATTGATGCTACAATTCCGGGAATTGAGCTTTTTTTAGGAAATTTCCTTCTCTTTTTGAATCTTTTTTTAGATTTAAAAAATTTTAATTAGTTTTTGAGATATTTACAAAATACTAAAGCCATCTTTTTTTTTTAGTTAATTGTTAATAACTTTTACAATTTTTTCATGCGGAACTTCATTTTTTTCAAAAATCATCTGGATGTCATTCCGAATCGAATGACACCTCAATCATAATTTTCGGAGACTGCTGAAAAAAGTTGGTCTAAATGGCACTTGTTGACTAGACTATACGCTTGCTTGCTTGGAGTGCGCACCGACCACCCGGGGTGGTGCTGTAGGTTTTCCGGGTTTTCCTTCAGCTAAAAAGTTAATATGCTACTAAAAAACCATTAAGTCGCCTCGGAGCGCCACGGCAAATAGTAATAGCCGCCCTCTACTTACACTAGCTATGCGTTTGGGTACACTCTACGAAGGATTATTAAATCATTCTGCTTTGTTTTCACTCCCCCTACACTTTGTCAGTATACATTTAATAAACAGTGTCAATGAAGCGTTTTAAGTTTTCAAATGCAACTACTGAGACGCCTAGCTTGCATATGATGAATTTTCCCGCCATTTAGCTCTTGTTTGAGTTCAGTTTGTTCGTCTTTGAGCTGTTTTTCTTGTCAGTTTCCATCTATGAATTTCAAGTTATTGTCATCAACATCAGGCTTCCTTAACTCAATGTCTTCAACTCATTTTAAAACTTTTCATTTGTTTTCGTCCGAATAAAGGATTTAAACAAGTCCACCCGAACCTCAGTATAGAAAAAAAAACGGCGGTGACTTACTAAAAAATTTATAGCATTTTGATACATTATTTATGTTTTCATAGTACACTCTGACACAATAATACTGAAGCCGCTACCGCAGCCAGGCAAGTAGGCCCACATGGACCCTTTTTGCCATCTCCTGTTTTCCTCATGTCCACAATTCCTCCTCTTATTCTTTCTTTTCGAACCTTCTTGACCTCCTGATGAAGGTCAGTATGTCCGTCCATGCCAGGTTGGTTAGTTCCTCTTAGAGTTTTTCAACTCCAAATATTTCAAATCTTAGCCTTCCGTACGCCTTGCACTCACCGTGGAAGTGAAATGAGGTTTCCTCGTCTTCTTCGCATTTACGGCAAGTGTGGGGTTGTCTTCTATTCCTATTAGTGATAGGTGTCTGCCTAACTTGTTATGCCCTTTTAGTATTTCTACAAGGAGGCGTAGTGCTTGCCTCTGTGACCCGGAACCCATACCAGCTGGACTTCCTTCATTCCAGCTAGTTTTTCGAGACCATCTCCGCATTCCTGTACAAGTGCTGAGCTTGGGTTAGGATGACATATAGCTCTGAGCGCTGCCTGACTGTTCGAACAGATATAGATTCTCTTCTTTCACCTCTTGTCTCGTAGCTGTGATTAAGATGGCGAACATTTCAGCTTGGAAAACTGTTGTGTGACTGCCCAGGGCGTAGCTTTCTCGTGCTCCTCTTCCTTCCAGGTAGATGCCTGCATCCGAAGCCTGTTTGTCAGTCAGACGCGAACCGTCCGTATAACATATTAGGCTTCCCGTGCAAAACTCCACTGAGTCGCCTTCCCATTGATCTCTGCTCGGAATCGTGAGAGCAAACTCTTTGTTCCACAGTCTATCTTGGCCAACCTCTGGACCTTGCTAAGTCTTCGGTCATTGTGATGTTCTGTGCACCGGGCCACCACACGACTGATCCTTATTGGATCTTTGGTCTTCGGTTTTTTTCGACGTTTATCCGGGGGCCTACTAAAAACTCAATAATACATGAATCCAATAGACCGATGTCTTACATATAAGCTAATAATATCCCCCGCATAACTTGGAGGTGGCGGGGAAGTCTAACAACTTACCCTAGGGCCTGCCCAAGGGTAGGTGTGAGTTGGTTTTGCCCACCCGCTGGCAGCTCAGCAGGGCAGGAGTAAACGCCTCGCCGCTAAATGTTATATAACTCCCTCCTACCCCCTCTGTGGCTAGTGATAGTTTAAGCATTTCATACATTTAAGTGTTGTATCGTGCTATACATTTTTACTGCTATTTATTGAAATATATTTTTTGGATTTGGATTTTGGATCTTTGGTCTTACGACAGCCGTGTACAGCCAGCGCATAATCTCTGGGTTAGTTCTCCAATTTCTTCAACTCTCCTCAGTTGCCATAGGATTTCTACCGACTTTTGTTTTAGCTTAGACATAAATAATATGGCAGCCAACATTGTAGGCTTTTTTTAGTATACTACTGCAACCAGACCTCCTAACAACGCATTGCGTAGACAGAATAGGGCATCTCAAACTGTTAGGCGTATTTTCTTCAGTATACCCCTTCCATATCCCCTGATTCTATCTCGTAAGATCAGACGATGTCAAAGAAAAGATTTAACAAACTAAAAAATAGATTTAGGAAAACAATAAACGGACAGGTGAACATCGGATATTGCTAGAGTTGTCGGTCTCAAAATCGCAGCTTTTTCCTTGAAATTTTAATGTTTTTATAGAAAGACAATTTTTTTTTCGAAATGTCACTTTTTTCTCTTGAATGTCGCCTTTTTTCTCGAAATATCGTCTTTATTTGAATATAAGGTTCACTTTTATGTAGTAATACCATATAAATATATAATACTGAGTAAGTATTATATATTTCTATGAGTCAATAATTCAAGAAACTTGTCGTTTTGAAAAAAAATACTGATAACTATTTCAAGCTGAAATTCAAATATCGGCATTTACGATTAAAAGGTAAAAGATAATAAATACATTTGTAATGGACTTCTCACATTACATAAAATAGTCAGTAGCTATCAAAATGAATATAATGTTTCCTTAACAATGATTTTTTGAGTAGTTAAATTTTTCCACACTCTGGGTAGAAAAATTAAACATTTCATTCAACTGAAGTTTTATGTATCAAATACGATATGATTTTCTGAAAGAACCTGCAAAAATAATTTCAGATGTTTATGTTTATACGAATATTTTAGAGGAAAAGGAAGATTTCTGATACAGTAATAAAAAATACCACTAGTTTGGGAGTTTTAATGTCGGTGTTATCGACTAGGAAATCATTTACGTCCTTTTTTTATATTTACTTTTACTAATTCACTACTTTCATTTTATAACATTGATTGCTGATGATGTTATTTATAAGTCTATTCAACTGGCTTTTCATACCATGCAATTTCATTCCCTATGAATTTTTAAGCACTATTGACTTCAATACGTGTACTTGCTCTCTATTCCCAGCATTTATAAGCTATTTTCCATGTTTACCTTATACAATTGAGAAAAGCATTCACTTCAGTTGAAATTTTGGTAATGTCGGACGTTGATCCAGCAAAAATGGGCTTTGTTGCGTGGATAACCCTTTGTTTGATTATTTGTTTTTGGTTCCTAAGTAAATTTGCCAAAGGTAGAAGACAGTTTCAAACAAATTTACATGTGATTGAAGATGGACTCAGAAAAATGCAGCAAGAACTTGAAACCAGAGAGTTGGAGAAGAATATTGGATGTGTTGATGACGTGGAGGACATTTCTTCTTTCCTGCAGAAATTTCATGAGAATCAGGTTGGCTATTTCATCATTAGAATTTCCGTGTAACTCTTGGAGCACTTTCGGTATATTATGTTGTTGCTCCGTCTGACTTGGTACAAAAGTTGTTTCTGATATATCCAAGTAACTTTAATCTAAAGATGAAAAAAGTATAGTACTTGGTAATAGTATATTACGTAACAAGAGTTGTAAGTAACCCATTACGCAGCGGCGAGTGCATAAATTTCATGAGTGCGTAATGGGCTTACAACTCGTGTAACGTACTATACTTTTTCTACGCCCATTCATTTTCTTTCATTAAATAAAAAACATCGCAATCAGACATATTCGTAGATAAAGTTGAGAAAATGTTCGGATACAATTATATTTTGTTCAAGAAATTGACAATATAAATGACATGACATTTATTTTCATAGCATGCTACTTAAGAAACCGTGTCCTATTTTTAAAGAAATTGCATAACTTGCTGCCTACATTTAGGGGCATCACTCTTTCAATCCTAAATATATCTCGCTAATGCTAAAAGTTTTTGTTTTTTAATTGACTAAATTTGTGTAAATAGACCAAATAAAGTCTCACGTAAATAAAAATTTTATTGTAATTTAATTAAACCAAGAAGTTTAAGTTTTCTTCTCAAAACGCACGTGTATGTTATGAGATCTCATTACGTGCATGATATTGTGTCATTTACAAGGAATGTTGACAGTGCGATTTTTGACGTTTACGGACAGCATGGGCGTAGAAAAACATTTTTTACTATTAACATTTTACAATTTGTAGGTATAAACTTTCATAATTATCGATCTGATACCAACATTTACGGTTTAACAATTTCCAACTGAATTGTTACTGAAAAAATAATGTACTTTTAGATTGTTTCAAAACTAAAAATCATAAACATAGGGAGTCATTTATAATACCACCCGCCGTGGGTCATTGCTTCACATAAAAATATGTTCATATTATCAGATCCCTTCCGTTTGCTGACTGTGATACGGGGTCTTGGAATTAAAAAAAAAATGATTTTAATGAGTTACTTGACATGAACAATGAGGATATATGTAAAATTTGTTTCTTAGGATAAATTATTAAAAGTCTGAGGCGTTTTTACAGAGGTCAAAAAAATGTATTGGTAATATTCGGTTTCCATTTGCCTCAATAACCAAAATGAATCAATCCACCAGAAAGTTTCATCTAGGCCTGATAAAAAAATTCATATAGCTGAATTTTCGGATTGGTGAAATTACCATAAAAAAATGGTCAACACAGCTTGAGTAATTTCGAAACAAGTACCTAATTCTCCTTATTTACAATGATTCTCTCTATTGGCTCCTGATCAGAGCAAGCAACTGTTCAGTTCCTTCTTCGCACGGTTCTGCAATACATAGTTTCCGTACTTTTTAAAACTATATAGTACACCAGCCCTCGTACAAAATCGGAGGTGACAACCAGCAAGTTGTTACTTTGTATACTGTTTAAGTGTGACGAGTCTGACAAGATGTCGCAGAGAGAAAACCTTGGAAGTGGTAAGTTTTCCTTTGTCGCCAAATCGACATCTTTGGAGCGTCGGACTGCTGAAATTCCTTATTAATTTTGTCGGACAATGGTGCCATTGAAAATATCATTAAATTTTTGTATTCTCCTAGAAAAATCAGACAAAAATGTTCGATACTTCTAGGTTGTCCCCCACTCTAAACGTGTCGATATCACTACTTAGGTTGGCGACAGGCAGCAATCTTATTTTTCTAGAGAAATACAAAAATTTGTTGAGATTTCCGGCACCATCGTCCGACAAAATTATTAAGGATCTTCAGCAGTCCGACGCTCCATAGATGTCGATTTGACGACAAAGGAAAACTTACCACTATCAAGGTTTCCTCTCTGCGACATCTTGTCAGATTTGGCACACTTAAACAATATACAAGGTTACAACTTGCACATAATGATATCATTTTATGAAAGCTCGGAATGTCAATAAAGATGTATAATTTAAGAGGCCATATTTTTTTCGATATCATTAAAACTGCATATTATGTTATGTTCGTCTTAGAATTCTTATACTAGGTAGTCCCCTCTCCAAAGAAAAATTCTATCTGCTTTACCTATCATCAGTTTTTTGAAATATTATTTATTGAAATAAAACATTTAAGTACTGGAGTTGTCACAAAAACTGCGATTGGATCTTATAAGAAGCAATATCATCATAAATATAATTTCATTTGTATTATCCTGAACACAGTTTCAAATTCTTTGTCCATGTCAAGTAAAATCATTGAAACACTTGTTTTTCAAGAATGCAACACTTCAACTCAGTCAGAAGGCAAATTGTTTTTGGGAACTTTTCTTACAATTTGTAGGCATCTATAAAGGTTTCAATAGTCGTAAGTGTCATTCTGAAATACCTATTCTATCTAGGCTATCGGTTTAAGACTTGTGGTAATAGAAAGTGATATACACTGTGCTGATTCAACGAAAATGTCATTTTGTTCATAATATTAATTTCCTTCCATATTTTAACTGAATTCATATAAATGATCAATTATTTGTGATGAGGCTTTATTATTGATTGAATCATCATACTTTTCTTTGAGATGAGCTAATGATTAACGTCTGTTGTCAATGTTGTCATTGAGTTGTTTCTATAGTTATGAACTTCATTGTCATTTGAAGTATTGAGCGACGTTTTCTAATCTTCATTTAAGTATATCCATTTATCCTTTGGTTTTAAAATGCGTTCCCAAAAAGTAGGCGTAGATGTCTTCAAAATGGTGTGCTCCTCGTGTTCCTATCTAGTTCTTGCAGGTGTTGCTTATATTCTTCTGAAACTTATTCATGCTTGTTTTTGGTTTCCCAACTATCTGAAGAATCAAGAGGCTGTCGAAGCTGATTTAGAAACTAGTGAAAGATCAAACCTAGAGAAACATGCTGAAGATGAGGAGGAGGACAAAAAGCATATTTAGGTTGGTTTGTAATATGCGTTTTCACCGTTTGGATTTTGTGTTTTTTGGGACTTTTGATAAATACACATTTTTTAAATAAGGTACAGTTGTTTTATTGTTTGAAATGAAAGAGTGAATATAAAATATATTATATATTCTTTATAAATTACGACATTTATTTTATAAAATGGTAGGTATATATTTTATTTTGTGCTCGACTTTCTACATTCACCTCTGTCCTCTGTCTTTTCTATAGTAATATATTAATTACATTACACAGGAGGTATATGTATGAAGGCCTTTTAGTTTTTACCAGGCAAAGACGATTTTGCGTCCGCACGTGTGGCATCTAACGTTTTATATGATCATGGAATAAGAAATCAAAATCAACATTTCTTAATCAAATGAATATTTGAAATTTGGTGTGAATAAAATTCAATAGAAACTACCGAAAACACCAAAACAACGTCAATTTCACTTCACATGCTTACTCTGCTTTGAGCTCCTGAGGATGCCAACTTTATTGGCAAAACTTGCGTCGAGTAAAATTTACGATGTTTTCGTGTTTTGCGTAGTTTCTTTCTGTATAATTTTCTGATTAATTTATTTTGACAGTGACACTAGTATTTTGTGATCATGTTTTGGGCTAAGAAATTATTTAAGAAATCATTTTTTAAATGTAGTGAGCTCTATTGAGCTTTTTATTTTAATTTTTTTCTTTGTGCATTCTCGGAACAAGTTTTACTCACCGAGTATACTTATTCACCATTTTATATCTTCAATACATTGTAGTTTTAATTATATATTGTATCGTTGTCAATGTTACTCATTGGTGCTAGTAATTATTGTGTTTTATATTGTATTGTATTATTTTGTATTATGGTGATGTGATGTGTGAATAAAGTCATAAACTGTGACCCTACTTTATGTGATGATAAATATTATATTTAATTTTGGCTACGTGCACGTGACTATAAACTGGGATCATAGACACTACAGACTACTATAGCAAAGATAACGGATTTTATCAGTTATTTAGTTATATTATAGAGTTTACTGTGACTTTAAACATGAACACATCTTGATTGTATGGTGGCATTTCGCACCAAGAACACTAGCAAAATTCACACACCTACGTATATATACCTAATTTCCTACAAAACATGATGCCCAGCCCGACAGTAAGTAAAGAAAAATGGATTGGAAAATCCACTTTAGTTACCTATATTGAGATGAATTGACTAAAATTCGAAATATTGAATTGCAAACAAATTTTGAATTCATGGCCTTGAAAGATGAATGGTAAGTGACCTAGTGTAAACGTGAACTAGTTAGGAAATTATAAGTAGGTACCAGACTATGGTAGAATGCACGCAATTGACGCTCCGACCATAACTGATATTATAATAATAATAATTCTGATTGTATCGTCGTTATATCGTTAACAATTCTGTGTGGTTATTCCGTTTACGTAAGATAATTCAGGTCAGGTTATATTGGTTAATAATTCGTGTATTTGCAACTCGGTTTGCATGCAGCTGCCTTGTCATTTGAACTTCACGCCATAACAATGAACAATTACGCCTATTTCGTGCATTTTACTATTGTTTATCCCCCTACTACGAGGATCAAGTAAAGTTGAATATTGATTGATTGCCTGGCCTGAAATTATAATCCATTGATCTGTTAGGCTGTCCAGCTTAAATAACCTATTGAAGAAATCGTAAAACGTAAAATGTACGACAAACTAGTTACTATAGCGTCGCCATCTCTTTGCAAAATTAAGAAACATCCACTAGAGCACATAAAACAGTGGCAGGCATGGACGATATCGCTCCCGCCAGAGAGCACTAGTGTGAGTGGAGGTCATGAGTGACAGTAATAACAAATAATAATATACAATAACACTTTAATTAGTTGCTTTTATGGAGAAATACGGCCCTATAAGTGTGAAAAGCCTCGTTTCTGAATTGAAAAAAGGAAAAGCAAAAACTTCCAGCCGTAAAGAACAGTTGATACGAAAATGAGTGGATGGAATCGGTGCATAAACGTCAGTTTGTAGGTTAACATGTCTATATTTGGTGAAATTTATTTACTGGCTATAAATCTTATTCTTTCAGATTACTCGATTATTATAGGAATAAACTTTTCATGTCCGTTATGCACTTATCAACTACTCCAATCTGACCTCCACTAACAATTGCGCCATCTACGTTAAGCTTGCCAGAATACATGCCATTGATCATTTCCAAAATCAATACCTGTTAAAAAAAAAGGCTTTTGATTTCTTACGCATCTTCTTACTTCTATCATTGTCTAAGGATATACCCCTAGGTACTAGACAATGCTTTCATCTTTTACATCCTATTTTTTTTTGTTGCCTTGAAAAAGACCACTACTGACATCTACCCTTCACTAGCGTATTTCGCGCTATGCTCTCGAAATTAAATCTTCCTCCAAATCTTATATTACCGACATCATTTCTCCTGTTTCGCCATCTGTCGTCGAGTATACTCAGATTTGAGTTGGCTTTTTCATATACCTATTTATAATTTTGCGGATTTTGCCTGCATCCTTCTGTCATTGTTTTGAAAACACGTATATATTATATAATTAGTGAACATGTACAGGGCGCGTCTGAAGTGTCAACCCCACGTATTTTCTGAACCATAAAACTCTTGGCTACCTATATTTATCATATTATACCGATCATCAAAAAGGTTGTAAATGTCCTACAGTTACGAAGTTATAGCCGGAATAAACAAGGTGCAGTTCCGAACTTGCCCGGTGAGATAGTGAGAAAAATCTCACGAAACCCTGCCACTGGGGGGTCTCGAAGAGAGCTATTGGGAAAAAACGGTGACGTTTTTTGCCAGAAATATGAAACATGCAATAATTTACTTTTTATTTGGTTCTGACGCGCTGATCGTCTGCTTCTAAATACTTACAAACTTACATTATATGCAGGACTTCCACATAGTTAGTCAATAATTATAAAGAAAATATCAAAAACATGTACGAAAATTTGGACAGTGTGACGTGCTGACAAATTTATCGAACATTCAAATGACTGTGGAAGAACTCATTATGTACCCAGCCAACACAGATACTCGCATCGTTTCGTCGCCCAGACGTCCCAGTGACTCACTTCACACTCATGATGCATGCTGGCGACTTCTATGCGATGCAGTTCTGAGACGTCTTTACGATGTAGTTCTGAAACGCCGCAAAGATGCCTCCTAATAATGTATCAGGGGTGGGATTCTGTGTACCATAGAATTATATAGTCGACAGAATAAATGGTTGAATTCCTGGTTGAATTGAATGGTTGAATGCCTGGGAGAGAAAGAGACAAAACTGTCGACTATAGAATTCTATGGTACACGGAATACCACCCCAGGGATGTAACAGAGCGACATAGCAGATATTTCTTCACTGTTATATTCAAGAGACGTGAACGTCTATGCGATATTCCAGACAGAAACAACAAATAGAAACAGAAACTATATTTTCAATTCTTTGTACAAATTGAAAACATGTATATTCATACATTCTCCCTGCTAACATTTTTACATCTCATTCATGTACCAGGTACGTCAAAATCTGACTGCGACCTCTTATTTGAACTCCCGTAGATGGACCAGAGACCTCGCCGAGCGGTGAAAATGTCATGCTCATGCTAAAATCGGATAAAGGTCTCCTGTGTATCATAAAGTGAGATCACTGGTACATCCTAGAAAGATTTTCCATAGAGGTCAACAACCAATATACCGGTTGCATCCTGATGGGAGGTACCAAGAATATGCGTTCTATGCATACTTTTTCATTGAATGCTTTCTTTTTTGGAGAAACTAGTGCCCGTTTTCTGTATCATTACCAAAAGAAGATTTCCAAAAGATACATGAAATAAATGAGCACTTGTCTCACCAATGAAATATTCTGAAAAGTAAATAACAAACGAATCTTGTTGGAATCAATATACCCATAAGAACGAACACAATGATCGAAAAACGAATATTAAACATTCCACAAAAAACACTTTGTGAAAACTAAAAATTACTTGCTCTTGAAAACTATATCAAAAAGTTATTCAGTCTTATAGGACAATAAAAAACAAATTTTAACGTCTTTAAAAATATTTCAATAAAAGCAAAAAACACTATAACGACTTTAAAAAGGAGTTAATGAACACATATTCATTTATTTTACCTGTTCAACCTTTATTGCTTGGTATGGCGAAGCCTGGACCTCCCTTTGCGCAATATATATCATGCTCCCTCATCACAACACCTGGAAGAAACAAGTTTTGGCTGCACTGGCAATAAAAGTGTATTGCAGAAATCGATTGAAGTGTGTGTATATACCCACCTTCCACAACTCTGAGGTGTGATCTCTATTCTTTGGTTTTGGCGTAGTACTAATAACCAGGAACATGAGTGAGCCAATTCCTTGGCCAGAAACTTTTTAATAGTCCCAGTTATAGTCTTTCCAAGTCGTTCCACCTATGGACTTGAGTTTTACATCAAAAACGAAAAATAATTTAGTATAGGTATAACACATTATGCATGTTTGGAGTACCGGCCTCTCTGAAAAATAAAAACATACGTATCCACTCATTTTTTCAATTAAAGATAGAAACTATGATGAACAATGAACTGAAACTGATAATTAGACTCACCTTTCTATAAAAATTAAACATTAACAGAATGAGTAGAATAAGCAGTAACAGCACATAAACATAAAATTGATTGGCAAAGCGATGAGCTGTCAAGTCAAATGTCAAAATGCCAAACAAGAAATATCGAGCATTTCTTTTTCATTCTCTCATAAGTAGCCATATATAATAACATATTCTCGTTTGCTGATATTGGTTCGATCGAAGGAAACCTAATTAGGACTTTTTCAATGTGAAGGTAAGGTTCAACGCAGATTTAAAAAGAAAAAAGAAAGTTATTTTCTGTCGGTTCACTTTTGATCACCATTTCAAAGAACAAATAAGAACACAAAAAATATGGAATTTTATATATCGCGGAGAGTATTATGTATCCGTATGTTCATATCCTATAGGTACATTGTTATCTGAAGAGCATATCTGTAGATTTGTATTGGTACATACACAGCATGTACTCAATGTTACGTCTCATGTACATTATAGCATGACATTCTTAACACAAATGACCATGACATACTAGGTACATCTCATAGATGTTAAACGAGTACATCTGTAGCACGTACTCAAGGTTACATGTCGTATCCAACGTTACATCCTAGGTACATCGCATAGATGTAAAATGAGTACATCTGTCGTACGTACTCAAGGTCACATCTCGTATACATCGATATCATAGCATTGTTAACAGGGCTGTTATAAGTAACAGAAAACATTTATCTCTGCAATTTCATTCAATTAAAACCATTCATAATCACCAAACTAGACAATCCAATAGTCTCATCACACACAGAATAAATACAACCTTTGGAAAAAAATCAATTTTGTATAATGGAATTCTGATATCAATGAAATACCCAAAAATTTGAAAAATATAGAAAAAAATCTTTTCAAAAAACATTTGAAGAAACATTATACTACAATGATGCTTTTGACAACCCTTCTTTTTTTTTGTTGCAATCTTTTCTTTGAATTTTGTTATTTATTCTTTTAAATAGAGAATTAGAACCCTATTATAAACATTCATGCCAAAGAATATTATTATTATTATTAATATGAAAAAAATAAATATAGCAAAAATATAAATATTAAAGTTCTTCAAAATATTAAAAAATTCGGGCACAACATTAACAAAGTACAAAATTAAAAATTAACAAAGTAAAAAATAAATAATAAAATAAATTAATTAAATAACCAAAAGTCAATTGCTTTGGTTCCTTTTCCTGTCGAGCCTTTGTTTGGCATTTGGAACCAATTGGAACAGGCTGCTTCCACATTTTTTTCGTTCTCTCCGTGAAGGCTCATCACCACATCTGGAAATCAATGAAACAAAATGAGACCACTGAAAGCTACAATGCCAGATAGTAAAGAAAGAAATAATGGAATCTCACTTTGTTGATACTCATATAACGATACTCACTTTTCACTTTCAGTTTATGGCCACTAAAATTCGCAAATGTGAATCAAGTTGGAAATATCAGAACATGAACAGTATAGAAAGCATTCAAAGCGGCAAAGCTTCGATCTTCGATCAATGCATCGATACAAAGAACAAAGAACTAGAACTAAATATGATTATACACTATTATACAGTAACAGCCGGTCACGCAGTCGACTCCAGCTTTCAGGTTGGCAAACATTGAATAAGTACGATTTGTGTTGCCGACTTCTTGCCAACTTATCTACCGCGTTACTTCAAAATAAACATTTAACACAAACTGAGGATTCGACCGTGATGGAGGACAGGTGGCGTCCTTGCGGTAGGCAGTCAAGTGAATGTGTGTGAAAGTCCTATTATCACCTGATCTGGAGATAACTCAATAAAAATATAGTAGCAGAGATATCTAAGTATAGATTTTGATGTCTAAATGATGTCTATGGCAAGTAACAATTTGACATCGCAGGGACTTCTAAATCCAGCTATCACTAATTTACATATCACAGGAATGTCGCAGTGTGATATCGCAATAATGACAACAATATGACATCGCTAAGACATCTTTTATTGATTTTGATATCTAAGGGATGTCGCGGTGTAATATCGCAGGAATGTCAACGATATGATATCTCAAGGACATCTAAATCCCATTTTTGACGATATTGACATCCCTGAGATGTGGATGTTTGTCCAGTGTTGACTAGATACCTACAACCCACCCTTAGGTAGGAAAATATGAATTACCACAAACGCGACATAAAGTTTCAGACCTTACTGTACAAGACATTTTGTCAATAACTACTATCTTTGACCAAAACTCAAAAAAAATCAATTTTAAATACCACTAAAGAGTGAGGTTAACTAAATAAAAAGTTATTCCAAGTGCCCGATTCTAAAAGTTCTACTACCCATTGTCGCATGCGACAAAATATTCCCGTCTTTTTTAATGCACATTCGAGAAAGACGATGGACAGACATATTTTGTCGCATGCGACAAAGGGTAGTGGACATTTGAGAATCGGGCCCCAGTACTAGAAACATGAGACGTGATAAGAAAGATTCAAACAGTTTAAATCTTTTCTACGTGAAGATGGTCACTTGGTAACTGAAACACATGTCGAGGTGTAAAAATAGCGATTTGATGTCGGGATAAAACTCCAGTATATTCATTACTATGCCAAAGGTAGCCGAGTGGTTAGAGTCAATCATTCGGATCTGGTTTCAGCGGTCACTGGTTCAATCCCAGTGATTTCAATTTATTATTCTGATGGCCCGAGAAAGTGCTAGGAATCGCACTTTTAAAGGTAAGACCTCGTTAATCCTTGGCTCGCACAAGTTTCGAATTTTGAGAGCTGTCGTTGGTTTTTAATATTTGAAACACTGTATTTTGATACACTGACAACTGTCAGATTCAAGGGATTGGCTGGGGATTGGTTATAATAATTTGACATTTGTCATTGCGTCATTGCTGACACAGCACAATTTAGTGTATCAAAATACAGTGTCTCAAATATTAAAATTCAAAATTCATTACCAACCTGACAGCAAAAAATCGATCACCGATAGCCTGTGGAATATTCTCAATTTTAACAAAGGTTCCAAAGTCCAAACCGTACTACGAAGCCCTGGAAGGGACACCTGAAACTATGAAAATATTTTTCTTCAAAATTCTGAGTTATAACTCGGAAGTTTAAATTTCCGACTTATAATTCGAAATTTTGAATTTTGAAATTCCGAGTTATAACTGAGAATTTTGAAGAAGAAATGTTTTTAATTTCAGGTGTCCCTTCCAGGGCTTCGTATCCAGGGCTTCGTAATATACAGAAGGAGCGACTTAATTGAAACAAATAGACACAAATTAATTCTCGATGAGATACCAGATAAATATGACTCATTAGACACTGTCTTTGATCACAAGACACTTACTAGTGTTTTATAGACTCCATAAGACGTTTGTAAACAGTATCACGACTTTATAAGATGCCAGGTTGAAATACCTACTTCTTCCTATAATAATTCGGTAGACAGCTTATGTATGTGTGCGAGATATGAATCTCAGTTTGTGATTTTTCACA
The DNA here is from genome assembly GCA_958502065.1 of Chrysolina americana. NCBI lineage: Eukaryota > Metazoa > Arthropoda > Insecta > Coleoptera > Chrysomelidae > Chrysolina > Chrysolina americana. Next base: position 45,658,181 of record OY293417.1, on the reverse strand, counting down.
GGTTTTGTGGCTTCTGTCTTCTAGAAAACTAGGACCAAGTGCGTTTTCAGCATTACGAACATTTTCCTCAAACAGTGTACTCGTACAAGAAATCAGTGATAAAGGAATATTAACATTAAATAGACCAAGAGTACTTAACTGTCTGAACCGTGCACTAGTAACAGAATTTTACAGTGCCCTCAAACAATTCGAAAACAACAAAACACTCATTATTATAAAAGGATCCGGAGGAAAGGCATACAGCGCTGGAGGCGATTTGCAAACAATTTTGAGGGATACAAAACGAAATATTGACGATAATGAAAAAATTCTCACTTACATGAACGCTTCTATTCTATCGATGTCTGCCAAGAGATTGCCCATTATTGCATTCATCGATGGAATCACTCTTGGTGGAGGAGTTGGACTGTCCGTGTTTGGAAAATATCAAGTAGCAACCGAAAAAACGTTGTTAGGTATGCCAGAATCCAAAATTGGTTTCCATCCCAATGCTGGAGCGTCGTATTTTTTCACCCGACTAAATGGGAGGCTGGGTTGGTATCTTGGTTTAACAGGGCAGAATCTCAATGGAACAGATGCTGTGAGAATTGGTCTTGCTTCTCATTATTGCCACAGTAATAATTTGCAGCAACTAGAAAATAAACTGCTTAGCTGTACTGATGAACACGAAATAGCCAGTACTTTAGACACGTTTTGCGATACTGCTTTACCGAGATTTTCTCTCGAACATGTGCAGGACAAAATCGATACATGCTTCTCTGCTCCTTCTGTGGAAGAAATAGTTTCGAGGTTATCGATGGATGGTTCGGACTGGGCCAAGACAACGATTGAATCTCTGAGGAAATTGTCACCAACTAGCTTAAAAGTGATACTACGACAACTTGATAAGGGAAAGGAAATGAGTCTAAGGGCGTGTCTGTTGATGGAATTCAGATTATCAATGAACTTTTGGAAATTCCACGATGTATATGAAGGTTAGTTTAATTATTTTATACTACTCATGGATAGTAATTTTTTTAACGGTTACGTAGAAATAGTGATTCAAAAAACATTTGCAAAATATTTTTCAAGATTTGTTTTCGATTTTATATGAAAAATATTTCTTTATTATATTCTTCTTAGTGTCGGTTTGTACCACCAGGATACCGGGAAATTTCCCGGTAGGCCCTTAAATAGACCCTAATTTACTCTATGCGTGATTTGTTGACAATATCTATAAGTATACAAGCTCCTTAACATAATAATTGTAATAATACTCCCTTATAAACGCTCATGTACCCAAAGGCATAGCCTGTGTGGGTAGAGGACGGCTATTATTATTAATCGCCGTGGAGCTCCGGGTGACTTTCAATTCAATTATTGTCAAACAGATTTCAGTCAAAAAATCAATAAAATTAATCTTCTCGTCATTCTAGTATTTCATACTGATATAATTATAACATGGTGTCAGAAGAAGAAGCCGAACTGACAAATTTCAAAGAAAACTAGAGGACTTCTTCAAAATCAGGTCTTGCTGGTGAAGTCAACCCTATGGCTGGTGATGTAAACTTGGCAGATAACTGGAAGAATTTTGGCTTCAGTTATTCAAAATATAAATTCGTGCATCTGGATACGATAAGGAAATCAATGAATGAAAAGTAGCTATGCTATTGTGACGATTTCTGCCCAAGCCGGTCCTGGCGAAGCTCGTAAACAACACATAAATCACCGCTGATGTCACCATTCATCTTCGCCGTTGGTAATTGACACCAGATCAGTTGAGATCATTCGACAGCGACATCTAGACGACAGTAGAAATTCGAGCAAGAACTGGAGCCATTTCACCACGCTATATAAAAGGAATCTCCACGGCGAGGCGACAGTTTTTGGAATCAGCCGGAGTACGATATTTATCTGTTAACATAAAATAGAGTAGAAGTGTTATAAATAAATTAGATTTTAAACGTTTAGAGTATTTTATTCGTCACAACTGGTGTACAGAAGTGGATGTGAAGATAAAATAAGTGCTTTGTAGAGGACAATTGAACTTCTTTCGCGCGAAACAGACCTGTGACCGGGACGAAAGTGATTTGTTGCGCGGTGAACTTTAGATTGACGGATAATCTGAGTCGTGGAGTGAGACGTTTTGAGCGCGAAATAAACTGGTGGCCCGTATAAGTGTGCAAAGTGGACAGTTTTGTGTACCACGGGAGAATAAACTGATAAACTTATTGTGTGAAATAAATAATAGACTGATATCTTGGTGAAAAAGACACTGAACAACAAAATGGAAGAAACGAGGGTACCGAGTTCCGAAATACGGAAGTTTTACGTGAAGCCGCCCCAGTTCGACGGAGAAATTCCTTGGGAAAATTACCACAGACAGTTTAAAGTAGTGGCCAAAGCAAATGGTTGGAATGCAGGGGAAAAAGCTGTTGCACTAATACCGGAATTACGTGGTGAAGCAGCGAATATCTTACAAACCCTCACCGAGCGAGAACTAGAGGACTATAATAAGCTGGTGAAACATCTGGAATTACGGTATGGCCAGATTCGCCTGGAATACGTGCACCATCTACAGTTGAAAAATCGAAACAAGAAAGAGGGCGAATCCTTACAGGAATTCGAAGCTGATATTGCACGCTTAGTTCGCCTGGCATATCCAGCCACACCGAATATCGTAATGGAGCGATTAGCAGTTTATGCATTCTTGGGAGGACTTCGCGATCAAGAAATCAGGCAAGAATTAATATTAGCACGTCCAATTGATCTCGTAGACGCACTGATACGCGCTTTGGAATTTGAGGGCGCGAAACAATACTGCAAAAGCCAGAACAACATCCGAATGGCTGAGGAAGACCCACAGGAGACCGCTAATATCGAGGCTGTCGTGAGAGAAGTGCTGAAGGAAGTTAAGCCTGAGAGAAGACTGATGCGATGCCGAAATTGTAGAGAAATTGGGCACGTGCGTAGCAAATGTCCAACATTGAAAAAATCGACACCAACGATGAAGGTCAAGAAGGAGCAATCGTCAGCCCGTATACAACAAGCCCCAGTTAACAATGCATATGTCGTTGTCCTTCAAAGACAAGACAAAGGGGTCTTCGTAGACGGTCTCATTAACAACGAGCCTCGCACTATGCTCCTTGATACGGGTGCAACTAGGACGATTATTGGACTTACTTTTGCCAAAATACCGGCAAGAATTGAACCGTCAAACTGGAAATTACGCACAGCAACAGGGGATCCAGCCACTGTATATGGCGAGTTAACGATCGACTTGGATTTAGGCAGCACGAAACTAAGACACCGAGCACTGGTCGCGGACATCGAGGACGATGCAATCATTGGAATGGACATAATGAATTCCAGAGGGTTCGAGCTGAACTTCATAGACGGCGTCCTACGTGTCAACGGAGAAGAGCTGGGGCTTCACGGGAGAAGCGAAGAAATGATCCGGGTTGTGTTGGTTGAAGACATGAGCATTCCCGAGAGAGCTGAAACCATTCTGGAGGCTCGTATGGATGGCGGAGTGAGCAACGGGAGCGTGGTGATGTTCGAGCCCGAGCTCCATGATGAGAAAATCGGACGAGGAATTGCCCTTGGGAAGACCTTACTGCGATAAATTTATACCAGTAAGGGTCATGATTGTTAATTACCATCCAGTGACGTTGAAGAAAGGAACAACTTTGGGCCACTGCTCGCCAATTTCCTCTGTGGTCAGGAATGTACCCGGTCCCATTAGCCAAGCCAACAATCTACCCGCAGAATTAGAAAAGCTAGTTGCCAAATCATCGAGAGGCATAAAACCGGCACATTAGCCCAGATTGAAAGATTTAATGAGGAGATACCAAGACGTCTTTGACACCGGACAAGGAAAAGTGGATAGAACAAAGGTGGTCCAGCACAGAATCGATACTGGAGATGCCCGACCAATCTGTCAATCAGCCAGAAGACTCCCTCTTGCCAAGAATGAAGAGGCAGACAAAATAGTCAGGGACATGGGGAAAGAAGGAGTGATTGAACCATCTGATAGCCCCTGGTCATCTCCAGTTTTACTGGTAAAGAAGAAAGACGGATCAACACGATTACCGACAACTGAACAACGTGACAAAGAAAGACAGCTACCCACTACCTAGAATAGATGACACCTTGGACATGCTCGCCGGCTCTACAATCTTCTCGACCTTAGACCTGTAGAGCGTATATTGGCAGGTATACCTCGATGACATCATCGTAGTCGGCAGATTAATTAATAATATGAATGTCATAGCAATACTAGATACCAGGTGATAGATCAATATTATTTCAGATCACTTACTAAATTCTCTAAAAATATCTCACACATTGAAATAGACAAATGCTATATTAAACTCAATGATTTTTGTGGTCATATAGTTCCTATCACAGGATGTTGTACTTTACAATGTCACTATAATGATAAGGATAATGCTTTCATCAAATTCATAATAGCAAAAATAGATTGTCAAACGATTATTGATCTCAATACATGCCAAGTACTTGGAGTTATAAATTGGAAATATAAATAATTTTCCTGATTTTCTCAGAAATTCTAAGAGAGTGTCAGGTTACAATAGATAGCAAAATTTGTCCTATCATAGATCCTCCTAGGAATGTACCTTTCAAATCAGAACCCAAACTCAAAATAGAAAAAAAGGAAATATTGAAGGTTATTTCAAGGATAACAAAACCTAGAGACTGGGTTAGCCCAATTGTAATAGTTGAGAAGAAAAATAGAAGTTTACGTATATGTAGAGAATATTACCCTTTTCCAACAATTGCTAATTGATTGATGCGACTTATTTCTCTACTTTAGATGCAAATAGTGGTTTCTGGATGAATCCTCTAGATTGTGAAAGTTCAGAATTATGTACATTCAATACACCATTTGGCAGATATAAATTCAATCGTTTACCAGTTGGTATAAATGCCGTACATATACCTGAAAAAGAAGTTAAGTAAAACTCAAAGTCGTCTCCACAATATATATTTCAGCCCAATGTTGTGGGGAGGCATGTAAACGCAAGTTTAGCAAGAAGCTTATCCAAGGGTTTGCGTTACATGAAAGTCAAAAACATGTTTTCGAGCATAGTAATGCTCATCTTCAGTTGAAGTAATACAGGGGTTAAACGGAGACGACTTTGAGTTTTACTTAACTTCTTTGACATTGAAACTCCACTTTGAGTATGGACTACGTACTTCAAATATACCTGAAATATTTCACAATGCGATGTCAGAAAGTTTTGATGAGTTTTAGTATAGAGAAAAAATAGGTCAAATGAAAATTAACTCGAATAGTGAGATTGAAATTCAAGGAATTCTTATTAACAATAAGCAGAATATAACTGACGCATTTGATGAATTTTTTTCATCTGCATCAAAAATGCCGTGATCAAGCATTTTAACAGCACTTGTTTCAATAACTTCACATCCATTAACATTAATGATACATTTTACTTTGCCCTTGTGGATGGTCATGAAGTGGTAGATGTGATTCGTTCTTTAAAGAACGTTACATCAGTAAGCATTGACTGTCTTTCAACAAAAATCATAAAAACTATAAAACACATTATTGCAAGTCCTCTTGCAGATTTGATCAACATGAGTGTGGTACATTTCCTAGAGAATTAAAAACGGGTATTGTCATGTCACTACATTATATAAAAAAGGCAGTCGAACATCGTTAGAAAATTTTAGACCGATTACTGTACCGACTGTCATATGTAAGATTTTTGAAAGATGCATACATACCAGAATGCTTGGTCTTCTTCATAAATATAATAGAATAACTAGGCATCAACATGGATTTCGCCTTGGAAGATCGACGGAGAGTGCCTCGGTGGCCTTTCTCGATAACGTCCATGCTGAATTGGACCGTGGAAGGTTTGTTGGGGTACTCTTCTTTGATCTTTCTACATCTACATGATGTTGATTTAGGAGTTCCCCAAGGATCAGTGTTAGGTCCCTTGATTTTTCTTTTGTACGTCAATGATTTACCAAATTATTTGAGCAGCGAACACATTTTTTGTATGCAGACGATACGAGAATCGCCACTGATGCTAAAACCCCAGAAGAACTTGTGCAAAGAATGAATATTTTGTCGACAGAATTTACTGATTGGTGTAGTAAAAATTCCTTAATTGCCAATCCTGACAAAACGGTATGTTTACAGTTTCACTCCCGTACAAAAATTCCAAATGAATATTTTGTTGATATCAACAACAAAAAAATATTTTTTTCGGATTCAATAAAATTTCTGGGCACATATTTAGATGCAAATATGAGCTGGAATACACATGTTGATCATTATTATGCTATCATGCAATTTTGAAATTAAAAAATATATTCACATTAGAGCAATTAATAAATGTGTACTATGCTTTATCATATTCACATATTTCATACAATATTGTTCTTTGGTGGAGTACGGTCAATGCTCGTAGAGTTTTTATTAGGCAAAAAAGACTAATTCGCCTAATCTTTGACTTAGATTACCGAATGACTTGTAAAAATCATTTTAAAAAGTTCAAGTTACTGACTGTAACAGGAATTTACATTTATAGAATTCAAACATATGTTAAACTCAACATCAGCAACTTCTCTAAAAATTGTGACTCTCATGATTATCCTACGAGGCATGGTGATTTATTTAGAGTTGCAAAGCACCGTACTTCACTTTACGAAAGCAGTCCTAATTATAATGGAATACGATTTTTCAATCATATCCCCAGTGATATAAAAAATGAGAGGAATAATAATAAATTTAAGACAAAATTGAAAAAATATTTAGTGGAATCCTGCTTTTATGACCTGAACGAAAATTGTAATAAATCTTAATTTGTCAATTTGTTTGTTTGCTCGTTTGTGAGGATGATATGTTAAAAGTAATTTGTGTACTGTGCACTATATCTGTATATATGTGTTGTGTATATATATTTACATACATTTTATGACTTGTCCTATATCATATGATGATCTCAAAGGATGAATAAGGATCTTTTTTTTTTTCCATCAGAAATGTACCAGTCAGGCCCTGTCCCCGGAGCTCCGATACTACCGGAGGGCGCGCTGGTGTATCATTAACAATTCCACGTCCGTGGGGTGAGTGATTACTGGGTCCGAGAATCATGTGCCCTGAGTAAACGGAGTGAACCAATAATAACGGCCTTCTGCATTCTTCCGGCTAGGTTTTCTGCCGCATCACGGCATGCCGGTATGATTTTTAGATTTGAGAGCAGCGTGTCCATCATTCCACCAAGGACCCCTATTATCAGAACCACCATCTTGACAGAATGGTTTGGATGAAGCCTGCGGAGTTCAAAGAGAAGATCTCGATATTTAGTCCGTTTTTCCTACTCTTTTCGGACGATGTTCGTTTCGCCAGGAGCTGAAAACTCAATGACGAAAATCGCCCTATTTTGATGGTCAAGGAGGACTACATCTGGCTTATTGGCTTGTATTTGCCTGAGGGTGGGGAATGAGTAGTTCCAATAGATTCGGCAATTCTCATTCTCCACAACGGATTCAATATCCCCCGGAGCATAAGGCAACACCGGTGTCTCGTCTACACCGTATGAGTGTCGTAGATAGTAGTACAACACTCGTAGGGTCGCGTTATGCCTGTAGACAAGCTGACAGCAAATGCATTATGGTCTCAGCTGCCCCACGACACGCTCTGCATCTAGTGTCAGGGACCTCTATACCCATCACGCGACTACGGTAGACGAGGGTGTTGAAGACACCTTCCTGGCAGGCCATTATGAATCCCTCGGTTTCCGACTTCAGCCCACTTGCCCTGAGAAAAGCGAATGTCAGGTTTCTGTATAATCCAAGGTCTTCAATGTTCTTGAAGAAGACCCCATGCATTGGTTTATCCTTATGTAGCTGTAGGAGCCTGTCACACTCCGCAGCTTTCACGTGGGCTTTTTGGTGAACGGGATCCAACTCGGTGACAGAGTTTGGGTTCGTCCGTTCAGTGTCGAATACGAGACCGAGTTCATCGGCTGTAAGGTTGCTTCCTTGAAAAGAAATGCTCCAATTATTATTATTATTATTATTATTATATTGATGATATTCTTGTTTTTGGTAAGTCTAACGAGGAACATAACCAAAGACTTGTAAATGTTATGATTCGAGACAGAGCTGGATTTTAAATTTGCCTTACCAAAATGTAAATTTTTACGAAATATTTTCAATTCGAATTAAATGTTTAGTGATTATGGAAAAATGAAAGCTATTTCAAAAATGCCTGTTCCTAAAGTAATTTGAAAGAATTGCAGAGATTTTAAGGCATGGTTAACTATATTGGTTCATTTATAAAAAACTTAGCAATTTGAAAATAGTTTCCATGACAAAATATTCACTGATTTGGAAAAGACTATTACTAATATTTCTGTTATTGCACATTTTGATGCTAATACTCCAATTGTCCTATCAGTTGATTCTAGTGAATCCGCTCTCGGTGCAGTCATTTTAGAAAATAATAAACCAATTGCATTTGCTTCAAAAACTTCATATCAATCGCAAATGGATTATGCTCCCATTGAAAAATAATTACACGCAATTGATTTCGCATGTCAGAGATTCCATCAATATACAGTGTGTTTCACTTCTCATGGAAACACCCTCGTATCTTCTGTAATTTTTGACGATAAATCATGAAATTTTTAGGATCGATAGTTACATCAGATATGAACTCTCTGCACGAAAGGGGTCATCCTACACGCCAGCAGCGATTAAAACACCCATTTTTCAGAAAGTTTTATTAGGGGGCAAAGTTGGCCCAAAATTCCTTCGGATTCGTGTTCAGGATCCTGTAGATACTACTAATACACCTGTCTCCTGAAAATATTTCAGTTCTGAAAAAAATGAATTTGCCTCACTGACCAATGAAAACGCCCCCGTATATATCACGTATGATTTTGTGCAGTTAGTTCATTTCTAGAGTATCCTGAAAATTGCATGGTTCTTCGTCGAAAATTACGAAAGATACGGGGACGATTCCATGAGAAGTGAAACAAATTAGAATTTTTCAGGACTGACAATTTTTCAGGAGACAGGTGTATTAGTGGTAATTTGGGGATCCCTAACAGGAATCCGAAGGAATTTAAGGTCAATTTTGCCCCCTAATATAACTTCCCGGAAAAATATGTGATTTCATCATTATTGGCGTGCAGTGTATATCACGTAGAATGACACCTTTTGTGCAGTGAGTTCATTCCTAGTGTATCTATCGATGCTGAGAATTTCATGGTTCTACGTTGAAAATAACACACTGTATTTATGGACAAATTGTCGCAATAGAAACGGATTATAAACCTCTAGTCAGTAGTCACTCGATTCAAAAGATCTTCAGCAGATATTCCTGTACGATTGCAAAGAATGCTTCTGAAACTTCAAGATTATTATCTCAGGGTAGTAGTTTATCATCAATTATCACCCCTATTTTCAAAGCAGGAGACCGAAGTAAACTGAATAACTACAGGCCTATATCAGTTATAAATAATTTTGCGAAATTATTTGAACAGGCTACAAAATACAGATTAATAGCATTTTTAGAACGTCATCAAGTTCTCACAGAAAATAAATTCGGTTTTATGAAAAACTGCAGTACCGAGGATACTGTGTTGAGTCTACTTAAACCAGTAGTTGGAGCCTTGGACAAATCAAACAAATGCCTAGCAGTCTTTCTTGACTTCGCAAAGGCCTTTGACACGGGTATCCGTGATCTGACTCAAAGATTATCTGTCAAACAGAATACAGAGAACTAAAATAGGAAACTAATTGAGTTCCGAGTCAACAGTTAAGATAGGTGTGCCCCAAGGAACAGTACTGGGCCCAATATTGTTTCTAATATATCTTAATAGTATTTCTAGAATTCATAACATGGAAGATCAATTGGATTGTTATGCTGATGATACCGCTCTTGTCATTACTGGGAAAAGTTCACAAAAAAAACAGAGGCAAGCTTGAAAAAAATCAAAATATGGCTCAGTTTAAATATTGACAAAACAAATTATATCACATTTTCCCCAACTATCACAGCCAACCCAAAATTAATATAAAATTACATAATCCCCAGTGTGATCATGATAATGATTGTAATTGCTCCATTCTACAGAGAACTACAGTAATGAAATATTTAGGTGTCATGATTGATCAGCACATTAGATGGAATGATCATATTACCTATCTTGTAAAACGTTCGAGGACATTGATGAATAAATTTTACAACATAAAAGATATTTTATCTCAAAAAATTTTTATGATGATATATAATTCACTAGTCGAATCAACTTTAAGATATTGTATAACTACCTGGGGAGGCATATTCACAACAACTTTACAAAATCTACAAATCACCCAGAACACTCTTTTAAAAATCATACTCCATGAAAATAGACGATTTTGTACTCGACTTCTTTATAAAGAAGATGAATTATTCACAGTCAGACAAATCTATACTTAACAATGCCTCCTCCGTTTTTATCTCAAAAAGGAAACATTCCAAAAAAAAAAAAATCGAACACTATGGCAGCCACCAACTGAAATGTGAATATCGACTTTTTCGATAAATCTCTAACACAGAAATCATTTTTCTACTATGGACCAAAGCTATATCTACTGCCATTACATATCAAACAAATCAAAGCAATCCATAGATTCAAAGCTGAAATGAAAAAAATGGTTCTGGAAAACTTTGCAAAATTTGAAATTTTCGACCCCTAACAATACATGAAATATGTGTTTTCATCAATAAGTTAATTTTGGCTTTATCAGAGGAGGAAAGTCAGCAAAACAGGCACTAATGTCCAGGTTACACCTCCTCTTATGGAGCCCAAATCTAAATTTTAATATTAATTTTAATTTCAATACTTATGTATGATAATATCTTTACAACAATTATCTTTTGTCAACTACAATGACTGTTATAAATTAGAATAAACTTGATTTGATTTGATGTTAATTGCTGATACATTATCTCGTGCAGCTTCATCTGATATAGAACGAGATTTAGATGATGAGATCAAAGTTCATGTCAATCTTTTATTCGAAATCTTGCAGTTTCACCAGAAATGAAAGAAATATTCATTCAAGAAACTTTAAAAGACGAAAGTCTCAAATACTTCGCACTTATTGTTCAAACGGTTGGCCTATTAGTAAAAATCAGATTTTCTCTTCTGCTAAATATTATTTAAATATAAAAGATGAAATTCTTGTTGTGTATAGAATAATATTCAAAGGCACAAGCATCATTGTTCCTTTGCCTCTCAAAGAAAAATGTTTTTGGAATTGAGAGATCGAAGAATCAGGTAAAAGATATTATTTTTTGGCCATAATAATATATATGTCTGCTGAAGACATAAAAAAGGTTGTTTCTAATTGTGCTATATGCTTGAAATATAAACCTTCTCAGAGTAGTGAGCCAAAGTCACCCTTCCATGGGAAAAAATAGCAATTGATTTTCTCGATTTTCAGGATAAAAAATATCTTTTGGTAGTAGATTACTTTTCAAAGTATATTGAAATTGCGATGCTTTCCTAAACAACAGCACAAGTAGTAGTTCAACATTATTTAAAATCAATTTTCGCTAGACATGGAATACCGTTGGAAATGGTATCAGATAATGGAACACCATTCAGCTCAGCTCTTTTGAAGATTTAGATTTTGATTGAAATATTGAACATCCAGTCCCCATTATCCATAATCTAATGGACTTGCTGAAAGTTCCGTAAAAGTAATAAAAAATATTTAAAAAAATGTCATGACTCCAACACAGATCCATCGCATTACTTCAGTTATGGAATACCCCAAAGGTGATTTCTTTTCCCCTTCTCAGTTACTAATGTCCAGACGAATTATCAAGGCTTTTTGTAATTGCATCAATTTTGAGACCAAACGTAGTAAACTTTAAAGAACACATAAAAAATGTGAGAGAGTGTCAAGATACAATGAAATTTGATAATGATAATACTTCTAAAAAATTGCCAGATTTATTTGTGGGAGAAATAGTATCGTTCAAGTTGTATCCGAGTAGTACATATTAGAGTCCTGCGATTGTTATGGAAATGTTGAACAGTAAAGGAAATCCAAGGTCATGCATATATCATTGAATCAGATATTGGAACGAGATATCGTAGAAACAGAATACTTACATTTGTAAAAATATGAAAACCATTATTTCGATACCCCCAACGAACAAAGCCGTAACTAAAGTTACAGCTATTTTCAGTTATAGGTGTAGGCATATTCAGCTTAAAAAACTGATGCTGACGATAAAAAGCCGTATCTCTAGACCAAATAGTTACGAAGAAATCTACTTGAAAAAAAGTTGATTTCAATTTAAATATTGAAGAAAAATTTCAGTATTTTGGCTCTCCTGAAAAATTATGAAAAATGAGTTACGTCTTTGTTCGTTGGGAGTGTCGATTTGAGATTTTTTCTATTCAATTCTAAATCAAAATCTAAATATTCGGATATTGAGTATGATGAAAGTCAACCATCGACTTCACAGAGTTCTCATTCATTCATTATTAATAAATTTTGAGGCTACGCAGGCGCATAACTTATTTTTCCACTTCATTAGTGCATAAAGAATTCATTGATAATAATAGCAAATCATCCTCATTCACATAATAGAATTAATAGTTATAAGTAACAGAAAAGTAATCAATAAATATAAAACAACAAAAATTAATTGGCGCTCCGGGGCGACTTGATTCCAGTGGCGCATTTGCTTTTTCAGCTGCAGGAAAACCAAGAAAAACCTGCAGCACCACATCATCTGAAAATATTTTTTATTGGGCGATTCGCTACATTCGTGACCCAAACTTTCCTTTTTACGAAATAAAATAGCACTTTTAACACTAACATCATAAATAACCATTTTATTTTAGGGGTCAGAGCAACACTTATAGACAAAGATCACAATCCGCAATGGAACCCTTCAACTTTATCAGAGGTATCTGACGAGTTGGTTGAGAGTCATTTTATGTCGACCAGTCATGAAGAAGAGCACGAACAAATGTTACAACCATTGGAAGATTTGCAGTAATATACTCTTTTTATCGTACGTTGTTTATTGTGTTTATTACAAAGTCATTTACAATTTAATTTCTCTATGACATTTCGTGAACTTGGGTTTTACACACTATCGGTTTTCAGCACGAGTGCGTAAAAATATCATCTATGCGTAAAATCGTCAACCGTCGGTAGGTAAAGTAATTTCATCTGCTGGCATATCATCATGACATCATTATGTAATTGTGTATTTGTAACATGATGAAGTTCATGAAGTCCTAGGACCGTAATGAACGAAATGAAGGCTGAAACGTAGTTAAAAAACTGTGATGATATATTTCATGAAACCATGAACTAATTTAATAAAATTGAACCAGCATTATACTTGCCTTATAACTATCCACTCATTCTCAGTACTGACACGTTGAAATTTAATTTTGAAATATAAGTATTGGTTAAATAATTATTCTTTTGTTTTTGCATTATTTAATTTAATATTATATTTGTATTGATGTATTTTTTACTTAGAGGCAGATACAGGTCACATTTCAGTGGGCAGTAAAACTTCGTACTTGTGATTTTTTCGAAAAACTTTGTTGACCGTAGGTTTTTAGTGGGGATATTTTATTGAAAAAGTAGATTATGATGTCCCAAAACATACTTTTCATGCCACCAAAGAGAAAATTTTATACAAACTCCTCTTGAAAGATAGTTGGATGATGATTATTGAAAAGGAACCAAGCGACTTGGACCATATTCTATGAACGGTATCGTAATATTGGATCTTTTTCTATAATAGGAAACTGATTTTTCCTTCAAAGTCGCTTAGTACATTAGTAAAGATGTCGTCGGAACTCTACACCATTTTCAGTTGTAATTCAGAAAGTGTAGTATGTATTTCAGAAAGTATAATTTGTAATTCAGAAAACATTAAATGAAAATCAGATTGGTGAAATTCAATTGAGAAACTGTAACTTGTAATTCAGATTAGTGAATTGTATTTCAGAATGTGTAATTTGTAATTCAGATTAGTGAATTGATAATCAGAAAGTGTAACTTTTTAATTCAGAAAGCGTAAGTTCTTATTCAGAGAGTACCAGCTGTAGTTTATTGTTCTTCCATTTCCTATTCTTACTTATCAAGTCCTTGACGAGCATAGAATGAAGGCTGCGGTGAGCATCTTCAACGTGTATTTTGTCGTATACTGATGAGTATTATGTCGCTCTTCGAGAAAACAAAATTCACGCTGATGCTCACCGCAGTTGTGAGCGAAACGTCCATAGAAACCGCCTCCACTCCTTGATTAAGTCCTTGACGGTTTCTGAATTACAAGTGATGGTTTCTGAATTACAACTGACGCTTTCTGAATAATAATTCACTAATCTGAAATTGAAGTAACACTTTCTGAAATACAATATACTAATCTGAATTACATGTTACGGTTTTTGAAATCCAATTAACAATTCTGAATTACATGTCATATTTTCTGAATTACATTTTACTAATCTGAATTTCAATTTACACTTTCTGAATTACATTTGAAAAAGGTATAGTAGGCGCTTAATAGTTTTAAACATACCAAATGAATTTCAAACTGTCGTTTGGACCGTTTATCTCAGGTTATGCAATTTGGCGCTTGGTTCCTTTTCAATAATCATTATCCAGTTTGAAATTTAAATTTTTTGAAAAACTTAACTGACCATTAGTTTCAAGGGAAGAAGCTGTTTTATTGAATAAGTAAACTATAATTGCCCAAGATATAATTTTAATGTCACTATAAAGAAAATTTTAATCGAAACTTTCTTAAGGATAGTTTGTACTAGCGATTTTTCGAAAAACTTTGCTGACTGGCGGTTTCCAGTGAAGATATTTCTTTGAAACAGTAGACCAGTTAGTGTTTCAATAAAACATTGCTGGAAATCCCCTCTATGACGGGGCTGATCCAATTTTTTTCTATGGTAGCATAAAAAGTACGTAAGGGGAAATTATCATCTAGTGTTTCAATGAAATATCTGTAAGTACATTTTTAATCATCACAGTCCATTGTTTTAATGAAATGTTTTTACTGAAATCCTCCGGTTAGCCAAGTTTTTCGAAAAATCACTGGAAGATACTACCCTTATGTGGGAGTTGATAAAAAGTATGTTTCGGTCAATCATGAGCTACTGTTTCAATGTAATATCTTCGCTGGAAATCTCTGGTCAGCCAAATTTTTCGAAAAATCATAAGCATCAACTAATATGTTTGGAGAAATTATAATCTACTGTTGCTATGAAAACAAATGTCTCCACTAGAAACCCGGAAAACCGCAAGTATGATTGAAATTGTTTGTAAGGTTATAAACTACCCCTAAATGGGGATGAATTTTAATTTCGAATATAGTGACAAGAAGGCTTTCCTCCATAGATATTTTCTTCGTCATATGGTTTCGATATTTGCAGCACAAGTCTGAAGTCAACGAAATATTGAATTCTGTTCAGCAAAGTTTTTTTCCCAAATTGCTAATATAGATGATTTCAAATTTTAATTTATTGATAAAAAAATTAATTTCCAAGTTTAATCAAGTATAGCTTAATGCCATATTCAAAGACGAATGGGGGAAAAATAAAAAATTTCAACCGGCCTATTTTGCTAGTGCGGTCCTGGCATCATCCCCCTTTACAATCCCAGTACGCAATCAAAATCGAGCGCCCGTGTATTGTGAGAGCAACTGTTACTAGTGACGTCACGTCATCAGATCGAGTTCGTTCTTCGGCCGTGGTGCCGATGTCGCCCGCGGAGCAAAGATTTAGTTACAAAAACAAATAGGTACATTAAATGTATTCGATGATAACATGATATTGCAAAAATTTACTTCCCAGTTGTTATGATCCCTGTGAACAGTCATATAAATATTATGTACTTACTGTATTTATTGGTGTAGTGGAAGTGATTTTCATTTACGGTGAACGGGAATCTCCAGTTTCCATACAAAGGGTTGGTTTGGAATGAATGCCTACCTCGCAAAATTTACGTTATGAATAGTGATTTTTTCGTTTCTTCGTTTCTTCAATCGCGGATAGGTGGTGAACTTTAGGCTTGTAATGCAAATACATACTAACAGCAGAGAAGTGTCGTTGACCCTTCAGTGACATTTTCTGCATGAATTCTCGAAATTATGATGATCATTCTTTAATTTCCTTCAGAGGGGCTGCTGTACATTCGATCATTCCTCAAAATTACAATCTTGACAAAACCCATGGTAGCAGCTATCATGTAAGTATGACACAGAGAGAAAGGTGAATCACCCAGTCACCTATATCTTGATTTTGTGTTGTTAAAGTTTTAATGAATGCATCAATGCATGATATGATATTAATATTAATATACGTGAAACGAAGCAATGTTTATATCAAGAAGGTAGGTAGGTATGTCTAATTCGCTAGTGTTAGGTATATTTTAGGGTGCCTGACAGTATCACAGGTACGATTGGCTTTTACAGCAGGGCAGGACTGAAACCCTTGTGCGATCATCAAGCAATGAAACAATTTACAGGTCTACAATATGGTTATTTATGGCACAGGATGTCAACATTTACAAAATAAATCGTTTTTCGCATACTTATATCTTATTATTTCTTTGGCCGATTTTGTTGAAATTTTGCAGTATTACTAAGTCCAGTGAGATACTATTCAGTCTTGAATAAATTGAAATTATCAAGTCCATTGTCCTGGAAGACATCTCAACCGATATTTTTGACAAAAATGTACGCCACTTATTTTTATATTTTTTTCGTAGTCAGCAAATAATATAACTAAAACTTCATTATTTTTAAGATATTTTTCGTATCATGCTTCATTTATCAGAAACAACATAAAAATCACTTTATTGCATGTCCCTTGGACAACTTAATAAAAAAATTTAACCATCAAACCATCAAAAACTGTTACTTATGCAACTGTTATTTTGAAGTATTTTTCAAATTTCTTGCTATAAATTCGTTTTGGTGGCGAAAATTTTTTTCTCAAAAATATTGGTCAATGTATTTTCCGGGACGTTGGACGACACTGGACATGATAATTTCAATCTATTTCATTTTAAAAAATGTTGACACCTTGTGTCTTTAAAAGAAGCATTACCGGACCTATGTGTATTTGAACTTTTCTTCTTAAAATCATTCAAAGAACCACACCTTCAATTTTTGCCACTTACCTACATAACACCCTGTATATGGAGGATAGAAACGTGATACTTTTAATGACCGGGCGTAAAAAGATAACAGTCTCGTATGTATACAATAAAGTTAGCAAGGCCACTTGCCGGAAAATCGATGAAACTAATTCCAGTAATTGTCGACTAATTGTCGAGAATTTGTCGTGAACGAAAAAAATTTGTCGCGCTTATAGTTTTTTATTATGGGGTGGCTGTGCTAACTTTATATTAAGTTAGCACTGCCACTAATATAACTTGACAAATATACATCAAATTTTATCACTGTGGTAACCAACAATTGTCGAGTAATTGTCGAAGTCTATTTGAAGTAATAAAAATGCGAAAAATCTTTTCTTCACAGCTTATACATGTATTTGTATATGTGTATTTTTTATTGGAATTCTTGTTATTTGGGGAAATTTTGAGTAAGTGGCAACACCGCATGCCTATAAGGATAATTTGAGCTTTTTTCATTAAACTATGTTTTCGTCGTTCGACAATTGTTCCTCAAATTTCCGCCCAAAAAAAATATATTTAATCATCATACAGTGCGTTGGTAATACCGAGAGACTGGAAATAATTGAATTTAACCAATTACAGGTAGTTTTTCTGCTTCCGGAAATTTCAACGTTCCACGACTTTGATTTAGTTATTCGACAATTGATGAGTTAGTTTTCAAGAGAAAAAAAAATAATTCAACCAAATTATGTGTGTGAATTACTAAGAAAAGGGAATTTCTCCATTATTTAGCGTTTAAAAGTAATTTTCCGGCTTTTAATATCTCCTTTTTCCACCTTTTGTATTTAGTTTTTTAGTTTTAAAAAGGTAGGAGTTTTCTCGGGTAATATGTTATAATTATTCGCCAATCGTTCAGTGGATTTATGAGCCTACAACAAAAATAATCAAGGTTGATTAGTTTTTTCATTGAACACTGAGTTTTCCTATTTTTCACAATAAATTTTTCATTTGTTTCAAAAAGAATTTATAATCCATACGTATTTGACAATAGTTTATTGGTAAAAGCTCAAATTGTCCTTATAGGTATGCGGTGTTGTCAATTCAAAATTTCCCCGTTTATCAAGAATTCCAATAAAAAATACATTCTGTAAAGAAACGATTTTTCGCATTTTTTTTTACTTCAAATAGACTTCGAAAATTACTCGACAATTGTTGGTTACCACAGTGATAAAATTTGATGTTTATTTGTCAAGTTATATTAGTGGCAGTGCTACTAACTTTATATTAAGTGCTAACTTAATATAAAGTTTGCACAGCCACCCCATATAAAAAAAACTATAAGCGCGACAAATTTTTTTCGTTCACGACAATTACTTGAATTGGTTTTATCGATTTTCCGGCAAGTGGCCATGCTAACTTTATATAGGTACATCAGCCTCGTGATGTTTTGCTAAAAAGTTTTTTTTCAATGTAGTTGTGAACTTCAATGATAGCATATTCGTATCGTGTCCGGCCAGTCATTTGGTTTAATTTAAATCCGATAAATTCTGGGAATTTTTGTCTTTCTAGGGCAACCTGGGATATTTGGATGTGATTTCACTGAAAATGTTTTGACATTTAAATAGCATGACGGTTTATTTGGTTAACTTATAATTCAATTCATAATTTGGCTCACTGGTGTTTATAAAGACAAGACAATTATCTCAACAAAAGTTCGTAGTGTTTAACATTCACCTTAAAAATCGTTATTGTAAAATGAGTCAATTTTTATATTGTGTAATTTTTTGAGACTTGTTAATGCTATGGATGTGTCACCTACATCCCATTAACAAAAAAGTACTTGTGAGGCCTAAAGCAAAAATATAGTGGGTTCAGTGGATAACTATTATGATTTGATAGAGCAAAAGAGAACTTGGTTGATTGGCACGGTCATTTTAAGCTTGAGAGTCGATAATTTTCACTGCTGCCAAAATCTGCTAAAACCAAGTTTTCGTTCGAGAAATAATATTGGGTTGAAAAATCCACCCCTGCAACTCAAGAGAAGTCGATAATTTCCACACAAAGTTGACCTTGTGTAAAACAAAATTGATTATCAGACGTAGATATTCCGGATCCAAGTCTTCTTTTAAAAATCAATAATAATTTTATAAACAGGAGATCCTTCGCGGAACTGAATCGATCAATATGGAGAGAACTATGAGTAACCCTAATTTGCAAATTTTGTATTTCACTATTGTTGATGGGTGTTATCCGACTGAAATAAGGTCAAGAATGTGGGACTTCCGGCTGCACCAGAAGTGGGCCCTTATTTTCCTTATTTTTAATAGGACCTCCTGTTTATTATTAACACAATTTTAGATTATACGCAAAATGCTAACATATTTCATGTATAATATCCTACATACCCAAGTCCCACCGTTATCGAAATACCTATTTCAAATATCAATTAGAAAATTTCGTAGGCCAGGCCGAAAAATATGAATTTTTGATGTATTCGTAGAAGAGTAACCAATTTAGCAGAAATCTGATATGAATTCGATAAGAGGTTCATGAGACGGCGATGCGATTAAAAAACCATTGATAGTAATTTTTTTTTCAAATAGAAACACTTTTATATTAAAATTCCATTTGATTCAGTATCACGAGGTGGATCTTGCAACTTCAAAAGTTTGAATATCAATTTCTGCAAGAAAACTTTGTTCTATCATAAACACAATTATGCAGTCCATTTGCTGTTGAAAACGTTTGGTTCTTTGAAAAAATCATTGACTTTCCTTGGATTTTTCCACTTTTGAATACCAGTTTCTGCGAGGATTTTTACTACCATAAATAGATTTTGGCAGTCGATTTTTTGTTGCAAAAGTTTTGATTCGGTGAAAACATCACTATCTTTCCTTGTGATCCAGAGATGGATTTTTTAGTTTTGAACTTTGAATATCAATTTCTGTGAGAATTTATTCCATCATAAACAGATTTTTGTAGTCATTTGATGTAGCAAAAGGTTCGTTTCGTGAAAAAAATTATCGACTTCCCAGGGGTAGATTCTGCAACTTTAAAAGTTTTTATATTAACTTCTGCAAGAAAACTTTGTTCTATCATAAACATATTTCGGTAGTTTTACTTAATTCTGTAGAAAAATTATTGATATCTCTTAAGATCCAGGGGTAGATTTTTCTTCATTTAAGTAAATATTGAATATCAATTTCTGTGAGGATTTTTACTACCATAAACAGATTTTAGCAGTCGATTTGTTATTGCAGAAGTTTTCTTTCATGAAAAAGTCATCGACTTTCCTTGGGACCCACCGGAGGAGTTATCAACTATAACATTTCAAATATTTCGAGAAATATTTTTTTCTGAAATAGATTCGATTGCAGAATAGATAAAATACCTACTATATTTTAGATATATCTTCACTAGTTGGTGAATAAAAATGTTGTTTTTGTATATCATGTGAAATAGAACTCTACTTTCTTGCTGTATCTATCTAATCTACAAATTTCACAATTCTGCGTCAAAATTTATTACTGACGTTGCGGAGGTGATAGTTGAAAAATCCACCCTGGACCCCTAGAGAAATGATAATTCTGTTCATGTTAGTGGCAGTACTCTGTGAAAATTCCATATTTAAAATATTCACCCCTAGTTCGCATGCGAAATTGATTTATTGCAATACAAAAATTACTGCAAACGAATCATCATTCATTAGTAAGTTCATATTGAAAATTATTGCCCAAAGTGTACAGTCTTTTATTGTATGATAAAAACATTTCCATACGAAAATATTTTTAATCAATTTACTTATTGTTAGATTAATTTTTTCATGCCAATATAAAAAGAAACCCGATGCCGATAGTAAATCTATGTGAGATAGGATTCTCGGATATGAGGATTTAATTTTCACCCTCTCTGTGAAATCAATGAAAAAGTCAGTTTAGTCCCTAAAAACATTATATACTCATACTGTATTCAAAAAAAGTCTCTAAAAAATTAAAGAGGCCATTTCTAATTCTACTTCTATACCTAGGTATAATGATATGATGTTGTTTGAGCTGGACAGTGTTATATAATAAATCATTAAAATAACCAAGAAACTTGTTCAGATCGTATTAATTTGACCCTACAAAATGGAATACGATAAGCTGAATAGGAGTTGAATATGAGAAAATCGGGAAATCCCCTGGAGTTGAATGACATTTCTTGATAGTCAATGTACTTTTGAGGATAAAATTAGAATACATCGAAATAGAATATCAGGTAGGTACGTCTGCGATATATTTAGAAAATATTTAGGTTATGTAAATGCCGAGCAAGTGGAAATGCAATGGAAGTGCTCCATAACATCAGGAAACACATTTCTAAAAAAATACAGGTCGCAGGTATTTGATTGCGTGGAGCTAACCGTTTCTATTATGAGGAACATACCTAATTAAAACATGTTTCTGTTTGTAGTGGCCAAGATAAAAATCTTTTTTTAAGTACTGCTTTTGAAGGTTACTGTTTTGTATGTGTTCATAATAAATGTATGTTATTACTCATTTCTTTCTTTTACTTACTGGGTCCGTGAATTTGGGAATCATTTAAAAAAATCTTGTGGTGAACAATCGTTTATTGTTTAATACAATCTAATTAAAAGATCGAAATTCTTGAAATTCGTTCTTATCAACTAATCAATTACCATTGCTTTCAACATTATATATATTCTTTATGTCACCAAGGTTTATTCAATTTCGATGTGATCCGAATTACTGCTCGAATTTCCTTCAACTTTTATTCAGTTTTCAGCAGCAAACCATTTTTTTTCTTGTCGTTTCTGATTCATTTCGTTAATTTTTCTCGCTACGCAAAATCTTTTTTTTGTTTTCGTTTGTACTCAATTTTCTATGGGGTTTATCTGCTAGAGTATTGGGTTCATGTTGGTTAAATCTGAAAAAAAAACAACATTTTTTAGTGGCTAGTCCAGTAAGTATGTAGAGGGGTATTGTTAATATTGAAATAATGAACATCTAATTGGTTTATGATGAAAACTTCCATTCCAGAGACTTGTGCGGCGAGCTAGGGAAAAATTACATACTAAAGACAGAATGTGGTACTATCGATTTCGTATGGAAACGTTATAGAATTATATCTATCGTACATTTTCTGATTTTTACGAGATTTGAAAGTGCGGAGGGGATGAACGAAAGTGGCAAACTAAAACTTGATTTAAAGCCAAAGTACCTAGCTTATTTCTGTTCCATTTTTTGGCATGCTTTATATGAATTATGAACCGTACAACGGATGAGTCACTATCTACAATTTAGGAACTAGACTATAGAAACTACTCGTTCTACCACCCTCTAAAGGCCTGACAAACTATATGGAGGATGTCATTCAATACATTTTATTTACAACTATACTTGTAATGCTGTCATTACTAACGTCATTGAAGGTTGGGAAGTGTCATATTACACACCTCTACTTCCCGACCTCACTTCCCGCCCTCACTTCCCGCCCTCATTTCCCGAATATACCCCGTAGTCACGGTAATAATATATCTACTTGATCATTCTGAGAAAACCGCGTTCTTGGTAATTTGTCGTTAAATGTAATATTTTAGGTATGTACAGAACGAAACAGAGATTTATTAATTTTGATCGAAATATGATGGTTGTAAATAAATGTATACAAACCTCGGTAGGAAGTTTCATTCCTGTCTCGAGATCATAGCTAACCGCTACGCTTTGCGTCTCGGTTAACTAACTGATCTCACGACAGGAATGAATCACTTCCCACCTCGGTGTGTACTATACTATTCCCTCTGTAAACACATACTAAAGACAGAATGTGATATTTCATTTCTGAAACTACCCCCTCTAACATCCTCCGGAGGTCTGACAAACTATATGGGAAATGTCATTCGATCATTTCTCTCCATGAAACACACACTAGAAGAACATTGTGGTACTATTCCATTTGAGGAAGTTATTGAATTATAACCTATATTATATCCATGTCATCACACGTAATAAAAGGTAAGGGTTACGTCTTCCCTTAGCTCGCACAGGTCTCTGACTTCTGAGGGTTGTACGTAGGGGTGCAACAGGTTGACAGATATAACAATTTTAACAACTACTTCCTCTACCACCCTCTGAAGGCGTGACAATTGTTAAGAGGAGTGTACTAATGAAGTGGGAGGCCTGAGAGCATCTTACAGGTGAATTAAATTCTTAGTGAAAAAGCACTCCCTCTGGTACCAAGACTTCGTTTGAAGCCAAGGAAACTGATTTTGTCATGAAAAATAAATGTATTAATTTTCGTCGATTAAATCCAGCTCCATATGAAAAATATTTTATGTGAAATAAACTTAACCAAACTTAACTTGGCCTTGGTACCAGCACATACATGTTACAGAAGCAGTGAAGAGGTCAATATACAAGCCCGAGAAGGAGCAAGTAAGACCCTGAATGGATCAGAACCGTTTTGCTGTATAGCAGAAGCTGTACTAAAAACAAACCTCAAATTATGGTTCCAACATTAATGACAAGAATGGTGGAAAAATTCACCAGGAATGGGACGGGCCAAAGAGTTTATCAAAAAACCGCTGTCAGGGCTTGTAAAGGCAAAAGATTCTAACGCTTGAAAAAAAAAAAAAACAGTAGTTCCGGATACATTTGAGTCTTAAAAACGAAGACAGGGCTAGATCGAGAACTCTAATCGATTTTGAAGGGCAGACACAATAGATCTGAAAACGTCGCATTATAGAGGCTTGCACGGAAATCCCAAACTAATCTATTGTTACGTTTTGGCACTGTAAGCCATCAAGAATAGTGGAAGATGTCGATCTCAGGTCTTTTGGTGCTCCGCTACTACTTTGGAAAGATGTTCTTCCATAGTCCTGTTGAACCTTTCAACCATGCCATCAGACTGTGGGTGGAGGGCCGTTGTTCTGGTCTTGCTAATTCCCATCAATTCACAAACTTCCTTGAATAAATTTGATTCAAAATTTCTTCCTTGATCGGAATGTAGCTCCATTGGGACTCTAAACCTTGAAAACATGTTATCCACCAGAGCTCTTGCAACTGTGGATGCTTCTTGATTAGGCAAGGCATAAGCTTCAACCCATTTGCTAAAGTAATCCATGGCAACGAGGATGTATTTGTTGCCATCATTCATCATCGGAAACGGTCCTGCTACATCGATGGCGATTCGTTCGAAGGGAGCACCTACATTGTATTGTTTCATCTCTCCTCTCGATCTTGTCTTGGAACCTTTGCTTGCTTCACACTTCGGACATCTTCGGCACTATCTCTCTACATCTTCACGACATTGGACCCAGTAAAATCTCTGCCGTATTTTATCCAAGGTCTTATTCACTCCAAAACTTCCACCTGATTTGCTGCCATGAGTCTCCTCCAAGACATCACTTATTCTCGACCCAGGCACAACCAACTAAATCACTTTTCTGCCGTCGGCCGATTCCCAAGCTCTCTTCAATAGACCATTCTCAACAATCAGAGAATGCCATTGTACCCACAATGTCTTGAAAGCTGGCGATCGTACGGAGATTTCCTTCCAGGTGGGTCTTTTTGCTCCGCTTTCCTTCCATCGTAGAATATCTGCAACGCTTGGATCACTTTCTTGGTCCTGTCTCATTTTCGCTGTGGTCCAATTGTCGTCAACCATTAATCTCACTTGATTGATGCCTTTGCGACGTACAATTCGCTCACAAGTTTCCGAATCAGGTCTTCTGGACAAGATATCTGTGTTGTTGGGCAATTCAGTTGTTGTTACCCTCTTCACAGGTATGGCCGTGGGAGTTATATCTTTGCTAGCCGACATGCGCCCCGATATCAATTCGGTTGTACGTAGCCTCTTAACAGGGATGATCCTGGCGGCTCCATCATTGCAAACCGGCATGCTCCCCGATATGTTGGCTGATTCAAATTTTTCCTGCCGCCAATTTGAGGACTCGCTGGAAGACCTTGTCCTCATAGGTGATTCCGAACGGGCGGCATTCTTACCCTGCAGTCTCTAATAAGATGACCCAATTTCCCACATCTATAGCGCCCTGTTCTTATCAAAGATTTAATCTCTTTCAGAACCTTCTCGAATGAACTAGTAGCTGCGCTTGATCGTTGTTCGGGTTCTTCTATCGATACCGCTCGTACATTCGGCCTCGAAGGTGTTGAAGGCTGCCTCCACTTCTAAAGAACGTACCAAGGCATCGCTACTCCTCTTAAACTGTGTCAATGAAATAACTATACCTCTAGCTGTTTCTTGAATTCTCCCGGTGCCTATGGGTAAGCCAGCTGAATTAGGCGTCTCTCATCCGCTTCAAATTCTTGCAAACTCTCACCTGATTTTTGAGTGTGCGTTTTCATTTGAGCCCGATATAGTTGTTCTCGATGTTGATCGCCATAGCGCAACTATAATGCAGTAATCAGGTCTTTATATTTATTTTGCTGTTCGATGGGTATCGTCTGCAACATACCCAAAGCTAGCCCTCTCAAAGCTACCATAAGTGCCGTAGCTTTTTCTTCTTCGCCCCATCCATTAGCCACTGCTGCAGCTTCAAATTGTCGACGATACATGGACCAGGAAGACTGTCCATCAAAAGTCGGTGGTTTTACGGAAATTCCTGATGTGGCAACCCTGTCTCGACGATCTTGGTTTTTAAGGAGAGCTATCTGGTTTTCGAGTCCTTTCACTTTCTAATTAAGCTCATCGTCGATTTTCTCGGCATCTTCCTTTAGTTCTTCTCTCAGTTCTTCTTTCAGTTCTTCTTTCAGTTATTCTTTTAGTTCCTCCATTTGTACTTCGATTTTCTGTAATACATGTTGGAAGAATTTTTCTTGATGTTCTAGAACCTTCTGGAAGTCTGTTTTTCTCTGTTCTTCTACTCGTTCTGATTCGGTCTTGTTGTTCGAGAATTTTCTGGAGTGCTTCTTCTCGTTCTTGTTTTTCATCTCTCGCTCTTTTCTCTGTTCTTCGAGAATTTCATGGAGTGCTTCTTCTCGTTCTTGTTTTTCTTCTTCTCATTCTTGTTTTTCATCTAACCGTCGCATTTCCTCTTCCCGTTTTTCATCTTCTCGTTCTTTCTTTTCCTCTTGGCGCCGCTTTTCCTCGTCTTGTTTTTCCTCCTGGCGTCTTCTTTCCAAATCCGCAAACTGATTTTGGATACATTTCACAATGTCCTCCATCGTATCGTACGATGTACTCCTCGTATTCACCATAAATAGTTTATAAATATAGTTTCTGTTTTTCACTAATATCCCGCTTCGGACAACACTGTTACGTTTTGCTAAATAATAATGCCGAGCACACTACTAAACTGTTTATTTTCTAACTTCACTAAAAACATACAACTACTTCACTGACTAATTAAACACTTAGATCTATACAACAATACAACTAACTGAATATTCAAAACACTTCTATACTTCTTCAAAAACTGCTTATCACTTCTTCATAATCTTCTTCCTCCTAATCCCAGTGCAATCTCTTTATATAGTCCATTTGTGCCGACTGGATCAATCGCGAAATTTCCTAGAATACTCGGGACCGAAGGCCGTCCAAATAATCACTTCTTAGAACTGCTCGATTACCTAAATACCTGCGGCGCTTCGTCAACACATTTGTATGCGATTTGTTTTATGGATTTCTCAGCGGCGTTGATAGGGGAATTTTTATCAATCTCGTAACACTATTGTAACGATATTACTAAACAATTCTCCGAGCACTCCGAATTGTCCACCTGTCGTCGGCTGATTCCCAATTTTCAGTAGACCATTCTCAACAATTAGGGAATCCCACTGTGCCCACAATGCCTTGAAAGCTGGTTGTCGAACGAAGATTTCCTCCCAAGTGGGTCTTTTCGTACCTCTTTCCTTCCATCATAGAATACATTCATCGCTTGGATCACTTTCTTGGTCTTGTCTCATTTTAATTCAATGAAAGAGTTGTACTTCGTGTAAGTGAAATTTATTACAATCGCAAAGCGCTTTCGGCTGTTAAGCCATCATCGGTGCTATACCTGCAAGTAAGTAATAATGGAAAAATAGAAAGGTTAAGAAATTTTGAATTACTTACTCGTCAAGTATTTTTACAGGAGCAATATAAAAAGTCAACAAAACCATGGTTAACCTTGGTTTGATCGGACATACATACAACATGTTAAAATTAATTGTGTGAAGTTAGCGCCCGACGCTAGCGCCCATATCCAGCGCCCACCCCCCACCACCTAGTCCAGTTTACACCAGCGAAATGAACAGAATGCTGGCGCTGGCGCCCTAATTTTGATAACACTACTTAATTCATCCACGTTCCGTGAATCAAAATTAAATGAAATAAAATTTCGACATCATACAAAAATATGATGATGACTGAACAATTACTTTTTACAAACAGGAAAGTTATAGCGGATTCTGTAGGCCTTTTACCGAAACGAACTTTAGAGATAGGATGCGTTTTGATGGAAAATGTTGAGAAAGAAAAGTGGTATTTACCTCCAAATTTTCAATATCCCAAAATATCGGCGTCATTGAAAAAAAGTACTCCTTCACCAAAATCTAAATTAATTTTTTCCTCAGGAACAAGCTTTTGAGACAGGATGCGATCTGATGGAAAATGTTGAGAAAAAAAAGTTGCATTTACCCCCAAATTTTCAATACTCTAAACTATCGGCGTCATAGGAAAAAACTACTCCATCACCAAAATCTTAACTAATTTTTTCAACAGAAACAAGCGTTTGAGACAGGATGCGATCTGATGGAAAATGTTGAGAAAGAAAAGTTGTATTTACCTCCAAATTTTCAATACCCAAAAATATCTGCGTCATTGAAAAAAACTACTCCATCACCAAAATCTAAACTGATTTTTTCAACAGAAACAAGCTTTTGAGACAGGATGCGATCTGATGGAAAATGTTGAGAAAGAAAAGTTGTAATCACCTTCGGATTTTCAATTTTCCAAAGTATCGGCGTCATAGGAAAAAACCACTCCTTCACCAAAATTTAAACAATTTTTTTTGAGACAGAATGCGATCTGACGGACAATGTTGAGAAAAAAAAGTTGTATTCTTAGTATAAATTAGTGTAAATTGAAAGCTTTTATTTCCTCTATATTTATCAGTCATGATGAATTTACACGTATTAAATGCCTCCACGATAGAACAAAAAAAGTTGTATTTACCTTCGAATTTTCAATATCCTAAACTATCGGCGTCATAGGAAAAAACTACTCCTTCACCAATATCTAAACTAATTTTTTCAACAGAAACAAGCTTTTGAGACAGAATACGATCTGACGGAAAATGTTGAGAAATATAAGTTGTATTTAGAGGTAGTGGATGTTCTCAAGAGCTATGACTCATACCGTAGCAGAGGAAAAATTTACGTATCGGCAATGAGTGTGAGTGAGAGATATATTCAACGTCATAGCTCTTAAGAAAATTCACTACCTCTACCTCCAAATTTTCAATACCCCAAAATATCGGCGTCATTGAAAAAAAGTGTTCCTTCACCAAAATCTAAATTAATTTTTTCCTCAGAAACAAGCTTTTGAGACAGGATGCGATCTGGTGGAAAATGTTGAGAAAGAAAAGTTGTAATTACCTCCGAATTTTCAATACTCTATGCTATCGGCGTCATAGGAAAAAACTACTCCTTCCCCAATATCTAAACAAATTTTTTACTCAGAAACAAGCTTTTGAGACAGGATGCGATCTGATGGAAAATGTTGAGAGAGAAAAGTTGTATTTACCTCCAAATTTTCAATACCCAAAAATATCGGCGTCATTGAAAAAAACTACTCCATCACTAAAATCTAAACTAATTTTTTCAACAGAAACAAGGTTTTGTTGAATGAGTGTGAGTGAGAGATATATTCAACGTCATAGCTCTTAAGAAAATCCACTACCTCTACCTCCAAATTTTCAATACCCCAAAATATCGGTGTCATTGAAAAAAAGTGTTCCTTCACCAAAATATAAATTAATTTCTTCCTCAGAAACAAGCTTTTGAGACAGGATGCGATCTGGTGGAAAATGTTGAGAAAAAAAGTTGTAATCACCTACGAATTTTCTATACTCTAAACTATCGGCGTCATAGGAAAAAACTACTCCTTCACCAAAATCTAAACTAGTTTTTTCAAAATAAACAAGCTTTTGAGACAGGATGCGATCTGATGGAAAATGTTGAGAAAGAAAAGTTGTATTCACCTCCAAATTTTCAATGCCCCAAAATATCGGCTTCATTGAAAAAAAGTACTCCTTCACTAAAATCTAAATTATTTTATTCCTCAGAAATAAGATTTTGAGACAGGATGCGATCTGATGGAAAATGTTGAGAAAGAAAAGCTCTAATCACCTTTGAATTTTCAATATTCTTAACTATCGGCGTCATAGAAAAAAACTACTCCCTCACCGAAATCTAAACAAATTTTTTCAACAGAACACTTCATTAGTCGTATTCTCAATGGAAATAAATTGGATGTTACTTTTGATCCCGACAATAATTATCGTTCATACCTCAGTCTGAAATCTGAAAAAATGCAGGAATTTTGTCTCATTTGTGGAAGATACGTGATCGAAATGGATAAGTGTTTCAACTGCAAAGGATGCAAGAGAATCCTTGAACCAAAATGTTTCAAATCATATTATGATTTTGATGAACTATGTCCTTTATGTACGCCATCGCAAAAATCCTAGGAATTTAATTCGAATATAGATTGGAGATATTTCATAGATATATCAACATTGAAATTAATATTGTGAACATTCCTCATTTCTGTCTGGAAAAAAAACAACCTAGGGAGGGTTATTTTATGACATCGGTATTTTATTTTTGAGTATTTCACATTCGGAGGTGAATAGGTACAACTTTTCTTTCTCAACATTTTCCATCCATCCCAATTAATTTAGATTTTGGTGAAGGAGTACTTTTTTTCTATGACGCCGATATTTCAGACTATTGAGGAGGTAAATACAATTTTTTTTCTCAACATTCTCCATCAGATCGCATCCTGTCTCAAAAGCTTATTTCTGAGAAAAAAAATTACT
Organism: Chrysolina americana; assembly: GCA_958502065.1. NCBI lineage: Eukaryota > Metazoa > Arthropoda > Insecta > Coleoptera > Chrysomelidae > Chrysolina > Chrysolina americana. The sequence goes on along the minus strand of OY293417.1, from coordinate 45,627,973 downwards.
CAGGTTTTGATGATGGAGTACTTTTTTCAATGACGCCGATATTTTAGAGTATTGAAAATTCGGAGGTGAATACAACTTCTCTTTTTCAACATTTTCCATCAGATCGCCTCCTGTCTCAAAAGCTTGTTTCTGAGTTGAAAATTCATTCAGTTTTTGATGGAGGAGTACTTTTTTTCTATGACGCTGGTACTTTTGAGTATTGAAAATTCGGAGGTGAATACAACTTTTCTTCATTTTGATCAAAACGCATTCTATCTCTAAAGTTCGTTTCTGAAAAAGGCCTTCAGAATCCGCTATAACTTTCCTGTTTGTAAAAAGTAATTGTTCAGTCGTCATAATATTTTTGTATGATGTCGAAATTTTATTTTATTAAACTTTGATTCACGGAACGTGGATGAATTGAGTAACTTTATTTAAATTAGGGCGCCAGCGCCAGCATTCTGTTCATTTCGCTGGTGTAAACTGGACTAAGTGGTGGGGGGTGGGCGCTGGTTATGGGCGCTACGCTAGCGTCAAGCGCTAACTTCACACAAGTGTTAAAATTAAATACTTAATGTTTACCCTTAAAGGGATTTTTACTTAATTTTTCCGGTTTTGCATTTTTCCAGGCAATGCAGAAGCCTACTCGTGTTGTACTAACAACGTAACAACCACGAGGTGAAACCGGAAAGGATTTGAAAATTTTTGAAATTTGAAAACTGACAGATGAAATTTGGTGACATTGACGTAAGGTCCATGTCCAATGAGAGTTAAGAGAGAGTATGACATATGACAATGTTTAGTGACTACGGAATGTGAAAGTTTACCTAGTGAGCAAAGAACAATAAATTTAGAAATTTGCATTGAAGTGATGTACTATTTTATTCTCCTATGTAGAGGAATATATGATCTATTTAATTTAACTTGTGTGTTTGAGCATAGGTTATTATACTGTAATTCTTTGTCTATTTGTATATCTTCGAGAAAATCTAGTCTATTAAAATTCTTTGAGTTGACTTGTTTCAAAATTTGTGAATTGCCATTTGGACTGAAGTTATGTTTACTGAATTTATATGGTGGCCATGTGCTGAGTTTCCAGATTTCTTTAGATGTTCGCTTATATGAACCTTCAAAGGTCTGCAAGTAAGAAGCTTCACAATCATTACAGTTGAGTTTATAAATACCACTTTTTGATAATTTGTTTATTTTGTCTTTTGAATTTACTGGATGTTTGCTTAGACTATTGTTACTTTTATGAGAAATTTTTAAATTTGTTATTTTATTTTGATGCAACCAGATACTTTCTGAGAGATATTTTCATTTATAAACGGTAGAGATAAGTACAAATCTAGAAGGATTTTCTACTCTTGGATAGGTTAGGTTTTGTTGTCTTTTATGTTTGACTTTTTGAATTAAATTTTGGATAATGTTAGGGTTATAGCCATTATTGAATGCGATTTGTTTCAGAATGTTCAACTCTTTGTTATAGTTTATGAAAGAAATTGGAATGTTAAGAAGTCTATGGATGTAGCAATAAAAGGCTGCCATTGTATGCTGATGTGGGTAATTGGAGATAGCTGGATCTGTTTGAGTAGGTTTCCCATAAATGCTAAATTCCAGATTGTCAGAAATTAAATTATTAATAGAAAATTTAATTTTCTAGATTTAACCATCAATAAATCTGACAATCTGGAATTTAGCTTTTATAGGAAACCTAGTCAAACAGATCATGTTATACCAGCTTTCTCCAATCACACACATCAGCATAAAATGGCAGCCTTTTTTTGCTGCGTCCATAGACTTTTTAACATTTCAATTTCTTTCATAAACTATAATAAAGAGTTTAACATTCTGAAACAAATCGCATTCAATAATGGCTATAACCCTAGCATTATCCAAAATTTAATTCAAAATGTCAAACAAAAGAGAACAAAACCTAACCTATCCAAGAGTAGAAAATCCTTCTAGATTTGTATCTCTACCGTTTATAAATGAAAATATCTCTCAAAAAGTATCTGGTTGCATCAAAAATAAAATAACAAATTTAAAAATTTCTTTCAAAATTAACTATAAGCAAATATTTAGTAAATTCAAAAGACAAAATAAACAAATGATCAAAGTGGGATTTATAAACTTAACTGTAATGATTGTGGAGCTTCTTACATAGGATGGACTTGCAGATCTTTGAAGGTTCGTATAAGCGAAAATCTGAACAAAGCTGGAAACTCATTTGGCCACCATATTAATAAATTCAGTAAACATAACTTCAGTTCAAATCGGAATTCACAAATTATGAAACTAGTCAACTCAAAGAATTTTAATAGACTAGAAGATATACAAATAGACAAAGAATAACAGTGTAATACCCTATGCTTAAATACACAAATTCAATTAAATAGATCATATTATATTCCTCTACATAGGAGATTAAAATAGTACATCACTTCAATGCAAATTTCTAAATTTATTGTTCTTTGCTCACTAGGTAAACTTTCACATTCCGTAGTCACTAAACATTGTCATATGTCATATTCTCTCTTACATGGACCTTACGTCAATGTCACCACATTTCATCTGCCAGTTTTCAAATTCACATTTCAAATTCCAACAATTTTCAAATCCTTTCCGGTTTCACCTCGTGGTTGTAACGTTGTTAGTACAACACGAGTAGGCTTCTGCATTGCCTGGAAAAACACAAAACCGGAAACATTAAGTAAAAACCCCTTTAAGGGTACACATTAAGTACTTAATTTTAATATGTTGTATGTATGTCCGATCAAACCAAGGTTAACCATGGTTTTGTTGACTTTTTATATTGCTCCTGTATAAATACTTGACGAGTAAGTAGTTCAAAATTTCTTGACCTTTCCATTTGTCCATTATCACTTGCTTGAAGGTCTAGCACCGATGAAGGCTTAACCGCCGAAAGCGCTTTGCGATTGTAATAAATTTACACTTACATGAAATACAACTCTTTCATTGAATTGAATAGTTACGTGTACACAGCTTTAAGAACTTCACCTTGTCTCATTTTCACTGTGGTCCATTTGTCTTAATTCGGCATTATAAGATACTTATAAAATATATCAGTTCCATAAAGCAATGATTTTGCTACTTGGGTGGGTTCGATTCCCAGCATGGTCACTGGTCTCATGTTATGAATCACACGTTAAAAGGTAAGACCTCGTTAATCCTTAGCTCGCATAAGTTTCGACTTCTGAGGGCTGTCGTTCGTAGGGGGATGACAGCTGGTTAACGAAAAAAAAACAAAATTAAAACAAACAACATCAAAACAAAACACAAACAAGCAAAAAGGGCGTATCTGTAATATGTGGGTATTGAATTTAGGTCAGTTCTGGGTTGTTTGCATCATTTTACTCCTATCCTAATATAGGATTAAATGTGGTAAATGAAAATTAGCTAGTATTACAAGTTTATGAAAACTGTCATATCTACAAAAGTTGCCCCCAATCTAATAGTGATTTTTTCGAAAACATGAAAACTGTATATACGCCCTTTATGCTTAGCATGGCAGTATATAAGTCTTTCAAATGTTGCTGGAGCATTGCACAATCCAAAAGGCATAACAGTAAACTGATAAAGTCCGCTTACAGTCGAAAATGCTGTCTTCTCTTTATCGTCTTCATGTAAGCCCACTTCCCGCTCTTCCGATCTAGTTTGGAGAACCAACGTGAACATGCCAAAGTTTTCAAAGTGTCGTCTATCCTTTGTAAAGGGTAGCTATCTGTCTTCGTGACATTATACACGTTGGCAACTCTCACAGGAATAGCTTGTTTTGTCTTTATCAGGGCTCGTGCAAGAACCAAATTGCTGGGTGATCCATCACATGGCTGTACTTTGCCAACGCAGCACCCAAGGTCTTCATCTAATGTAGTCCAAAAGTACAAGAATATTCACGGTTTTCAATAATCGCAGTTTCACAGATATCCTTTCTGCTGGAGTTTTGAAGACAAATTCTTCTCCTCCAAACTTCATGATCCTCTCTTCATTGTTAAATGAAAACCCGTAGTCACTGATCAAATCTATTCCAAGCATATATTCATGTTCTATATCTGCCACGTACATTGTATTTATGATAGTGAGCCAGAATCAGTTTAATCTCAGCTTCTCCTCGGATAGATGGGCTTTCATCAGTGACTGTTCGTAGCACGAAGTTTGAAGAGATAAGTTTCACGCTTTCTGTCCCTGGCGAGCACAATAAGACACAATTGTTATGAAATTCCCGCTATGAAACGTTCTGTCTGAATCTAAAATATTTTTGACAGTCTGGTAACTCGTGGCAATTATTAAAATAAAATGATCCGGTACACTGAATGTTGGAAGCTGAATGAAACTGTAATTCTACCTACATAATCGTTCAAAACCAATACCAAGTGCCAATTTATTCATCACTGTAGGATAATTAGAGCATGGATGGTATTAATATGTTTCAATAATGAATTCCTACCTACATCCACGTTTTATCGCCCACCACTTGTTTCCGGCAATGAATATACAATGTTGCCAGTGATTCAACTCTAAACGTTAAATATCATTGAGAAAAATCAATTTTCCATCATAATCCAAAAAATAGCGACAAGAGTTCGTTTCGGTTTGTGTGTTTTTTCTTGCTCATTTCAAACTGCCATCCCTCTTGTTTGCACATTGTTTTGTTCGCAAGGTAAAAAACAAGAATTCGGCGATGAGATAAGAAAAATGTTTTTCAGACAGCTTATGATCAAACCGACATCGTCTCAGTTTTTTCTGTAATGGAACAAGCAACAAAAAAGTTCAGTAAGATTGTGTTATAAGTTTCCAATTCGAAACGTCTTTGCCAGACTAAAGAAATCGCTCAATATTTTCTATCGCATGTCAGTAGATTCTTATAATAATTGCTTTTGCATCCACCGGGTCTGTATCACTTATCGATTATAGTAATACATAACGAGTTGGCGCAATTTTGGCTGTCTTAAACGGATATGGGAATTATGTATTGGTTTTAATTTAATATCTGCTATTATATATACTTTGGCCATTGAAGATCCCTGTGGAGAATCCAACTATCGGGTTTCAGACATGGTATATAAATACACTAGGAATTAATATTATTCTCATGGGAATGAGAATGAAGTTTGAGCATTACCCTCCAAATACGATATGACTTGCTGATACAGATGGTCCTTCAACTTTTTAACTACCACTTGACCCCATCAGAACAAATGGGCATATATAGCAGTATCGTCTGGGTACACATCCACATTCGTGTGGTGAGAGGCTAGCACCCTTAAGGGCCAACGGCGACCGGTAAGCAGCGCTGCTGCATGGTTCGTGGATTTATACTATTCCGCTGCTGTTTGGATTGTGTTTGTTGTATATTTTTAGTCAGTTGGCAGTAGAGCATTGCCGAGGGAAGGTGCGTTGTTCAGAGGATTCGCAAACTTGAAAACATTGATACTGAACAGCTTATATGCAGCATTTAAAAGCAACCCTCTCTTCGGTTTCATCACAGTCTTCATCCACATCACGGAAATGAAGAATCTCTGTGGTTTACAATTCTTGCAGTACTGCTGGATTTACGCCGTGTGGAAGCGTTGAGCCACTAAGCAGCGCCGTTAGCAGTGGTAGTATCTATGGGGAGGCTGTTATCACAGCCAAGCATATGGACTCTTTTTGCCATCCCCTTCTTTCCTCATGCATGGTATTCTGCTTACCTTTGGATTCCACCTGCTCTCCAAAGTATGTAGGTGCTTGTTAAGGAAGTGTGTTCATTCGATCCGCCTCCTCCCCCAAGCCCTTGTAGGGCTGGTTCTCAGTCGGGCGGTCCGGCGGTCCCGGGTAATTTTATCACCGGCTACCCAAATCCGCGGCCCCTCCTTGGCTCCCAATGATGACAGATTTTCAAGTTTTTGCATTCCATGTGTTACAGTGTTTGGGAAACATGGGTGTTTTTGACTAGGGTCCACGGGTCACTACTCTCGTTCGCTGCTGCGCCTCAGCCACTCTTGGGATAGCAGCGCCGTAAAGTACGTCCGCTTAGCGGCCTAGTGCGAAGGAGCCCTAAGGCAGTTCAGCCTTGGCTGGCTATAGCGAAGAACGGCTTTCGTTTTTACCCAAACTCTAAAAGTCCTCTCCTCAAGGTAAGAATATAGCCGTTTAACCATATACAAAGGTATGCCGATTCTCTGCATTTAAGTGATGAATCCTCTCCATCCAGACCTTGTATATTGAATGATTCATATCTCTAACAAAAAACAAAGAGAAAAAATAACTCATGCCCAAGAAAAATAAATATAATTTAATTTAATTAAATCAGTTCGATATACTGCTCCTCAAACCTCCACACCTTCATATGGTTACTCAGAATGCTTTGAATTCAATGTCACTTTTTTCCATAATAAAAGAAAAGATTCGTTTTCAAAGAGGTGGATATAGAGCAGCAATGCTGGCCCAAAATGGGATTTCTTAAAAAATAAGATCTGCAAGCGTCAATGGCTACTTTGGTATGCGGTTTAAAAAAAAATTGTTGCCGTAGACGTCAAAATTAGTCGAATCATTAAAAGACTTGTATACAAACATTTCCTCAAAACCTATTTCATCATGAAAAATATTTTAATTAAAGGCTGGATTATCTATAATCAATTTTCATTTCAATAATTTATTTCCTTTCGTCAAGTACACCCAATTCCACATGAAATAGCCCTTATCCTAACAAGTACGGAAAGACGCAAAGCGGAGTTCGGGTAAGCAGTCGAGTGCGGGAGAGTACTTTTCCTTATGACTTAGGATCAAGATTTTTTCTATAAGCACAACTCTTGTTGAAAATAAAATTCTGACAGTACATGCCATTTTTTGATGGAAACGGTTCGCTTGCTGAATAAAAATATTCTTTGGTAACATCTAATTTTGCCACACGTCAGACCGATGACCTCAAATTCCCTATACCTACATCATCTCTTGTTAAATACCTCCGTTTATACTGGTCTCAAGATGTATAATCATCTACCAATTTACTTGAATATATTTTGAGACCTGTCATTTCAGAACAGCTACAAGCAACCTCTTTACTATCAGGGAGGCAGCAACCGTCAAGAAGGTATTTCCAGTGGCTTGAAGAAAAATTAAGAACTGAGCCTGATGTTCACGAAGACCAAGAAGCATTTGTTATTAATGAGGAAACTGAAATTAATGTATTAGCTTTAGTACAATATGATAGCACATTTCCTCAAGGCAGATTGGCGCCGAATTAGCTATAAGTAAGGACTCTGCTAGGAAAATTTTGAAAAAACATCGATTTAAATCCTTCAAGTATCAGTTGCATCAACATTTGTATGAAAATGACGGTGAAAGGCGCCTGGAATATTGTAATTGGTTTCTTCGACAAAATGCTGAGAATCACCTATTTAACTATTATATCTTGTTTACGGACGAGTCAAGATTTACCAACAATGGATTATTTAACAGGAATAATACAAGGTAGGTACTGTACTTTATTTGGATTATTGTCGATAGTCGAAGTGTAAAGTGCTAAAAGTGTGAACAGTCTTTTGTTTCAGGTACTGGGCGATAGAAAACGAGCACCGGTTTCGACAAGGTGGCTTCCAGGAGAGATTTGGTGTGAATGTTTGGGCAGGAATAGTTGGAACTCATATTGTTGGCCCCATTCTTTTTCAAGGCCAACTAACCGGAGAGAGATACTTTAATTTTTTAACGAATGAAATTTCGGAATTCATTAACAATCTACCAGCGGAAATAACTGAGAGAATGTACTTCCAGCAAGATGGCGCCCCTCCGCATAATTCAAGAATAGCGAGAAATTATCTTCAAAATCGCTTTCAAGAGAGACTTATAACAACCCATGGTCCAGTCAGGTGGCCACCAAGGTCACCTGATCTTACTCCGTGCGACTTTTTTCTATGGGGGCATCTTAAAAATAGGGTGTATTCCACACAGCCTACAACTCTACATGAGCTAGAAGTAAAAATTCGTAGAGCTTTCCAAGATATCACGCCCCAAATGTTTAGAAACGTTTTACATGAAAATATCACGAGAGTCAATAAATGTATTGACGCTGAGGGAATGCATTTCGAACATTTGTTTTGAATCTATTTTATCTTTAATCCTATCAATTTGAATTTTTTTTTTCGATAAATCTGTTTTTTTGTTATTTGAATAATAATAATGGGATTTTTTGGTATTTCAATTCAAAAAATTTCTTTCTCTTATATCATTAGAAAGGAATGGTTATGCTGAATAGTACAGGCAAGAAAAAGTTGTATGTTCCTATTTAAGTTATGGACCTACAGAGTATTGTTTTTTTCCCAATTTTTCCAATATTTTTTTGGCGGCTTTTTATAACGCCGACGAATGAAAATAAAATATCACAGTAGCAGCAACTGATATCAAGTGACGTATGGTTTCCATAGCCAACTTTTCAATTTTTGGCTTTCATTTTGCTTCCACGGCCTACTCGGTGAATTTCAATAATAATTTTTTTCTGATCTAGTTTCTGGTTAGATACCAACTTGTGATATGTCATTAGAAAGGGAATTGAATGCTGAATAAAGCGAAAAGAAAAAAAAAATAGGGTTTCCATTTAAAATAAGAAAGTTGATGTTACTCCCGGTCAGACCGGAAGGTAACTTCGACATGTCAATATACTCAAATTCTAGCTCTTATGTCATTATATCGACGCTCCAAATTTCACAAACCTACTTCATACAATAACTGAGATATTCCGTAGGCAATACATCCGTAGCCACCCGGTATACACGGTGTACTCCTTGTACTCCCGTCAATGATGGATGTAGGATACTATTTTAAAACGAATTACCGTGGTGAAAAATTCGAAGAAAAAATCTGGAAAAATTGAATTCGCCGAAATGTTGAGAACCGCCGTTCGCCTAATCACAGCTCACAAGATTAGAGCTGTAAGAAGCCAAAGTTGACTAATGGCTCTAATCCAGGCAACTGAGGTTCGGCAGACAGCGGTTCCTAACATTTCGGCGAATTTTAAAAATCAAATTTTATATTTTTCCAGATTTTTTTTCGAATTTTCGGACTATTGTAATTTGCTTCAAAATGGTTATGTACACCCGTCATTTACAGGAGTGTAAGATGTTAGATTACACCCTGCATATAATGAAAATAACGTATCACAAAAATAAGTTATAACTGTACTCATAACATAATAAAAATAAAAATGGTGAAAACAAGAAAATAAAATTCTACATATCACAAACACTGTCGTCGTCGATCGTCGATCTATCTGACAATTTGACGGGTCTGCTCGGCAACATTCGAGTTCAAGTGCAGGGAAGTGATAAGATGTACATTGCATTTTGTGGAAGGGGGTGCTAGCGTTCGAACACGGTGGAGTGCATGGTGGTGGAATTCTGAAAATGTCAATAGCATTTTTTTTTACTTTAAAGTTGATTCGGCTCTGAAACTGTGAATATTTCGACGGGGCTTGGGGGGGGGGGTTAATTACCCCATTTACCCCCCTCTGGATCCGCCACTGGGACCTTCCGGAATAATATAAAAACCACAATTTAATAGTAAGGGCTCTGTTGAAATAAACGTTAGAGTCGCCGGAGGTTATGCCTCCGTCTCACGTCTTCGGTGGCGTCGTTGTTCGTTGTCGGTCATCGTCGCCTCTGTCCTCAAGCAGGTCGTTCATTCATGGATTCCCTTGTGTTTCTTCTTTTTCGACTTTTTAAGTCTAGTCCCCACGTAGATACGTTGTAATCTGTCGACGAAGTCTATTTGTATGTCTAAGTCTCGTTATGTGAGCCAGTTTGGCATGTAGAGGGTTGCGTCAGTTGCAATTCTTTGGCAGACGTTTGGGGTCTGGATCCCCGGTCTGTACGTATGCACATCGACCCCATGCCGTTAACGCGTATAGTAAAATTGGTAACAAGATGGTCCTGATAAGGGGCAGCTTTAACTTTATGGCCATTTTGCTACTCCGTCCTATGAGTGGGCATGTTGCCTTGCGGTTTCAGCCATTTCAAGCCATTGGAAGATGAGTTTCATGCCAAGGATTACACCTATGTATACTTCTTCGTCTACCCAAATTTTTTTATATTGGTACTTATTATCCAGTGGTTTAAGTTAGCTTGCTTGCCGCTGTTTAGTCGTGATTCCCCGATCGTGCGATGAATCGGCATGTCGGCCGTGAAGATGAAGTACAAACAAGTGCGGTGACGAAGTCGCTCCTTGCGGGAGTCCTGCTTCTAGCTTCCTTCTGGATGACAGCTCCATTTTCGACACTGCATAGAATCCTAAGAAAGGAGGTTATTAGCTTAACCATGAGTGTTTTGTAACCTGCGTCTATCAACTTTGTAATGAGACCGTCTTATCAAACTCTATTTGAAAGTTCCAAGAAGACTGCCCAAGAAGACTAGGTTCCAGCTTTGTATTACGGTGCCGACTATTCGGGTTATTTATAGTTCCGTTAAATGCTCGTGCAGGTACAAGAGTGTCTCCAACGCCCTGGTGGGTGCTGTCCTCATTGCACGTACTTATTGCCGCAAGGCAGTTAAGTCTTTTTACCCTAATTGGGTTTTTGAATTTCCGGATACTGTACCCTGCCACCATACGATGCCCAAGTAATAATTGGGCGAATGAGGGTTGAGTAGATCGAGTCCCCACGTACTGCCAAATGCCCTTCTGCCCTTCTTTATGTTCGATATGCTCGTTCCAGTTTAGCTTGGAGCCCAAGATGACTCAAAGGTACTTGGTTACTTCCATACTTTCGTGTTGGAAAGAACCATTTTCGCTTTTTCAGGGTTCACATTCAGCTCTACCGATCTGCACCATTCATCTATCCCTTTGTATCGTGTCTCTCACGAGGCCTGTCCCGTGTCCATCGACCAAGATGACAATGTCATCCACGTAGGCCTGAGTGAAGTAACTTAGGTCTTTTATTACTAGGAGGCCATCTACTGAAGCAAAGGGGATAAGACTCCTCCTTGCGGACAGCCCCTCACGGGTACGGCCTCGCTGAAGCTACTTCTAAGAGTTGCTCTAGCTAGCCTCTGAGAAAGCATGGCGTGAATCCATGTTATTATGGTTGGGTTTATGTCCCTTTCCCTTGCTGCTTGACATAAAATCAAATGACGTGTTTTCAAATGCTCCTTCTACGTCGACAAATATACCTAGGGTAGCGCCGCCACGATCTAAACCTTCCTCGACCCTATGACTTAGTCGATGGTAGCAGTCTCCGTGCCCCTGCCAATCTGGTATGCATTCTGGAGTACGCTGAGCGGATGTCGCTCCAGTACTTTCTCTCTGATGTATCTGGTCATCAGCCTCTCAGTTGTCTTTAGAAAAAAAGACGTGAGGCTGATGGCTCTGAACGCTTTTGCCTGAGTGTAGTCCTTTACCAGGCTTGGGAATGAAGATGACCTTGACTGTCCTCCATTCCTTCAGATCGTATCCGTATGCGATGCAGCTTCGAAATGTCTTAAGAAGATGGGAGATTAGGATATCTTTGCCCTTTTGTAGTACCTAGGACTAGAAATATATCTACTTTCCCCGTAGATTTGAAAGGTGAAAAAGGCTGAATGGCCCAGTCCACTCTTTCATAGGTCACAATCCTAGCAGCCATCTTGTAGTCAACCTTTGTTTTGGGTGGTACATTGGGCTGTGGCTTGGGTGTTGCTGAGTCACTGGCCGGAAAATTGAATATTTTTTTTTCGTAGTATCGAAAAATAATGAAATCTGTATGGTTTCCATTTGAAAAAAGGGCATTTCAACAGTTTTCTCGATGTTATATTTTCGGTGAAAATTTTGACCATCCTGTAAATTATTTTTGAAAATTTGATGGATGGTTCATGACTTGATGCTTCAGGTGTGATTATGTAAAATCAACTGTCACTGTCTATGAGTTATGATAATAATTTCGTACTAGTGCTGTCACTGTCAAATTTTTCAGAAAAAAATGAATATCTCGAAAACTTCCAAATTTGTGTATTGACTAATGATCTTAGCAATCGATGCCACTATAAAAAAAAGAAGACATTGTTACAAAAAGTGGACCTAAAATCAACTAGGAAATTCAACAATGTAATGAAATACAGGGTGTTCAATTTGAAATAAATAAGTTACCCTCTACTTCCGGTATAACGGAAAGAGACTTAAAGTTGAAAATATTTTAGTTGAGTAGGCCTTATTGTTAAACGCACTATCACAACATTTCGAATTTTTATTTTGAATGGTTCTCCATATATTCCTCACGAACGCTCGTCGTGAAAGACTCTGTACGTTCAGATAGCACAGGCAGCACTGAAAGCTTTGGTATCCAAGTGCAGAAAATCCAGAGCAGTATGACACTGTAGAGACACTGGTTATATTCCGAAATCAACTGTCAGTACTGTCAGTAGTGTTACACTTCTGAAAATTACTTGTTCCGAAATCTTTCATCAAAAATTATGTTGAATCATATGATGTAATTCTGAACATCTATTAGTGTCAGTATCAGCTCTTTCAGCCTTTCAGCAGCATCAGTATTTTTTGTTTACTTTTGAGTTTTCATGTTTCCATTGCAGATTAGTATCATTTCATATTCAAATATTTCTGTTCTTTATACTTAATTTCATAAATGGACGAGGACGAGCAGCCGATTATTCTATCCTCCATAGATGGAGAAAACTAGGACATTTTGCCCCCCTTAATAATCTATTATGATAATTTCAATACTAGGCATATTTTTTTGGAATTCCAGATCAAGGATAATGACAACATATAATTATAAAAATGAGATTTAAAAATTTGAAATAAATAACGGGAAAAACAACAAATGACAAGACATTATGACAATTCACTGAAGCCGGACTACTTTTTGCTGGTCAGCAGTTTCAGCAGAATGGCAGTGGAAAATATTCAGAATGGATAGTATTATCTGCTCACACAATCTGCCAATTTCAGTAAAATTTGTTGATTTCGGAATAGTTATTCAGTAGATTCAGCACTGACAGTTGATTTCGGGATATAGCCACTTTAAAAAGACTGACACTCGCATAGGAGAAAATGGAATAGCGATCGCCCTGGCACAAGGGTGAACCGAAACAACGTTCACTGGGCCAGAACTGGCAATTTAAATGGCATTGCCAAGAATATAATAGCATTTGCATGCAATAAAAGAGTATTAGTGGAGTCTACTGACACAAGCAAATGAATGTATAGTTATGCAGAAACCTACCAACCCACAAAAATCGTGAAACCTTGTTAATATGAATAAGCATTTATTAAAACTCATTCTGTAATTTACAGAAGCCTACCAACCCTACAACGTCAGGGCTGCGATGTGTTGAAGGGTTGGTAGGCTTCTGCAAATTATAGAATGAGTTTTAAATGGTTTTAAAACGTGCATATTTGCATTAAGAATCTTTCACGGCTTTTGCGGGTTGGTAGGTTTCTGCCTAACTAGGTTCAAACTTCAAAGAATATATCTCATGCGCAAGAAAACAATAGTACACTAACATAGTAGAGCACGTCTCAGTGTTATGATAGGTTTGCTCCTTGGACACCGGAAACTTGAACACTACATACATGTATGAAATCGACCTAGCAGAGGATACAGTGTGCTGATTATGCTGGAAGAAATTTAAACATAGGGTGAGCCAAAATAAGCTGCCGTGTGCTGCGGCTAAGGGCCTGATACGGGCCCACTAATATTCAACTGTTCGTAATCCTTTGTCGGACAGCCCCGCAGAAGAAGAATATAACTGTATCGTAAAGGGTTTAACCGAAGCTTACTATAGATTTTGGTCTTTGGGTCACCCGGTATTTGAGTTATATCATTTGTCTTTGAATCTGATGTGGTATACAGAAAAAAAAACAATTGATATCAAATACTCCTAGCCATTTGGGTACGTTAGCGTCCTGCAAGGTCACGAATCGAATAATATTTTCTGCGTTTTATCTTACCACCGGACGCTCTATTCATTGTACATGCTCCACCCACACTCATTTAGTAACTACTAAGGTCCGCTAGATTGTGATAAGGTTTCTCAATTTTTTGGAGCAAGGCACATAAGAAGCAATGGTGGAAAATGAAAGTACGAGAGAACGATTTTATCATAATCTCAAACATTTGGCTGAACGTACAACTAATCTACAAAATGACAAATGAAGGATGACTAAATGTGGTAGGCGAACGATCTCAAATACCTTTCTACTTCCAAATTCTCGTAAAAATAGCCATCAGAAATCTTTCAGCGCCTTGTGTAATGACTTGGCGATGACTAGGACGCACAGAACTCGATTCATTTCGAATATATCCGTTAATAGTGTGCTGGGCTTCGTGAAGGAGATTTTCGAAAGGCAGATACACCTGGATAACATTTTTTTGATGGCTATGGGTGGACAAATGAACCAATACTGAAATTTTGTGCACTGTTTTAGATCATTACATAAATTTATGGAGGTGTGCCAAGTATAATTCCGTGTTATTGATGAGTATCAGCCCGCCAGAATTATTGGTTGGAAACAAATGTCAGTTTTGTCGAGCCACGACAGAAGTTCCAATATTCTGAATGGTAGTTTGAGTCCGACGATCGCTCAAAAGTGTGACTCTTTCCAGAGCCGCATCCTCAGTGGGAGACCGCGGTCCCGCACGTCCCGCTGCCTCGGCAGTATGTGTGCCAAGTTTGGTTGTAATATTTACAGTCGTTCAAGAATTATGCTAGCAAAACAGGTTTTGGATTTTCACCCCCCGGCCCTCCGAAGGTACTACGGAGATCTTGCCCCGACAGTATTCTTTTTTTGGGAGTAAGTAATGTGTGTACCATAACTGGGAAAAATTGTATTCCAGGATTAGGGGGAGATGTGAAACATACCCATAGACAATGACCTGTATTTGGCTAATAAATGTGCTGAATGATGATTTTGTATACCGGGATTCAAGGCCGTGAAATGAATAGTAAATTCTGTAACAAGGTTAGAATGAAAGAATTCGATACGAGAGGAAAATTTGCTTGGGTTCGGAATTTTCCACTCGTATCGAATTTTTTCATTCTGAGTAAAAGATTATATTTTCTCAACAACCAGAAAGTATGAATCATAAACCATTGAATCAAATCTAAACAAAACAATGTATTTATTGATGTCCGATTCATTTGATTTTTCACTCATTTCATATAAATTGAAGCTTTTCGAAAAATTATTATCATGACGCCACTATTTGCATCTGTCACAGTCAGTTTTGAAATACACGACAATCTATGTCGTTTAATTATAGAATGAAAATACATGCAAAACACCTAAGGAGCAAGTGTTTCAGAATGAATTTTCTAACTCAAGAGTAAGAATGTGTAATGTTCCATTATTGATAATGATTTATTTGTATGGGAACTGTGAAAGCAGTCGGAAATTTTTCGATAGCATCTCCAGAGCGAACAAACACCCTACAGGCACGCATTAAGGCTAACTTTCCTGATGCAACGTGGCAGAAATTAACACCAATGTGTGAAACCCGGTGGATAGTAAACCACAACGGCTTGTTGAAATTTAAATACATTTTTAAAACTATTTCTTTAGAACAATTCAGCACAGACCCGAATATGGAGACCTTAACTAATATTCTTTTCTGAGACCCGCTCTTGCTAGAGTACAATAAGCAAAGTCCTGCAATCACCTCTGTGTGATTTACTGTCGATCATATTGAAAACATCATACTTTCGAACATTTCGATACAATTTTTAAAAACAGTTTTCGTATTCATATACGGAAGCAAAGGATTTATTGGCCAATGTCAATGAAGAGATCAAGCTTCCACTATTGACATCAGACAAAAGCATCGCGTCAACCCACATTCCAATAACTCCAATAACTCTACCGCATAACTGTTACAATACCCTACCCCTATTAGAAGACTTGAATTCCCAGCTCGAATTGACATTTATTGACCACCAGAAGTGTTGGCTGCTATGTACACTCATATCTACAGTATGTTCCGAAATGGAAACGCCATTCTCAAGAGAGGATCTGGTGATGTACGAGGACATGGTGGAATTAGACGAGGCCAAGGCCAATTTCAACTATAGAAATTGTTTTGGCAGGGCCGGCCTTCTTGCACCGTCGAGACGGTCGGACAGTGCAACAGGTTATTGTATCCCAACATTTATGTGTTGTTGAAATCTTGTCGACTCTGCCAGTAAAGAAAAGGTAATTTTCCACACTTAGATGTCTAAAAACCTATCTACTGAATTCTTGTGGGCAAGAAAGGCTAACCGAATTGGCCTCAATGGCATTTCACAGGGACGTCATCATCCCAACTGATGATGTTATAACCGAATTTGCCCGTAAAAAGTCTAGAAGGCTTGAGTTTGTGTTATGAATTCACTGAATTGAAATTTTCCATTTTTAGTTTCGACAACGAATATGTTAGTTCAGTATTTTCCGTGGCAGGCTTCTTCTGAGTCAATGTAAGGCTAATATAATTGAATTTGAATTAACGGGTATTTATTTTAGGCATGACCTTGCCGGGATTACATATAGGTAACCCGTTTATCAAAAGTTCTTCACGTTCTTATTGAAATACAATTCTGACAATTTGGAAAATCATATAAGTCAACATTAACCATCGATTTGAATTATCATCAGTTGCATATTAAACTTCGGGTTAAACCGGACACTTCTTTATTTTAAATACAACACTCATATTTTTAAAATCTATTTATCATTTTGAAACAATTTGCATGCATCCTAAAAAAATTCCTAACTGTTTTAACATTACAACGATTTTTGTTGAAAATGTTGAGTATGTGCCAGTAATACTGAAAATGCATTTATTTTAAAGTTTCTACGATGTATTTCTCAAATTTTCTCCAGAGTTGATCTTGGTGAGAGCTTATAACTTCAGTTCCAGTTGGCTATAGATCAGTGCCAATCATTTTTTGAAAAAAAAATCCCAGCCGTATAGCAGTACAAGGGCGAATCCAGGATAAAGAGGAGGGGGCTGAAGCATTAAACAAGGAGAAAAATCTCAATTAAATAGGAAATATTATGATATACATATACAAATTATAAAATTTCGGGAGCTTCAGCCGCTTGCCACCCTCCTTCCGAATGCGCCAATGTAGCAATAGTGTAGACGAGGCATACTCGATTGGACCGCAACAAATAACCGGAAGTGGAGTTGTATTACTAACAAATATAGACCTCCTATCGAAAAAAGAATAATGTAAACGTTTTAGATGAGAATGGAAGATCTACAACTTCTATTTGAACTAATACTTTCAGAACCTCAAACATTATGAGAAAAACGCCAAATACCAATGTTTTTTTTTATTTTTATTTTCCACAAAAAGTTTTTTTATGAAATTTATTTTAAATACAAATTTATTTTAAATACAACACTCATATTTTTAAAATCTATTTATCATTTTGAAACAATTTGCATGCATCCTAAAAAAATTCCTAACTGTTTTAACATTACAACGATTTTTGTTGAAAATGTTGAGTATGTGCCAGTAATACTGAAAATGCATTTATTTTAAAGTTTCTACGATGTATTTCTCAAATTTTCTCCAGAGTTGATCTTGGTGAGAGCTTATAACTTCAGTTCCAGTTGGCTATAGATCAGTGCCAATCATTTTTTGAAAAAAAAATCCCAGCCGTATAGCAGTACAAGGGCGAATCCAGGATAAAGAGGAGGGGGCTGAAGCATTAAACAAGGAGAAAAATCTCAATTAAATAGGAAATATTATGATATACATATACAAATTATAAAATTTCGGGAGCTTCAGCCGCTTGCCACCCTCCTTCCGAATGCGCCAATGTAGCAATAGTGTAGACGAGGCATACTCGATTGGACCGCAACAAATAACCGGAAGTGGAGTTGTATTACTAACAAATATAGACCTCCTATCGAAAAAAGAATAATGTAAACGTTTTAGATGAGAATGGAAGATCTACAACTTCTATTTGAACTAATACTTTCAGAACCTCAAACATTATGAGAAAAACGCCAAATACCAATGTTTTTTTTTATTTTTATTTTCCACAAAAAGTTTTTTTATGAAATTTGGTGAATGTGTACATTCTCAAACAAGCAAAGTGATATTTTGCGAATTAAATTTTAAAAAAGGCTTAGATGTCAATCAAGATGTTACCAAAATTAAGATTTTTGATAGTTTCAAGGTGGCTTTCTTTTGTACTTTGAAATGGTGTGGAAAAGTCATACTATTAATGGGGAAAGACATTGTAAAAAATGAAAAAACATAAAATGCACTATTTCCCAGACCGATGTTTCCGTTAGTATCACTGATTCTTTCTTCTACGAACGTGCGTTGTACCCACTTTTCCGCACGCATTTTTGTTCTGAAAGTGTCACTTTTCCGCACGCATTTCTGTTCTGAAAGTGTCAGTTTACCTGGAAAAATCGCTTGAAAATCGCACTAGTGCCGCCTAGTATCTGTATATTACTAATGTAGGTTTTAATATCCAATCTAACCCAGACTATTTTTCTTGTTTTCGCAATTTTTTATTAATTGGAATGAAATAAAATTGGGAAACGGTAGGAAAAAGAGTTCGGTGCGTATTGTGTATCGGTAAATCTCTAGATTGAGTTGAGTATTAATGCTGGTTTGTTGCGAAGTTGAGTTTATTCTTATTAACGTTGATACAAAGGTCTTAGATATATAGGATTGTCTCCATCTAATTTCTGCAATGATTTTGACTGCATTCTTTTGCAAACTAAAAAATGGTTTCGCAAAAGACCCTATGCCCCAACTCAAAATTCCATAGCGTAAATGACAATATACAGTTCGATTATTTTTATCTTTACCCGTGCGTCATCAATGATATGCATATGAAATAAGTCGAGACGTTTAAGCCAAATGACGTCTAAATGTAGAATGCCGTGGCTGATATCCCGATAAAATTACAACGTGTAAGTAATAAGATAGGATAATGAATTACTGAAATAACGTTTGCAAATTCATGGAAATGGCGAATCACCGACAATGAGAGTGTTTTTTTAGTTCCAACAGAATACCGTGTGACACACTCATGGGTACACCCCCCTTTCTCCTTTCGTTTTTTCTTTTATTTTCCAAATATGTCAAAAAGTGCCGTGGAGATACAAAATGAATCTTTAAAATTGTTTTTTCCGTTAACCAGCTGTCGTCCCCTTACGAACGGCAGCCCTCAGTAGTCGAAACTTGTGCGAGCCAGGGATTAACGAGGTCTTACCTTTTAACGTGCGATTCCTAGCACACGGTGTATTCCAATTATTACGAATCCAGTGACACCAGGTTTAACAGGATAATGAAACATGGAGGCAGATATATGTTCATGGAATTTCCTCATTTGCCCAGTAAGTTTACTAGAAACTTTTGACCTCCCTACTGTATTCTAAAATCAGTCACAGTCATAAGGAAGTTGTTTTATCCATACCTCCGCAGCCGTTTGACACAGATCCATCGCATCCTAATTTTATCCACATTAATGCAAGTTCTCTAGGTAATAGTTAACGAAAAAAGTTGTTCAAAAAACTAGGTTAGAGTGCAATATTTTCAAAACCTTTGCATACGGGAATATCAAAAAATGAGTTTCCATTAAAACATGGCAGAGTTTTATGACGACACATTCTAATGTTTCACTAAATATTTGATAACATGATTATTCATTATACACCTACACGCCTGCACTGCTTTTAGTCGGCTATATTTTAGTATTTTAGTACCTTAGAATTTTAAATATTTTGTAGCTGTGATATTACATGTTATTAATTTATTATTATATTTCATAATTCAACTGTGTTTGTCAACAAGAAATTGTTCTTATGTACAATAAACATATACTTACATGACTAAAATTCAGAAAAGGAATCTTCTAGACTTATGTATTCAAACTTTTTCAATTACCCACTGTATAATGATGAATAAATGAATATCTAAGAAATAAAAAACACCAGTTGAAATATATTTGGTAATGAAATACCCAACACAACAAAAAATGTATTCGTACATTTATTTATGTAATGCGAGCATGTAGAACTATGTACCATTTATGAAAGTAAAAACAAAATTAATATATTTAATCACTTTCTGATTCAGAACTGTCACCAATGTTTATAATAATGGGTTCAATAACCATATCACAAAGGAGCTCTTTTCGTTCATACCATTTTTCAATGAGCGATTCGGTGTGTTTTACACATTTTGCCCACAGGATTCAGTGTTGCACTTCTCTAATGCTTCACTCCACATACCCAATACTTTTTCATCACTGTATCCATCTCTGCCAATATGATTGTTGTAGTATGTCTTACAATTAGCCCAAATTAATTCAATAGCATCAAAGTCTGGGTGATAAGGTGGTAATCTTAATACTTCATGCCCATGTTCTCGTACCAGTTCATCTATAATATATATGTTTTCCTTTCAGTTCATCTTAGCCAATTGCAATAACTCTGGTTTTGTTAATTTCTCATCAAAATCAATATTATTTTCCTGTAGCCAAAAAACAATTTCCGATTTTCTTGAAGAAGTGGTAGGCTGTTTATTCAAAATTTCACTGTGGTATGGTGCATTGTCCATGATTATCAAAGATGGCTCTTCCAAACTGGGAATTAACTGTGAAGTGATCCACTTGGTGAACATTGTACTATTCATTTCTCCATGATAATCTACAGTCAAAGATTTCGAACAGAACAATAAACTGGCTTCTGGAATAAACCCTTTCGCAGAACCAGCATGCACAACAATAAATCGTTTACCATCATGCATATCCTTCGGGTTTGCGTACACTTTTGACATTATCATCCTGCCAAGACTTGGTTTTATTTCCTCTAGAATAAATCCATGTTTCATCTAAAAAACCACTTCTCGTGGATATAAACTTTTTCGGTTTTCTTGGTATTTAAGTAAAAAATATGCTCTTTGTGAAACAATATGAGTCTTTTCAATCAAAGCTCTTCGATTATCATCTTTTTTAAATTTAAATCCCAGCTCTTTCAGTAAAACATTCAAAGATGATTTGCACTTCGAAACAATCTCCTTATTTTTCAGTTCATCGTTCAAGGATTGAAGGGTAACATGTTTTTCTGGAAGAAAAAAATTCAAATAAATATAGGTACATGTCAAAATTCATACGATAGGACTAATGTTATAACTGCATTTCAAAAACGAGATACAAGTGAAGTTTCAAATTAAAAAGAAAACTAGATGTGACAATGAAGTTTGACTTTTCAACTAATATACATAAATCCAGTGATCGATGAAAATGGGGCGGTTACATTTGTTCAGAAATTTTTCTCACTAGTCAGTGTCACGTCCATCGAATGAACAATCAATATTATTTTCATTTCCCTCACCAAGTAATAAGGAGGTATACTCACTTTTTTCATACATATCGTATAAAGTATTTCGTACTGCCATTTTCTGTCCTTCAGGTAAATCAGCTGTTTTCTTTTTGAGACGACGTCTACCTTTTCCAGGAGTTGATGGAATGAGTTTATTTTCGTTTCTTATTTTGATGTTGTACACCGTTTTTCGAGATATTTTAAGTGCATCTGCAACTCTCTAAAATGTAAAGAAAAGTTATGACCTCTTGAAGGGATGAAAGTGGTAAAAATGATCGACCATTCGCTCTTTCCCTTTCAAAATTCTCGCACAAGTTATGACCTCTTGAAGGGATGAAAGTGGTAAAAATGATCCACCATTCGCTCTTTCCCTTTCAAAATTCTCGCACAAGTTCAATAAAAATTGTTGTGCTTGTGAGTGTAGAATAGTTCCAGGCATAATCTAAAAAAGAATTGAAATATATTATGAATGTTTTTGACCTGTATTTATAGATTTAGGTAATGTTTTTTTCTCTCAATAGGGTTTCCACACCATGAATAATTGTTGTGTTAATATCCCGGTAGTACGGAATTATAGTCACAAATGTCAATGACAGAAAACAATGACGCAATTGATGGTACAGGCTAGCCAATACAATGTTTGGCAAGTTTAGTTGAAATGTACAAGACTGTCGGTTTTATGGCTATCTCTTTCCACTGTTTTGAGTTATAATCGATCGTCACAATACCATAATTCTTAGCATAGAAGACAAATGTTAACGAACTTTGATTCGCTCATAACGGTTGTTAGAAACAGATGTTCGATAGAGGGTATGTGATTCCTTCGATCATAAATTTATGACGCATTGGTAACGATAAAATAATCGATCTGTATGTATGGTAGCATAGTACAGAATTAACAGTACTTCGTTACCACAGTGCGTTGACATAAACCTCAGTCAAGGGTTTCAATATGCGTAGATTCCACCTGCAACTGTCTTTCTCATGCATTTTAAACTTTTCTGGGACAATGTGAAGAGTGAATTTCATCAAGGCTGTTGTGGATAAGTTGAATGCCAAATTATTTTTGTTTACCCATAATATTACTTGATCATAGACAGTTCGTTTCAGTTCTAAGAGAGCTGCCATATTCTGCCCTTCGACGAAATAATTGGTGTTATCTACGATTAACGAATTTCTGAAAGATTATTGATACGATTCATCAGATCATTAGCCTAAATAAGGAAGAGTAAAGGCCCGAGTATATAGAGCCTGTTCAATGGTTGCCGGTTGGCTTGTGGAATTTTGAATTACTTCTCTTTGGATCCTACCTCCCAAGAATGATTTCATCAAATTCACTCTACGAGCGGGTTGTACATCACAAGTTCACCAACAGTTAAACCAAACTGAGTACAGTTGCTGAGGAACTAGAAATTGCATTGGTTAATTCCTAGCAACTGAACTCAGTTCACTTAAACAGCTTAAACTGTCAGTGAACTTGTATTGTAAAACCCGCCCTAACACCGTATCGCTCCATTTTCAGCAGTAGAAATTTTATGGTCAACGCAGTTGAAAGCTCGAGAGATATCAATGTAGTCCACAGATGTTCTGAAGTTTCCCATCGAGAGCAAAATCGACCAACACATAAAAAAAAGTTCCGCACTGCCCACGGTTACAGGCATCAGGTATTGTTAAAATGTTCGAAGTAATTCAATCATTCGGCGGATACGTATCCTGTTCATTACGATCCTTTATAATTCATCTGCCTCCGAGAGTAAAAGTCAGAATACCTAATGCGAGAGCGACCAGAAATAAATGAATCGACGCCAGTATATGTATCTGGTTCTGAATAGACAAAAACACAAAACGTTTATGTCGAGTATGAAACGAATGCTTGGGGTAGAATGGAAAAATAATGAGGCTTGCGTGCAACGTCATCTCAACTTCAATGATTCTCCAAAGCACTACTTAGTCACGTGTTGAAAATAATTGGAGCTGGATTTCTCACGTGCAGTGGCATCCATATAACTTGATTGGGTTTCAGTGGTGACCTTGTTTTTCTTCTCCTACGCGAACCGTGAATTTGACACATAAGAGAACAATACGCATTGTAAATTCAGATTATGGGGACAGATATGTCGATATCTTGCCAAGATTTGCTATTGGGACATGAAAAGAGAACGGACAGGGGACATCAGTGTACGAGGGAAGAGTTGTTTACTAGTTATTTATGTAATAAGGATCATAATGACGATAATTACCATAGTAGCCTAGGCTACTATGATGCGATAAGCGAAAAAAGTCTAACAAAAAAAACCATCAAAATATTGAAGGAAAAGGACGTTTTCTGTCTGTAAGCAGATAAAGGCAATAAGGTGGTGATTCTTGATAAATCTGATTATCAAGAAAGGGTAGAAAATCTCGTTGAAACCAGTCCGTACAAACAGTTGACCAGTAATCCACTGCCCAAGATGGTTTCAGATGTGAAAGCCACCCTGAACGAATGCAAATGTGACGCATCGAAGAGTTAATGAGAACACTACAACTATCGAAACCGAATGTACCAAAAATTTATTGTATTCCCAAGATTCACAAACCTGGGAAGTTGGTACGACCAATCGTCTCATCACTCAGGTCCTCAACATACAAACTGGCTCACAAAAAGGCTTGAGAATCTTCCAGTAGCACAACCAGGCTTGAGCGTTAAAAATTCAGTAGAATTTATTGGCCAAATAAGGTATATAAAACTGGAAGGAGAAATCTTTATTTCTTTTGATGTAAGTTCTTTGTTTTCAAGTCTACCAATACCAAAAACCTTGAAATATTTGAGAGAGTTACTGCTGATCAACGGTTTCAGTAACGAAATAGAGTATACAAGCTTCGCCAGCCTTTGCATTAGGCAGAATTGCTTAAAGTTCAATTACTGCTTTTACGAACAATTCGAAGGTACATCCATAGGTAACCCTCTGTCTCCTTCCTAGCCAATGAACGACTATTTTCCTAGGGTTTGGGTAAGGTATGTGGACGACGTGTTCGCTATCTTTGAAACAAAACAGGCCGACGACAGTTTTGTTTCATAATTGAATAACCGGTTTCACACCATTTCATTCACATACAGTGAGTCTGCTTAAGTTGGCTATATATGGGAAACTTTTTTATTATTGATTTTACGAAAAAAGTTATTCATCATAAAAAAATTTGCATGGTCTAAAACCCATGATGCAACAATCAGATATTGAATTTTATCAATCTTATACGAGGTATGTCAAAAGATATAAATTTTACCCAAGAGTAAAGTAACTTTATATTTCACAATATCGAAAATTGTAATTATGAAAAGTTGTTTGGAATAAAAAACTATGTTTCAATATGCAATTACATCCTTCCAATTTTTTTTCAAATTATTAATATTACATTTATCATTTTTATTTATTAACCTTCCCGTTTTCTTAAGAAATTAATAAGCAAATTTTCATGAAAATTATAAATGATAAAATTTCGGCATTGATAATTTGAGAAAAATGTGTAAAAGAATAATTTTTCCAATTAGAAGGATGTTATTGCATATTGAAACATAGTTTTTAATTTAAAGTAACTTTTTATAATGAAAATTTTCGATGTGAAATATAAAATTACTTAACTCTGGAGAAAATTTCATATTTTTTGACATACCTCGTATAAGATTGATGAAATTTGATATCTGATGATTGCGTCTTGGGTTTTAGACTATGCAGAACTTTTTATGAAGAATAACTTTTTTTCGTAAAATCGATAATAAAAAAGTTTTCCATATGTAGCCAACTTAAGCAGACTCACTGTATTTGAAACTGAAAACAAAAGAACAGCTGCCATTTTTGGTTGTTTTAGTAATTAGAAACGACTAAAATCAGCTTGAATTCGATGTCTGCAGGAGAGGCTCGAGTTACACTCAGGTATATCTTTATGAGAGTTCCCACCATTGCACAAAGCAAAAAATGGTGAGATTAAATCTCTTGGTGAATCGATCAACACTGAGACAGTGATTATTAGGGAGGTGAACTAAAAGGTTATTCTGTAGATTTGGTAGTCAAACTGATTAGAAAGCACAGATTCAAAAACCCTTCGTGACACTTCGACTTTTCAAAAAGAGGAAAACCTCGAGTTACTTCGACAGCATTTTCGAAACCCTTAATATGAAAGTAGCATACAAAACCTTGTATAAGCTACAAAAGATCCTGGGAATTCCCAAGGATGAGACAGAAGAAAATAAAAGTCGGGAGTCATAAAATAAGCTGCAAGGACTGCGAGAAGACGTATGTGGGTCAAATTAGAAGGGCTATGAAAGTGTGGCCCATCATGCTTTGGATTACGACCACCGATTTGATGATACAAGTTTGAGATTAATTAGACAGGTTCATCACGATAGACTTCTCGATGCATTCGAAAGTCTGGAAATTGCAAACTGTAAAAATAGTGTGAATGCGTATAAGCCCAATACCATACAGCCTCTTGTTCAAGTTCATAATACAGTAAAGAAATCATTATTCAATAATTTTTCAAGAATGTTTTTATTCATAGGTCATGAATTTTCAAGAATGTTGGCATTGAATCCAAACAAATAGGTGGAAAAAGATTATAGCAGGTAAACTAGGAAATAATTAAGTAGGGATACAAAATTTAATGGACAGGTATATTGTTAGGTAATGAGTACAATGAGCTACTCAGATGTAAGGTATAAATAAGATTACGACAGTATTAGTATAGAGTGATATTGAAGTTGTTTTGGTGTTTTGGGTAATTTCCATACCTTCAACTTATACTCCTGATCAAAACAAATAGAAATGCAAGATTTCTGATACGTGTAATACGGTTTTCAATTTTTTTTAACAGATCGAAAACAGTATATTTTTCAGCAAGAGATGAAAATTCGTTTTTTTTTCGTTAAGTGACAATTTGTCCACGAGCGGAGCGAGTGTGGCAATCTCACGAACGAAAAAAATGTATTTAATTTCGAGTATGAAATGCTATTTTTTTCTACGATAGACGTTGTTTATAAAATACAGGAATTTCGCTATCAGAGACCAAATCATAGTTATACAAAGAAGTTCAAACATAATCGTGAAAATGTTTATTAACTGTCAAATGAAGTGACGTCCGTTCGCTGATTAAAAGTGCCAAGTAGGGAGATTAACTGTCATTAGTGTCAAAAATCCATCAAATTGTTTTTATTATATTTCCATGGGGTTGCCTGATAATGTTCATTTGCTTCATTTTCATCTCTAGAGTGAAAAACTATCACTTCCATGTAGGGTATCCGGTTGAAAAATTATTATTTTCATATACATGAGTAGAAAAAATACGTAATATTTCTGATTGTACGTTTTCATCGTGTTTTCAATAAACATTTTATTTTTTTAGTTTCATGTGTTCTTGAAAATTATCAATACTTGACTTTCACACTCAATTTCTCTACAATTTGCTCAAGTATCATCGGAAAGTTTTTCATTTTTCGAAGAAACAATCATTCCCAATTATTTCATATCATATATATTCATCTAGGAAATCCAAACTTACTATTATTAATATATTTCCGTCAATCTCCAAAAATTTTTCGTCATCATAATTCAACATTTAATCAAACAGAAGTCACTGAAATTTTGAGAGGACTGGACATAAAAATACAATATAAATCTGTCTCAACCAGGAAATGAAAGGCTAAAATCAGAAATCATTTTAATTTAGCTGTTTCTTCTTCCATTAACGTTATTTATGGATCAGACGCACTTTTTTCGAATTTTTTTAATTCAGAAAATCACAACTTTGTTGACGTCTAGGGCCATGAATCCAATTCAATATCAACTCCACCTGTATGTCATAAAATGACCCTAGAAATAGTAGGTATAGGTAACAAAATATTTAGGAGGATGATTTGATTCTAAACCCACTTTCATCCCTTACATAAGCTGAACAACATCGTCAGGTACACGTATACTTGGCCTGATTTTCATAGGGGTCAAAACGCTTTTATTAATTATTTAGTGATTTCGGCAATAATTCGTGACTTGAACACAGTTCGATTGGGTGTTTTTTTATACCATTCCTCACATTGGCTAACTTGAACCTGAATCTAAAGTATGTGGAATTTGAGCTGGATGTTAGCTATACTGAGTTCAAGAATATGACTTTCTGTTGTTAAGGAGATTCTCATCTTATTTGTCCAGAGTAGTAGTGTTTACTGTCGTCGTCTTTCTAAATTAATCAACTACTTGGCAGAGTGACTCGAACTTGCTTGATTAATGCTTTTCCGTCTTGATAGCAGATTGCACATTTCAATATTGCTACTACTTATCGATTTCTTATTGGCGGGGCTGGCCATCAGCCAAAATACAGGTAGTTCTGCGTAGAATCTTTCTGCTTCCTGCTGTCAGGTTTATCTGGTGAGTGCTCCGAATCTTCAGAAGAACTCCTGAACATCATGTGGGATGATATCTTCTGCACTACAGTAACCAAAGATTTACATCCTTATGCTAGGACTTCCTCCTCATCACAGAACCTGCATAGGGCGGAGTTGCTGTATCCCCAACATCTGCCAGTGTTTTCTCAGGTGGCAGTGTCCTGTTATTAGTCCTACCATCTTCCTGATGGAGTTTCGGCGCAGTTCAATAAGATGCATGCTTTGATATCACCATCATTTTCCCGTGAGTATTGCCTGTGGCGTCTTCCTAGGAAGATTTATGATGGTTTCTTCGTGTTCTGCTTAATGTCCCCAAATGGGATTTCACAGGCTGGTTCTGCTTCAATGAGAGTTGTTGCTGTCCCCGCTCTTGCTAGGGCATCTGCGTTCTCATTCACCTGGATGCCGTTATGACCTGGTACCCAGATAAGTTTTACCCTGTTCTGTGCTTCCATGAGTTTTTTTTTTTTATTATTCCAAATTAATTTGGAAGTAAATCTGCATGATCGTAGAGCCTTTATTGCCGACTGGCTGTCGGAGAGAATGACTATGGCTTGGTTTCTAAAACCCTCCCTTAGAATATCTCTTGTGCAGTCGGAAATAGCTGTTTAGAGTACGGAGGCTTGAGTACCGAGACTTAGGAGAGGTTGCCTCGGTTTCTGCCCGCATATGCCCTACACCATCGCTTGTCTTAGAGCCATCTCTGTATCAGATTTGCCCACTTGAGAGCACTGGTAGGGCCCTTAATGTGACTTTCCTATCTTGAATGATGGTGGTGAATGTTCCATCAAAGGAGTAGGTTGGGGTCATTTTGTCTGACGGTATCTCAGGTGCATCGATACTCATGGCCTCCATTATGTCGGAATGACCAAAGTTGTTGCCCCTCCATTGGCCTATGCACTTTAGTCTAGAGGTTTCTGTCCTCGCCTTCGCTATAATATGCAAATGTAGAGCACGGAGGTTCAGCATCATCTCCAGGCTAATCGTCGATGTGCTAGACATTGTACCAGTGATTCCGAGCAGGGCCAGTCTTTGCAAACTGGTCAGCTTTCCTCTGGTTGTAACTGGCCACCACAGCCGAGTACCATAGGTTAACGAGGGCCTCACTATTGCTAAGTATAGCCAAAGCGATTGTTTGGATCGTAGTCCCCATGTTTTACCGAAGGTCCACCTGGCTCTCATTAATAATATCCTTGCCCTTTTTCCAGGTGAGCTTCGCGTCTAAGTTCAGCCCCAAGTATTTCGACTCTCCTGACATCTGAAAGGTTTCACCAAAGATTTGAAGAACTCTGTTGGGCTCACAGTTCAAGTACTTGGTGGTTATCTTTCATTGACCTTGACTCTGTAAACCGATGTTCCGCCCTCTTTACTCCCATGACCTGACATCTGAAAGGTTTCACCAAAGATTTGAAGAACTCTGTTGGGCTCACAGTTCAAGTACTTGGTGGTTATCTTTCATTGACCTTGACTCTGTAAACCGATGTTCCGCCCTCTTTACTCCCATGACCTGCAATGTAAGCTGTTATTTATTTATTTCTTTATATTCATTCAGGCCCATCAGCCTAATACAAAACACCAAATTAAATATTACTTATCAGAAAATATCCACTGCCTTGGTTAATGCCATGACGGGTATTGGATTATATCGACTTGTGCAGTTTTTCTCATTCCAGATGAATCAGTCACTCCCCGTAACCAACTAGCAAAATTGTTTTCATTCTGACAGTGGACCAACTGCAGACTAGTTTCAAGGTTTTTGCCTCTCATCAGTGCAAGGGTAGGTCAACACAGACAGATTTTAGATCATGTGTTCCCCGTCCGAATCATCACATCATTCTGCATGAAACGGCGAGCAGCACAAGAAACACTTCGAGACTCCGCGGGTTAAGGGATTCATTCAGACACTAAGCACAAAGCTCAGAGTTCTTCCGAGAGATCCTTTAGTATCGATAATCGTTGTCTATCAATTTTTCCAATTAATATTATTGTTCGTCAGGTCAGATATTTGGATAATACCTTATTCATCATTACTGAATATATATATACAGTGCGTCTTTTAATAGTCCCCCCTGCTAACTTGTGAACGGTTTGACGAACAAACAAAAAACTGTTTGGTGGGTTTCACCGATACTACTTTTTAAAATGAAACGCATTGTGATTGCACATCAACTAAAAAATTTTAAATGACATGGGGTTCATGTGTCACATCGTTGAAAAGATAATTCAATTATCCTTTCAACCATCTAAGAATATTTAGAATTTCGTTCCATTCAAAAAAAAATTATGTCCTGTTATTTCATATCAAAAGTTATCGTGGTCAGGTAAGAAAAGGGATTCAGACTGCCAGATCCGCACTTATTCTGACATTTCAAATGCATATTGTGAAAAAACTTATCAACAAAAATCTAAAAAATGTTGATGATAGAGAAGAGAATTGAATTATCTTCTCAACGATGTGACACATGACGCCCCATGCCATTTAAATTTTTTTAGATGATGTGCAATCACAATGTGTACATATATATTTGTCATTATATTCCAATTTCTCATAGGGAATTTCAAACAATTTTCCTCATACTTTACGCAGTTCAAATATTTTTCCTTGTAACAAACACACTTATGCATGTGTTGTGTTGTTTATTTTTGTGACTTGAAATAGATTGTATTTATACTTAAATTTCAAATGGCATATCTGCCTTCCAGGAATCAAATAAATAAATAAATTCCCAAATGATTGATTTATCAGTTCATATGAAATTCTATTTCTATCCATCTCTTTTTGGACGGTGAGTCGCATTCATATTAATCGTTCAACTACTTTTCCGAAACTTACATCATCATAAAATTCGAAATTAACATCAAATCGTTTTTTCTGTTTCACAAATTCATCCTCTGAACATCACAGGATTTCAGTGGAACTCATAATACAATATTTTTTAAGCAGTTTTGAAATTTCCAAGTTCTGTAGCATAATTCCACACAGTTCTCGTTGGTACAGATAGAAAGAGGACGACTCAAAATCATTTTTGGTTTGTTTTTCTATAAATTCATAAATCAGTCTCAATAAAAGTTTCCCATCAAATACTTCTAGATGAATATTCAAAAAGAAAAAAGCGAAAATGCCAAAAAAGAAATATAATAATTACAAACGGTAAACTTCTAAGAAATAGTATGACACATTGTATGAGTGTTTCATATACAGTGCGGTTTTTAATAGTCCCCTGTTAACTTTTGAACGGTTTGAAGTACAAACTTTAAAAACGTTTGGAGGGTTTCACCGATAATAATTTTTGACATAAAACACATTGTGATTGCTCGATAGATGGCGCGGGGGGCAAATCAACTAAAAAAATTTAAATGGCATTGGGGGTCATGTGTCACATCGTTGAAAAGATAATTCAATTCTCTTTTCAACCATCTAAATTTTTTAGATTTTCGTTAATACGTTTTTTCACAATATGCATTTGAAATGTCAGAATAAGTGCGGATCTGGTGGTCTGAATCCCTTTTCTTACCTGACCACGATAACTTTTGAATGGTTTGATGTGAAATAACGGGACAGATTTTTTTTTTAATGGAACGAAATTCAAAAAATGTTTATATGGTTGAAAAGAGAATTGAATTATCTTTTCAACAATGTGACACACTACCCCCTCAGGCCATTTAAAATTTTTTAGTTGATGTGCCCCCCGCACCATCTATCGAGCTATCACAATGTGTTTTATGTCAAAAAGTAGTTTCGGTGAAACCCTCCAAACGTTTTTTTTTAAGTTTGTAAGTCAAACCTTTCAAAAGTTAACAGGAGGGGGGACTAAGATGATAACAAGACAGAAAATGCAATATGAAATTTTATTTACAGCTGATATAAACACGAATAATTTTTTTCTTCGAGGTTTATTACAGTTTCCAAGAAGGTAGTGATATAGAAAAAGAAGAAGTCACTACTGCTTTTGGTCAAGTCACTAGTGTTATTGACCTCATATAACGTTTTTAACCAGAAGCTGTGCATAATTTTTTTCTGTTCTAGAATCAGCGTCTAATGCTAGCTGAAACTTCTGTTAGTGTTAGACCAGGTACAAATCATCCCTGAGTGAGTCAGAATTTTTCTCAAGTACATCGAGATGGATGGTCCAACACATGCCTTGTTGAAAATAAAGTGTGACGAGAGTTGCCTAGATGCCGATCCCGATATCTGGTGCTTTCTTGAAGGGTGCACCGACCAACCGGGCTGGTGCTATAAGTTTTTTGAGTTATCCTACAGATGAAAAGTGAATACGCCACAAAATATCAGTATGTTGCCTAGGAGCGCCACGATAAATGATATCCACTCTCTACTCGCACAGGCTATGTCTTTGGGTACACTCTACGAGTGTTTATGACGGAGTATACGAGATTGAAAAAAATCCCTTAGCTCCACCGCTGTTAAGTGCCGACCTCAAAACGTAACAAATTTGCGTAACAAATAAACAGGCCGTTCGCTCTAAACAATTCCTCAATCTTGGAGCATTTTTTTGATGTTTTTCTATACTGATCATTCTAGAGAACGGTAAAGCCCGAAAAATCTCTTCTGCTCGAATTGAGTACATAAGAGTAAGACTCACTCGAAAGATTTAGCAAGTTGAAGTCAGTTGAGCCAGTGTAGTAGATGTATTTTTATAGCGATGTTAATAAAAACAGTTTAGTGTACTCGGAGTATCATTTTGGAATGTCGTAAGTGGTGTTGAAAGTGAGTACTTATTAGTGAAAAGCAGAAACTATTTTAGAAATTATTTATGGTGAATTCGAGGAGTACATCGTATACGATTGTAAAATTTATCCAATTTATCCAAAATCAATTTGCGGATTTGGAAAGAAGGTGCCAGGAGGAAAAACAGGAAGAGGAAAAGCGACGTCAGCAGAAAAAACAAGAGGAGGAAAAGCGGCGTCAGGAGGAAAAACAAGAAGAGGAATAGCGGCGCCAAGAGGAAAAACAAGAAGAGGAAACGCGACGGATGGTCGAAAGGAAAGAACGAGAAGAGGCACTCCAGAAAATTCTCGAGTTCTTCCAACATATATTATAGAAAACCAAAGTACAAATGGAGGAACTGAAAGAAGAACTAAAGGAAGACGTCAAGATAACCGACGATGAGCTCAATAAGAAAGTAGATACATTGCGAGAGAAAATGAAAGGACTCGAAAACCAGATAGCTCTCCTCAAGAATCAAGATCGTCGAGTCAGGGTTGCCACATCAGGAACCACCGACTTTTGATGGACAGTCCTCTTGGTCCATATATCGCCGACAATTTGAAGCTGTAGCAGTGGCTAATGGATGGGGCGAAAAAGAGCTTTGAGATGGTTAGCTTTGGGTATGTTGCAGACGATACCCATCGAACAGCAAAATAAATATAAAGGCCTGATTACTGCATTAGAGTGGCGGTATGGCGATCAACATCGAGAACAACTGTATAGGGCTCAAATGAAAACGCGCATTCAAAAATCGGGTTAAGGTCTGTAAGAATTTGAAGTTGCTGTAAGACGTCTAATTCAGCTGGCTTACCCAGAAGCACCGCGAGATTTCAAGGAACAGCTAGCAGTGCAGTTATTCATATATGGACTAAGAGATAGCAAAATTCAAAAAACTCTGTGACCAACACACTTCAAGAGGAGTAATGATGCCCTGGTACGTTCTCTAGAAGTGGAGGCGACCTTTAACACCTAGTGGCTGAAATTACGAGAGCGCTATCAATAGAAGAACACGAACAACGATTTGTCGCAGTTACTAGTTCATTCGACAAGGTTTTGGATGAAATTAAATCTTTAATAAGCAGAATACGCGAGTCCTCAAATGGGCAGCTGAAAAAATTAGAATTAGCCATCATATCAGGGCCCGTATTCTTGACGGCGATGGAGTAGAACAATCGATTTTCTGTTTCACACGAATATACATAAAATGTGTATGTTTGTCTCTTTTATTTGTTTCCAAATTCAAGGCGAATGATTCAAGAATAGAGACCCAGGGCGCATGCTGGCTAGCAATAATAGAGCACCCAGGATCATCCCTGTTGAGAGGCTAAGAGAAGAACAACCGAATTGCATAACAACGCGAATGTCTTGTCCAGAAGACCTTGTTCGGATACTCGTGAGCATTGTGAGCGAATTGAAAGTCGCGAAAGAATCAACCAAGTGAGATTAATGGTTGACGACAATATTGGATCATATAAAAAATTAAACAAGACCAAGAAAGTGATTCAAACGTTACACATATTCTAAAATGGAAGACAACGTAGCGAAAAGATGTACCTGAAAGAAAATCTCCGCTCCATCACCAACTTTCAAGACATTGTGGGCAAAATAGGACTCCCTGATTGTTGAGAATGGTCTACTGAAGAGAGCTTGGGTATCAGCCGACTGAAAAGTGATTTCTTAGTTGGTTGTGCCTAGGTCGAGAATAAGTGATGTCTTGAGAGGAGATTCATGACGGCAAATCAGGTGGACATTTTGGAGTGAATAAGGCCTTGGATAAAATACGGCAGAGGTTTTACTAGGTCCACTGTCGTGAAAATGTTGAAAGATTGTGCAGAAGATGTCCAAAGTGTGAAGCAAGCAAAGGCCCCAGGACAAGATCATGAGGAAAGATGAAACAATACAATGTAGATGCTCCCTTCGAACGAATCGCCATCTATGGCAACATCCTCGTTGCCATGGATAACTTCAGCAAATGAGTTGAGGCTTACGCCCTGCCTAATCAAGAAGCATCCACAGTTGCGATAGCAGGTGGATAACATGATTTCAAGGTTTGGAGTGCCAATGGAGCTACACATTCCGATCATGGAATTAATTTTGAATCGAACTTATTCATGGAAGTTTGTGAATTGATAGGAATTAGCAAGACCAGAACAATCGCCCTCCACCCACAGTCTGATGGCAGAGTTGAAAGGTTCAACAAGACTATGGAAGAACATCTTTCTGAAGCAGTTGAGGAGCATTAAAAAAAGTGGGATCGACATCTTCCAGTATTCTTGATGGCTTATAGGGCATCTGTGCACGATTCTACAAAGCCCATCCCAGCCAGGATTATCTTTGGGAGAGATCTCCGTTTGCCCTGTGACTTGGTGTTCGAGTCACCATGTGCTAAAGAAAAAGGTGTGCAGGAAGAACTACGAGATAGCTTGACAGAGGTCCACGAATTTGCTAGAAAAAGATTGAAGATAACTAGTGATAAGATGAAAGCTCGATACTGTCTTAAGTCCAATACTAGCGGAATCAAAGGAGATCGAGTGTGGCTGTACAACCCTCGTCGTTAGAAATGGGTTTCTCCCAAACTGACACCATCTTGAGAAAGACCCTAGGTATACGATAGTGAAGAAAATAAACGATGTGGTCCATAAGATTCAACGCAGCCCGAGAGACGGATACATTGTGTGATCGGGACGTTCAAAAGAATTGAGAGCAGAATAATGTTACGAAATTGAAAAAAATCTCTTAGCTCCGCCGCCGTTAAGTAACTCGGAGGAAGAAGTTTTTGTGAGGATTTAGCTAGTTGGAATCAGTTGAGAAGTTTGAAAAATCCAAGTATTTTATTAGCCAGTGTAGTAGTTGTATTTTTATAACGAAGTTGATAAAAACAGTTTAGTGTGCTCGGAGTATTATTTAGAAATATCGTAACATTACTAATAAGTTATAAGCGAATATGTTGTTAAAATTTACGTAACCAAGAAGCAAATTAATATCCAGTTTTATTTTGATTGAAAAACACCAGGATTCGAAAAAAAATCAGTGAGCTATAGAAAATTAAAGTTTGATTCAAACATTAATAAAAATCGGTCTAGAAGACAGCTAGGTTGGGTACTGTCTATGACTGAAGCCAAGCAACGGTGACTGTGGCAATCCCTATTGATGGGTGACCGACGTACTCGGACGATCTCAAATAGTTTGAATTCTTGTCCGTGCATGACATCACACGTTGAAAGGTAAGGATATTTTCTTTCATAGCTCGCACAAATCTATCGAAGATTTCTGAGGGTGCAGCCGATTGATGGATAGAACAAATTTCACAACAAAAGTGTTGGTTACTTATAGTAGTTACAAACGCCATGAACGAACTCAGTACTTCCATAATGAAATGAGAAATCCGTATACACATACCTCCTTGCGGAACTTAATAATAATAAGTCTTAAGCTCGCCTGAAATTTTATTTTCTGATATTTTTGTGTCAAACATTGTCCTTCTCACCATATTTTTCACATTTAAATATTAATTTCTCTCTATAGTTTCAAAAACACACATTAAACCTATCTTCTTCCAGGAAAGGTATTTCAATGAATGAAATTTATTTTATTATTTTTAGTACTAGTAAACTCATTTCAGTTTACAGCGGACGTGTACTTGACCGATTTAATGGGGATATTAAATAATAACAACATTATCAAAACGTGTCAAGTGCTCTTATCACAAGTGCCATTTAATCTGAACTTCAGTCATGTCACAATCACCGTATTATACATACAACAATCGCTGAGAGAGTATTTCGAGAAAAGTATTACTCGTGTTGATGTGCATCGCTTTTTTTTAGTCTTTTCCAAGGAAAATCCAATTCGTCTGGAGCTTAAAATAACTCATACGAGAAGTGGACTGAATCAGTGTATAAAATTAATAGTGAAAGAAGACGGTTTTATGAATAGAGCTTGAATCTGACGGGATTGTTTGGATAATAGAATAGGTCAGTTCCTGTTTATTGATTCAATTGCATAGTCCAGGAAATTCTATTTTTGGAGGTTGCAAATTTTGAGATGAATCTTTGTATTAACAATAACAAACAATAACAAACAAACAATTGCATAGTCCAGGAAATTCCATTTTTGAAGAGGTTGCATATTTTGAGATGAATCTTTGTATGCTTGCTTGTCCAGATAGAAGGAAATACCTCCTAACTGTAGGAGAGCTGATTGATCTCTTGTAAGAAATCTGTGTTAGTTCGGCTACCACTACACATTACGATTGAGGACGATTGACGAAATTTCCCAAGAGCCATAGCCTCTGTTGATAGTAAAATCTCCAAACATTTGTTTGAAGGTCAGTGAGAAAAATGCGATATCAGAATTTTTTTTAGTGTGTCAGGATGTTGCATTTTTTATAGATTCTAGACTTTGATAACATTTCTTTAATGAAACGAATAAAATCGACCAAGTCGAAGTACAGGGTACACGTTTCCACCAACTGAAAAAAATGAAGCCAACATCTGTCAGAAAACAACTACTTCCCTGGCTAATACCAAGATGGACATTCAACTACATCTGACAGATATTTGTGCAATGTTCTTCCAAGAAGAACAAATTGTAAGTGCGTATCTTGTAATTAAACAGTAGACTATCCTTCATTTGGGTGGGAATGACCACCTGCAGACATGCATGCTTCAAATTTTTTACTCTCATCAGTGCCAGGGTAGGTCGAACAACATTATAATCCCCTGCCCTAATTATGTCATTGCCAAATGAATAATAATCAACTGTTCAACTAATATTTTCTCACGAATGAAGCTGCGACTTACAACTAGGTTCGTCGCAGCGCCATCCGCATGGAAAATCAAGAACTACACTCCTCGAAAGGCACAGACTTCAGGAAGAGTTAACTGTATCATTTCAAACAAAGTTCGAAAATATTTGACGGTGATTATCACAAAAATTAAACGAATAAAATGGACAATGTCAAAGTACCCTTTTTCTCCACACGTTACCACAAGTGGAAAAATGAAGCAAAAATCTCTCAGAAAACAACTGCTTCCCTGGCTAATACCACGACGGACATTGAACTACATCTGACAGGTATTTGTGCAACGTGGGACGAGGGAGCGCTTCTGCCATAGTGTCCCGGCGAGGGAGCGCTAGTGTTCACCTCCGCTGGTCTAGAAGGATGGTCGAGTATTTCAACTGATAGCGGTTGTAGTTCGTATGATTCATGCCTCCTGCAAAGCTTATGCATGTCGTTCGTTTGCATTCAATGAAGATACTGCTTTGCCTAAGTTTTGCCAGAGGTAGATTATTTCGAGCTAACCCCGGAAAAGGCTGAAGTCAAAAACCGGTTCGAGGTACTTTGCGCACTATCTAAAGGCGGCTTGGTTCCCTATGGAACCGGTTCTTCCCATCTTCCCTGAAAGATTATTATGGATTCTGAGCCCGGTAAGGTCTCTTGTTAGCGTACTCTTGGGGAGATGAAACCTGTAAAATTTCTCCGACAGGCTTTTAACATGTGCCGGGATGGAGTCGACGCCAGCAAGGGTGCGCAGCACATCTAGTCGAATGCATCTGTCACTCTTGGTGATAATACGGAGTACTTTGTTCTGCATCCTGTCCAACCTCATAAAAGGAGTTTTGGGCAGGCTGCAGAATGCTGGGCAAGCATACAACATCGCTGGCCGGATGATTTGTTTGTATATTGTCATCTTGGCCTCTAGCTTCATATGCGATCCCCTAGCTATTAGTGGGTACGTGCGTTTTACCGCGGCCGCAGCCCTCTGAATAGCCAGGTTGCTTTTGCCATGTTGTACGCTTGTCTAGCTGTACTCCCTGGTATCGCACATTGGTCTTGACCTCCACAGCTTTGCCCTCGACCCTCAATTTCTGAAGACCTTTCGAGAATTTAAATTTCTTCGAGAAATTGATGGACTCGGACTTAGCCGGATTTACCACAATTTTGTTCTCCTCTAAATACAGAATGATCTCCTTGTCCAGCCTAGATTGGACCTGCATAGCAGCTGAAGAACGAATGGGCATATATTGCGGTGTCATCCGCGTATATTGCCGTATTCGTTCTCTCGCACATAGGGAAATCATAGCTAAGTAGGGAGTACATATGAGGGGATAGACTAGACCCCTGCGAGATCCCTGCTTCGATTGAATACTCCTGCGGATCTTCTGCTGTTAACCCTCACCGCAAAAGTACGTTTCGTGAGCGGAGAGTTCACAAGCCTTACCAAGTATGAAGGCATGCATGCTTCTAGCATTTTGCAAATTAGACCCTCAACCCACACGGAGTCAAAGGCTTTCTGCATGTCCAACAGGACCATGACAGTTTTCATGCCTCTTTCACCTCGTGAACAACCCGGACAATCTGCGAGGTCGTACTATGACCTGCACGAAAGCCGAATTGTTCGGCGGGGATCATTTTGAGTTTCTCCTCGAGGGAGATAAACCGTTTCAGGAGAATCTTCTTCACTACCTTGTCGACGACGCTTAGTAGTGGTATCGGGCGGTAGCTGTTAAGTTGATCGCCATCCTTGCCCGACTTCAGGATAGGTATTACCAGTGCCTTCTTTAGGCAATCTGAGTATCACTGCCACTTCATGACTGCGTTTATCAGGTGGATAAACTGCACCAGGGACTTCCGCGGCAGGTTCTTGAGCTGAACCGCGCCTTATTCGTCGGAAGTCTCTTGATAACTTCCGTCAGCTCCTAATAGTTCGTCATTATTTTGCAAACCTATGGGGGCCGATATGACGTCACTTAGAGCTATATATTAGGGGCTTTAGGGGTGGAATCAGTGTACAGCCTACTGCGATAAGCAGTCGCAGGCAGCGACTGATCAAGAGTTCTGACTGCCCTAGGCTAATTATGAGGACGCGCCCCCGCCAGGTGGGTGTTAGATGCTAGATTAATATTGTATGCGAAAACACGATTTCAGCGCATCCCCCGATCCTCGCGCCCTAGGCTGCAGCCTAATTAGCCTAAGGGTTAATCAGGCCCTGTATGCAGGGCACATATTACAAGAGGCTCTAAAAGGATAGAGTTAGCAGTCGAGCTAAAGATGAACTTGCGAATTAGGAAGTCATATAAATCGACCAATTTCTGTATAATAATACTGATATTTCTTTATTTTCGAAATATTCATATAATTTTTGTGGTTTGATTTCAATCTGTACGGTCCTTTATTTTATTATAATATAATTCGTTGTTGAACGCAGCTTAAATTAATATCTACAACTTTGTAACATGGGCAACGTTATTATAATTGAAATATAAACTTATATTACTTGAGGAAAATAAAACCGTTAATGTAATGAAAAAATGTGCAAATAATTCGGGAAAGGTCGTCTCGATAAGCGTGAATTATCAACATACGTCCAAATGAGAGAAACATAGTGAACCATCCCGGCAATTCCCAAAGTTATGAGAGTGATAAACAATATTAGTAAACCACAATCGAATTCCATTCCTAGTGTAAACAATAACAAACATACGATCAACAAACAGTGTGCTTTCGATAACGATGCTGAAAGAGCTAATTAAATAAATGTAATTGTAAAGCAATCGGGCGTTGGAATGGTGGGGGGTGTGTCCGGCATTTTCAATGCTTGGTAGTTCTTCCCGGACTTCAACCTTATAGGTGCATGCTGGTAATATAGTGTCATAACAAAGTTGAGGAAGTGAGGAGTGTAGTGATGGCAAAAACGCATTTATAATACTCAATTATTTATCCATCAAATGACTTATATTAATGACTAAATCGGTTTAGTTCTATATAGTATACAGTATAATTTATATACATGAAACAATTTTCGTCTATTCTGATTGGGAATTAAGCCTTAAATTCAAGAGTATGGATAATTTACTGACCAAAAAATAATTTTGCCGACGAGAATCTTAGGCAATATATAATCGAAATTAACTCTAAAACTGAGTTGTATAGGATGAGATGTTTGTATCACAGTAGTTAATTGAAAGAGTGGCTATGATTGCCAAAACATATTTTTTATTCCAGAAAAAAAAATCAATCAACCTCCTCTTAACGGTAGTTTGTACCTACATGCGATATTTCAAAAAAAAAATTGCTAATCGAGAAGTATGGAAGATATTTCTTTGAAACGCTAGACTATGATTGCCTGAATTATACTTTTTGTGCCGCCATAGAGGAAATTTGAATTAACCCTCTATTAAGGGTAATTTTTAATTGCTATTTATTGAAAATCTTTGCTGATCGAGGGTTTCTATTGGACATATTTCATTAAACAGTTGTTTATGATTGTTCGAAACATACTTTTTATGCCACCATAGAAAAAAATTCGGTTCAGACCCCTTGTTAGAGTAGTTTATCTGAACGAACCTCCTCATGAAATCTCACGCAGGGTTGTCATCACTAGGTGAATGAATAATGCCTTCAGTTATTATAGTAAAATATTTTGAGGCGTTTTTGAAAGATAACCGGCCAAGGGTTTTCTAGAACTAATTTAACCAAATTAAAAAAAGTGCTAAAAACCCTTTTTAGCAACCCTCAGAAGTTTCCGAGACACTTGTGCGAGCTAGCCCTTACCTTTTCAAACTTGTGATACCATGCACGATACTGGTGATAGTACTGAGGTTCGAACTCATGCACCTACGGATGATTGGATTAAGAAGCGAGCGCCTAAACCGCACGCCACCACGACCCCACTTCCATAAAATGTTTCTAGTTGAAAATAAAAAACCTTCTAATCAGCCAACAATGATTTCAAAAATTTGCTGTCTTGTACTTTCAAAATTATATGAAATCCTTCCCTGAAAAGTATTTGTTGAAACAGGTCTCAATCATCGACTAAAGACCTTCTGATAACATCACAATAATTTTTCAAAGTTGGCTGACGTCTTTTCAAAATTTTTCTTTGTTCGAAAGTCTGATTACAATTGAAAACTTTATGACGGGGCTGTTCCGTTTTTTTTATGGTGGCACAAAAAGTACATTTTGTGAAATCATAATCTACTGATTTTTCAATGAAATATCTCCACAGAAAAGTTTTTTAGAAGTATAAACTACCCCTAAATAGGGATGGATTTGAATTTTTTATATGGTGACAAGAAGATATTCCTCCATAGATATCTTTTTTGCATTATGATTTCGATATTCTGTATACAAGTCTGAAATGAACGAAATATTAGATAATGGTCAGCAAAGTATTTTTTCCCAAATTTAACTTCAATCAAATATTTAAATATAAATCTACACCATCTTGCGGCAAGTTGCTTGTAACACGGTGAAACTTTCCAAATTAAAAATAAAACATTGTAATGTTGTTTTTGAAGAGTAAAGATATAATATTTGAACTATTTTTATGATTTCTGTTTCGTTATATCCTTCAACCAGCTGTATCTTAACGAGCAACCCTCAGAAGTCTCCGAACCTATGCATCTATGGATGATTCTATTAAGAAGCGAGCACTAAACCCGCACGCCACCACGGCCCATGAGTTCATGACTACATTTTTCTTGCATTGTGATATTCAAATATCTAGTAAATCGACACCGTTTTTTTCTTCACCTCCAGTAATTAAATGACATTACAAATTTCCTTGGAATTACTTAACAGTGCTGCCAACGATAACAAACACTTTGTAAACGCCAACTATCCAAGGATGATGTATGAGATAAATGAAGTGATTAGGACCGGAACTTTGTTATTAATAGAATTAACTTCAGGAATGTCATTTTTGCAGTAAGATATTGGTAAATGACTGGGCTTAATGACTTCTACATATAATAGTGGACAAGGAACAATATTAAGTTTGTACTGCAGCACCTACGCTGTCACATTTGTTTGAGGAAACTAATTATGCTATAAGTTTTTTGTGAAGGGTAGCTTACTGACAAAGGTTGAAACAAGTCTTATAAGTATTCCTGAAATCAGAGATCACAAATTAGAAGTCAAAAAATATAGACAAAATATGTCTCTTTTGGTAATTTTCAGTTTTTTTTTCACCAACTCAAGAATGATTTATCGAGATTAAATTTTTTTTCAACAAGCACCGTTTGAAATTGCAACTACATGGAAATATTTTTTTTGTTCAATATATTGTTGGTATTGCCAAACGAATCTGAGAACCAATCAAGAAAAATACTCAAATTTACCAGTTTCACGGCGCCCTCTGGTGAAACACCTTCTCTTCCTGCTTCATTTCAATAAATTATTTATTACTATTTTGATACTGTCAACCGCTCATTTAAAACCCTTGACAGTTTGTACCGCTCTGTCCATTTTCGAAAGAAAAAATATCCTTGTTCTTTTTCTCTCCTTCAGTTGGATTATGGGGAAGTTTTGACAGTGGAATTTTCATTTTCAATTTGTCTTAAATCATAACACCTAAAGTTACCTAATAATTAGGTAACACGGTAGAAGAAACACTGTTCAACATATCGTATGGGGCTGTTGAATTATTTCTGTTCGACGTTTGCCGACCATCCTATAGTATAGGAAAATATGTGAAAGGCTGGATTATTTTCATAATCAAATTTCATTTTAGAATTCATTTCCTTTCGTTAACTACTCCTAGTTCCACATGAGAAATAATAATAATAATAATAATAACGATGGATTGCCACTATATAACGACCGCAATGAAAAAGGACGCTTTGAGTGGACGGATGAACTAAGGGACAGTCTTCTGCATTGCTATGAGAGCAGTGAGCCCGCCCGAAGAGAATACATGGCGAGAATGCATGCTTTGTGGTGTGAAATACACCCAGAGCATGCTGCCTTTTCCGCACAAAACCTAAGGGATTATGAATCCCACCTTCGGGTTCGAGGCTATGTTAGAGCCCCTCCTCAGCCGGTCGATCGTCGATCTGGCTGTAGAGGAGGCCCGCATCATACTACCAATGGAAGGCATCAGAACCCGCAGGGCGCTGCATAACACCAAGGCCCTGAAGCCACAACAACTGGCTCGGGTGAATGCGGAGATTCAGGATGTCCTTTCAGAAGAGGCTGACATCTGGCAGATCAACTCTGCCGTGTATGATGCCGTTCAGGCCCTGTCCCAAATGGAGAGGAGGGATACCAACCCTCTGATTGGGAGGCATGAGCGACGCATTCA
This sequence comes from Chrysolina americana, assembly GCA_958502065.1. Classification (NCBI taxonomy): domain Eukaryota; kingdom Metazoa; phylum Arthropoda; class Insecta; order Coleoptera; family Chrysomelidae; genus Chrysolina; species Chrysolina americana. Next base: position 45,584,459 of record OY293417.1, on the reverse strand, counting down.
CAAGATGGAAGCTAAGATCAGGTCAGCGAGACAACACGCGTCTCGTATCCAGTGTGTGGCGGACTACGTGGCGGCCAATAGGCCCTTCACGCCCGCATTGCGGCGAATTGCCGCAAATTTAAGACGAGCTCACCACACACTAAATCAAGGCGTGCTGTTAACCATCAAACAGCACTGTCTTGATAGGATACGAATGCTGGTGGCTGCAAAAAAGTCACTAGTGAGGCGGGCGAGAAGCATCGCGGAAAACATGAAGTTCCGCGATAAACCTTCTCACCTATTCCAAGAGCTTCCACGTGTTGTGGAAAACCCGCCGGCGGCTGATCGGGTAGAAACCTTCTGGAAGGGTATTTACGAATTTCCGCAACCACTCAACGTAGATACTCCAGCCCTAGCGCAGTTCGAAGCTTTCTGCAGGAGGCTTCGTCAGCCTGAGCTCAATGAACTGCGCAATCCGATAACCCCGGAAGAAGTTCGACGGGCCCTCAAAGGCTCGAAGAATTTTGCTGCTCCAGGTCCTGCTGGCCTGAATAACTATTGGTGGAAAAAATTACCAAGTACCCACCACCATCTAGCAAGAGTTTTCAACTCGTGGCTAGATAGGGAGCAGCAGATTCCGGATTGGTTTGTCGAGGGGCGAACCGTGCTAATCCCCAAAAACGGAGATTTGTCTGATCCGAAGAACTACAGACCGATAACATGCTTGCACGCATGTTATAAGATGTTTACACGCATCTTGTACATGCGAATACTCTCCGCAGTGTATGAGCCGGTGTATGAACGGATATATGAGCAAAGAGGGTAAAAAAAAGGTCGCTGGCTGCAAGGAGAACCTGCTGATCGACAGATGCATCACGCAACACTCCGTGCAGTATGAGCGTAACCTTTCAATGGCCTGGATCGATTATCGCAAGGCATTTGATACAACATCGCATGAACTCATCATGCATTTGCTCAGATGCCTTGCGGTACCCGACCAAATAGTGAGATGCATTAAACAGCTGATGCCGCTCTGGAGGACTCGATTTACCATAACATCTGGTCAAGTCAGAGTCCAAACAGAGCAGGTTATCTTTAGAAGGGGCGTGTTTCAATGAGACTCCCTCAGCCCTCTTCTCTTCTGCATCTCACTACTGCCATTGTCCGTTGCACTACGGAAAACCCGCGGATACAACTGCGGCACCCCCAGCAACCGGAGGCATAAGGTCACCCATCTGTTTTACATGGATGACCTTAAACTTTAAGCCTCCGGAGAAAAGGACCTTCACCAGTCCTTAAGGGTGGTGCAAGAGTATTCGCATGCTATCGGAATGGAGTTTGGGATAGACAAATGTGCCACGGTTCATCTCAAAAGAGGACGATGCGAGGAATACGGAGAGGACGTTCAGCTCGTAGACGGAAGCATCCTACATCATCTGGATGTCGGAGAGACGTATACCTACCTAGGGGTGGAACAACGCCACACCCAAGAGGTAGCTACTGTCAAAAGCTCTCTCCGCGGCAAGTATCAGCACAAACTCCGACTCTGGTCTTCAGAACTGTCGGGGAAGAACAAAGTTGCTGCAACTAATATGCTTGCCGTTCCGATTCTACTTTACTCCTTTGGAGTAATGAAATGGACTCAGGAAGAGCTGCGACAACTCGACGTAAAAACTCGCAAAATGATGCATCTTCATAGAAGCTTGCATCCTAAATCGTCTGTTCCACGGTTATACTTCCCCAGACAACAGGGAGGCCGTGGACTTTTGAGTTTGGAGTGTCTACATAACAGAATGGTACTGGATGGAGCCAGGAAAGTCATCAGGAGTTCAGATCCCCTTCTCTGCTTGGTATGTGATCATGAAAAAGCAGGGATTGGAGCATTTCTTTTCAAGGCAGCAACCCGTGCAGCCGATGAACTCGGTCTCGTATTCGACACTGAACGGACAAACCCAAACTCTATCACCGAGTTGGAACCCGTTCAGCAAAAAGCACACGTAAAAGCTGCGGAGTGTGAGAGGCTCCTGCAGCTACATAAGGATAAGCCGATGCTTGGGGTCTTCTTCAAGAACATTGAAGACCTAGGCTTATCCAGAGACCTGACCTTCTCGTTTCTCAGGTCAAGTGGGCTGAAGTCGGAGACCGAGGGATTCATAATGGCCTGCCAGGATGGTGTCTTTAACACTCTCGTCTACCGCAGTCGCGTGATGGATATAGAGGTCCCTGACACTAGATGCAGAGCGTGTCGTGGGGCAGCTGAGACCATAATGCATTTGCTGTCCAGCTTATGAGGTCTCAGCCTATATCCACAGACATAACGCGGCCCTACGAGTGTTGTACTACCATCTACGACACTCGTACGGTGTAGACGATACACCGGTATTGCCTTATGCTCCGGGGGATATTGAGTCCGTGGTGGAGAATGAGAAGTGCCGAATCTATTGGAACTATTCATTCCCCACTCTCAGGCAAATACAAGCCAATAAGCCTGATGTAGTACTCCTCGACCATCAAAGTAGGTCGATTTTCGTCATTGAGTTTTCAGCTCCTGGCGAATCGAACATCGTCTGAAAAGAGGAGGAAAATCGGACTAAATATCGAGATCTTCTCTTTGAACTCCACAGGCTTTACCCAAACCATTCTGTCAAGATGGTGGTTCTGATAATAGGGGTCCTTGGTGGAATGATGGACACACTGCTCTCAAACTTAAAAATCATAGCGGCTTGCCATGACATGGCAGAAATCCTAGCCGGGCGAATGCAGAAGGCCGTAATTCTTGCTTCACTCCGCTTACTCAGGGCACATGATTCTCGGACCCAGTAATCACTTACCCCATGGACGTGGGGAGTGTTTACTGGGGTTAATGACACACCAGCGCGCCCTCCGGAAGTGTCGGGGCTCCGGAAACAGGGCCTGACTCGGTAATTCCTAACGGGAAAAAAATAATAATAATAAAACTCTCTCAAAAGCCTGTGAGGATAGAGGACGGCTATTATTATTATTTGCCGTGGCGCTCCGGGGCGACTTACTGATGTTTTCGGTGGTGTATTCACTTTTCAGATGTAGGAAAACCCGGAAAACCTACAGCATCACTCCGAGTGGTCGGTGTGCACTTCAAGCTAGTACCAGACGTCGGGATTGGCATCTAGGCAACTCACATCACACTTGATTCACATCACACATGATGCACAACACGGCATGTGGCCACCTAAAGAGACCCGTGTACTTGAGAAAAAAGATTGCGTACATATTTGAATATTTTTCATGAAATTGGTCTCTTCGACTTTAAACGAAGTCTGAGTACTGGTCGGAATCTTTCTGTGGTCATGTGTCATGTTGTCTAGAATCAATTTCAAATATGCTTTGAAGCAATAATTATTCGATCAGCATCTTCATCTATCAAACAAAAAAATTCTGTATTTGATACATAAAGGGTCTGTAATTTTTGGTTATATTTTTATTTTTGAGTCACACTGTATAATACTTATTATTCAAAATTAATTATTTTTTCAGATTTTCTCAAGGCATGCCATGAGACAAAGTTAATAACGTTCTCTCAAAAGCGTTTGAAGCCAAATGGATCGAAAATTGATTACAAAACTAAAAATAATTTTCATTCAAAAGCAAAGTATTTGGGAAGTGGACAATTTCTTTGTTAGAAGAGAAAAAAATCTAAAAGCACGATTCTTTTGTCTCCAATCGGGTATTTTTATCAGTGCACATATAATCGGTGCTCTGAGTTGGTTGAATCACATAATTCGAAACAAATATAACGAATACACATATACTTTCAATCTCCTCTGAATATGAAATTAATTTTCATATATTTTCGGTTCAGCCGTTCTTATCAAATATATTCAACACAGACGATCCAACTTGTGTAGTTGATGCTTCTCTGAAATTATTTTCATTTTCCGTAACTCGGAAAAAGTCATGATTTACCCTGTACATCGTTTAAAAAATGCCTAGAGAACAAAATATTGCACTGGCCAAGTGTAATACTGTGGTGTAGATAAAAAATCAACAAATAATTTTGTTATGTTACCACCAATAAAGTTCAGTTTCAGTTACAACTTCAACACTCTGTATCCTGTATCCCGTAAAGCATAAGTGTGCGTGGTCCTATGTGTTACTCATTGAACAACAATCATTTTGAATGACCGTTTCATAGTAGGAAGCGCTCGAAAATTCATTGGGAAATTCGCCCAAAATTGAAAACCTTATTTTTACTGGCAACTTCTACTGCACTGCTTCAACTTAGGTCATTGACTTCAACATATGCAATTGAAGTTTTCTAGCTAAGTATCTTAGTCGCTCAAGCTTTTGGAAAACGCAAACATGGTTTTCCAATATTCGTTGTCATTCTAATAACATGCCAAAACATCAAAATAACCGAGCCTATTGCACAAGTGAAGAATAATTCAACTGGACAAAATTCCTTCATTTGTTGTTCCTCATGAATATGCAGAACGCACTGGAATTTTCACACAAGCGTTTACCAATGAACAAATAATGAATCATAACAATAAAATTCACATAAATAAACAAATCACCGCACTATTCGAGACCTCTGCGTACCAGGTCCCTCCGTTTGACGATCTCAGTCTGCAGGAGACACCAGGAACGAGATCTGCTGGCCTGCGCACGATAGCGACAGTCAGTTGTTCGCGTGGCCTCTCTGAGGCTGGTACAAAATCGTTGGGCGCATTCAATCCGGCCTTCTAGCCATAAAAAGTTGCATTTTCTAACTGAAATATGTTGTGAAACACCAGTTAACTGGGTCTGCAGTCTCCAGATTCGGCGAAACAATCGTTATTTATGATTTTTCGCGGTTTCGAATGAGAATATGACGTTCATGTCCAAGCACCACACCAGAAAGCCCATTCAAGCGAGTTTGGAAAGTAGCGGAGTTAAGCAAGCATGGTATGTTGAAATGTAGGTGTCAATGAATCATTCTCTTTGTTGTACTGTTTGTCTCCGGCAGCTGGTATCGTTGACCTAACCTAACTTGAGTGAAGAAAATATTTTTGTTGTTGATTGTGTCTAGTTCTTCAGTTGCGAGAATTGTTGTAATAATTGTTCTTTGTTGTGCATCTCCTGAAGAACTTTCGAGTTGAATGGTCATTTTCATTAAACTTTACTCAGTATCTGATCCGAATGAACCATCAGTCAAAATTGTTTATTGTGTCTATGTGAGATAGATATACAATTAATGACTATGAGGACAGAAGTACCAGTGATACCAGTATCTTAATTTTAAAGTATCTTTTGATAGTCCAAAACATGTTGATAAACCATTTCACCATCAACTAAATAACATGGTCTAAGTGTCTTCATTTGCGAAACCTTAATTAGAACCATAAGTAATGATAAGAGTGTTCATTTCTTCTGCTCACTTCTGCCAACAAAATTTCGATTCACCGTATGTCAGAGGAAACTTGAGACTTTCTCTTGCATTAACAAGTTCACCAAATAAATCTTAATAATTTCTCTTCACAATCTTTCCCCGCAGATTGTTTCGCAATACCACTGAATAGAATTATACCATTGAATATAATAATAATACCACTGAATATATAATAATACCACTGAATAGAGTGATAATATTATATTATATAAATCAACAAAAAGTTTTGGATGATGTTATCTATTCAACCCCACAATAATAGTGATTATTTGAACTCTGTCACCGAGTTGGAATTCGTTTAGCAATAATGATAAGCCAATGCATGATATCTCTCCTTCAAGCACGTCGTTGGACTTTGGTTATCCTAAATTAGCTACGCCTTCCTCAACCCAAATGAAGTTAGACAGACAAAATAATAACGGATTATTACATAATTTGTCCCTTTTTTGTCGCTAATTAAATGCAAAAAAAATGCTGTTTTACTAACTTCATAAGATTCATTCATACTAATTAGTTGGGAAAAAAAATGTTTTTTAAAATCAGTATACCATTTTTACCTTTTATCAGTTCCGAAGTGTCCAGAAATAGTCGCTTTGTTTCTTCAGAATAAATATAGGATTTTCAATATTTTCCGTAATTTTTATCTCTCACTTCTTAAAGTTTCCACAAATTGCTGCATTTTGGAATAAAAAATATTCATCTCTTTCTTCAAAAAAAATCTATGCATTATTTTCAACTTAACCGTAATTTTATCCTTTTTTAAATTTTCAAGTGTTTATATTTTTTCTTTGTTTTTTTTATAAGTAGGTAAACTAGTTTAGCTTTCCTGAAGATAAATTGGTTGTCAAATACTTGTCTGATAAAGCGAAAAAATCTATTTGTTCTCTCTTAATTAATTTCAAACTCTAAAGTATTTATCTGTAATTTGCTGCTTCTAAAATTCTTTCTCTCCACAACTATTTACTTAGAAAAAAGTGGCAAAATCTGGATACTTTAGAACTGAGAAAAGATGGAAATTATGGAAGTTGTTTTGCTGACTTCGCATGAAGTTAGCGAAACATCGCATATTAAAAAAAGCGAAAAATGTATTTGCGACAAAAAGGTGTAAAATTAAGAATTAATCAAAACTTAAATAAGGCAGAAATTGCGGAAGCAATTACTCACCAATCAGTAGAACATAAAATGAGCGATTTTTTACAAAAAGACTAGTAGAAAACACGACTTTGCCATCACATGAAAGACAGTCCGTAACTACATTCTGTTATGTTTTGGACTCGCAACTGTCATTTGTTAATTTGTTATAAAAATTTAAAAACAAAAAATCGTGTTTTTTAATTTTTTTGCTTAATAAATGAAAACTCATACAGCAATCTGGTTGCTCTGATGAGAAAAATTGTCGATAATTGAAATAACGCACAAGATTTTTTTTTACTACCCTATCAGATTATTACTAACGGAGAAACGGAGAGAAACTTGAAAAACTGGAAAATTTTGCGATTTTTTAAGAAAATCGAAACTCCGCGATTGCTCAAGTTGTAGGGTTGACCCTTCTCATGAAAATAATGAATCATATGTACTATATGTGTGCATAAAACAGGCGCTGTCGGATAATTAATTTTGGCACATTTGCTATTTAAATTTTTTTTACAGCTAACCTAGATGCTCTAGTGATAGAACGATTTCAATTTCTCAAACAGATTTTGAAGGTAGAAGTAAAGTACCACAAAATGTATATTCTTATTTTTCGCTACACTTCGAAATGGGTGAAAACTTCTAACTGACCACATGACTGAAAACGGCCGAGCCCATGTTAGTGGTCGAGTAGTAGGAGAAGCCGGAAGATGAGGGGAAGCGTATCATCACGTAACGTGTTAATTTTTTGTTTTGAATGTTTATAACCAATTAATAAAAGACAGTTGCGAGTCCAAAACATAATTACGACTACGGACTGTCTTTCATTTACTACTATTTTTGTTACGGAAAACAATCCTCTTTTCATTGGCCTATTGTACATGCAGGTGGCGAAACATCGTACATTAAAAAAAGAGCGATCCTACATTTCTTTTCCGCAACTAATTAACGACAAAAAAGCAGCAAATTATGAAATGATTCGTATTCAAGGAATTCATAATTACCTGCCAGGATGGTTTCTTGAGCATCCTGGTTTCCATGAATTGATTGGTATAGAAGTTCCTGGTACTACTAGATGCAGAGTATGTAGGTTCTATCTATTAAGGAATGGTTGTTTTTATGCAGTGTCAGCCTATTTTCACATGCATAACGCTACGATACGAAACGTAGCTATACTTTCTCATGCTTTATCGTATTTTAATAATAATACTCCCTCATAAACACTCAGAGTGTACCCAAAGGCATAGCCTGTGCAGCTATAATTATTATTTGTCGTGGCGCTCCGGGCAACTTACTGAAAACCTACAGCACCACCCCGGGTGGTCGGTGCGAACATCAAACTAGCACCAGACGTCGGGGTTGGCATCTACCTCCGATCAAATAACATAACCTAGATGAGTAACTCGCCGCACACGCATTAAGATTTGTGTGTAAGGGACATCTTCCCCCAACGGCAGTGTCGTGCGTTGTTAACAGAAATATTAAGGTTCAATAAAATAGAAATAATGGACAATGGAAACCTGAAATTATGATGAAATAATTTCCACAGGATTTTGAGAACAGCTGATGCTCTGATTGACATGTTTTTTTCTTAATTCATTCATTTTTCTCTTTTCCAATTTGGTTTCTCTTACTCGATAATTACGACACTGGTAGTTTCAATTGATTGTTCTGTCAAATATCAAATGCAGTGTTGTCGTACTGACAAGACTATATCGACAACGAAGAACCTCCGTTCGGCGATGGAAATACTATCGTTTTGACATGCTCCCAACAAGCTACAATGAACGTTTCAATTGTCTTCTTATTTTCATATATTTCATCCAAGACAGTATTTTTGGGTTTTCTAGCTGACGTGCTTATTGTATCTTTAAAAGATTGCGACATGGCAATAATGTCATGATTTGAGGGATACCATTGTGAAAAGATGTTACCTTCAGTTCTATTTGAATATTACTCATCTAGGTTGTGTTACTTGATCGGAGGCATGTACACAATTTACATTGCCTATCGGCTCCTATGAAAATAGAAAAACAATTTTCTATTCCCAGGATTCGAACCTGGCCAAATGCAAGCGGAACCGCCTTGCTACCGAGTATTGAAACTCATTCTTCAGCCTTAGTAAAGTACGAACTGATGATGAAACCGACAAAGCCTTCTTCAACTTTTAAAGCAGAAACATTTTGGTCATGGCATATTAGGTTCTTTTGAAATTCTGATTACATTAACATTTTTCCGGTTCAGATTTTCTTGGTTTCCCTTTTCATGATTTTGACTAGGTAATAAAAAAACATGATTGTTAAGGAAATAAAGCATTTTTCATATTCAAAAACTTGTACATGTGAATTAAACCTCCTAAAATACATCAGATATCATATTTATATAAATATAGTATTTTAAATTGCAATCAAATTTTATTGTCTTCTGAAAACAAAAACTCGAACCGAGAGGAGTGAAAAATCGTATTAGTAGCTCTCTTGATTCTTGATTTTTTTGTCATGAAAAAGAAACTTTCTCGCATTTATCGATGAAAACCATTATCTCTCATGTATTTACCCCCAATCAAAAGTGTATTTTACGTCCATTTTATAAATAGCTGCTCGACAATAATTCGTGGAATGAAGTAGGTACGTATAGACTAATTGAAAATACAATTTAAAATCGTGTTGCATAATAACTAATATGTTTTCTAAGCTATTTTATGTGTTTGGCAATCAAAATTAAACATTTTACGAAGGTCGCCAAAATTACACCTGACAAATGACAATAGCTAAAGATAAAAAATACTTCGTTAAAAAATGACGCACAATTCTAGTCAATTCCGCTACGAAATGCAGTTTGTTGCCAAGTTCAGTTTTTATCATGTATATGTTTATTTGATTTTCATGTTAATATAAATTCGAGATAAGCCAAAAAAATTACTGTTCGATGCTAATGCGACTGAATACCTAGTCACTAGTCACCCAAATAATATGTGAATTGTAAACAATGCTAGAGGATGATTATGAAAGTACCTTTTTCCAAAAACAAATATTTATACTTATAATATAGTACCTAGAGTAAATTAATTAACTAAATAAAAAGCATTGAGATGATACGAAAATAATTTCTGAATGTTTATATGTAATCTGAATTTGGTACCAGAAATATGTCTCTGTTATACCGAGTGTTATACCTACCATTCGACTGAAGAGTATATGTTGAAAGTATTGGATCTAATATTTCGAACAATAAAAACCTTTATAATGAACTTATTAGACAAATTCAATATGTTTTAGACAGTTAGTGTTTTAGGGAAAATACATCTACCTACTCGAGATGCTATCACTGTCTTCAACATCGGAAATATATCATATAATTAATGAAAGAAATCCCTTGAGAAATTATGCTCTTTCCGTATTTCTATAAATTAATATCATGAAAAGTTTTGAAATGAAAATGAATCATCATCTGAGCCTAAAGAAATTTCGACGGGAATCATCCTTCAAACAATAATCACCACGACTGCTAAATCACTTCTGTCCGGCGCATGGCAAAGTTGTACAAAGAGATAGTTTGCATTGATGGCAGACAAGCTGAGGTGTGCTCGCATAAGCTCTGCTTATGAGGGGTTTTCTCCGACAACCTGGTTGATTCATAAAAATAAATTTCACAAAAAACAGAAATTAATAAATTTTTGAAAGACAAAATTGAGATACGCCGAACATTTTGACGCATAAAACTGGAATGAGTTGTCATTATTAAATGGAGAGCCAACAACATGTTAGAATGCCATGCGAACAAATCCAAACCTTATCTTTTCTCTTGAAAGCCTGATCTAAGGCATAGATCCAACCTGTCACTTTCAAATTCTGTCCAAAAAAGAACCATTCATCTAGTCAGCTACGCGATTGCACGCTCGCTCACTTCTCTGGAATACCGCAGATATTGGCGATCTGTCTTTGTTTTCTAGATATTTTCATTAAGAATCCCATTTTGTTTTTATATCCCACCAAAAAAAAATCACTGTAATTTCAGCTGTCATTGACTGTTTTGGCAGACTGGTCACACCTGTTTTTTTTATTTAGTGGTGTCAGCTCCGGAAGATGGTCACTTGGTGACTGAAAAATGTGTCGGTCGAGTTGTAGAAATAGCGTTTTGATGTGGGGATAGAACTCCAGTATATTAGGCAACAAAATAAAATTGACACACTCATAATTACTAAGAAAGTTAAAGTATGAAGGATCACCCGCATGCGTAAGTCAGGCGTTCGGTTCTTTACCCAATCAGACATGAGTTCGGATCCCAACGTAGTCGACGGTCTCATTCATGCCATCACACGTTAAACGGTAAGAGCTACGTCATTCCTAGCTCGCACAAGTCTCCCGAAGACTTCTGAGTGTTGCTCATGAGGGTGCAGCCGGTTGAAATAATAATTTTTACAATACTTTCCGATTCTTCGATATTGGATTTTTGAATTAATCTCACTCTTCAAACAAAGGTTTTGCGAATAAATTGAAATCCATCGATTACCTTAAAGTGGCTATTCTCTAGAGAGGAGATCAAAATGTTTTGTTTTTGATAGCGTCAAGTAATCGATGATGATGATAATGTTTAATTAGAAGATATTTTGATAATTGAATAGAACATTTTTGTTATCAGTAGTTGTCTCTGATCTTCAATAAAATTGCCTTAGCGATGTCTGGTTTGAATAGACGCTGTCGAAAAATAGAGAATTTTGTCAACAGTCAACTCAGTTTTGCCATTGCTTGACATAATATTAATTGGGACACCGTAACCTTCTTGACTGCCCGTCCTGAAGCATCCAATCGTGAAATGATTATTTGGCTTGCTATCTAAACTTTTATATTTTAATTGTTTCTAATGATGTTATTACCGAATTCTCTTTTTCGGGGTACACTAACGATAAAAAAGTAGTATAAATATTGTGATGTGCCATGTATAAACTTATTGATTTCAAAAAGTATATCACGCGTCAAAGTACTGATCATGAAAGAATAAAGCTTAGCAACACTACGATTGAAACGCTAACTAAATCTTATAAACGCCAAATAAATGCATTTCTTAGTCTTTATTTTTGATGCACAACACTGTCTCTACCTGTTGTTTGTATGTTTGTTATCGGTATGAACAAATATATCTCAGATGTATTTCAATGGCATGATTAGCACGGAAAATGAATGGTTATTAATATCAGATATTTGCATAATTTTATAGATAGAAACAATATTCAGACTTCAAATTAATCAATTCTTGCCCGGATATTCATTCGACGATATTATATTAAATTGAACCGTTTTTTGGACATCTGCGTCAGAAGAACCTCACCCAGCCACCAGCCACTTATAAAGTTATCTCAAATGTTTTCCAATAAAGGGACTTGATTGGCTAGATCAAAGCATTGTTAAATGGTTCAGGAGTGCCGAGCTATTTCGCTATGGCCTTTCTAAAATGTTCAGAGAAACGTTGAAGAATGATTTCTCCATCGACTAGAGAGTTGTTCGATATTTGTTTATACACCGATTAACAGTTGAAGGTAGTTATTACAAAAATATCTAAGTTTCAAATAATAATAAATATATATATTTATATGAATTATCAAAATTTTTCTTACAGGGTGTGAGAAATATGAGCGCTAAGATTTCATTGTATGATTGCCTATATGAAACAAAGCAATTGTTCCTTAGATATTTTAAATTGTAATTAGATGATCGCTGAACGCAAACAAACTCAACTGTTTGGCCGTGGTATTCATGATGATAGAGCGTTCTCTCCTCAATCATGAATGCGTGGGTTAAATTCCCAGCACGGCCTCCGGTCCCGTGCATGGCATCACACGTTGAAAGGTACAGGACCCGTCTTCCCTAGCTCGCGCAAGTCTCTCGAAGACTTTTGAGTATTTCGTATGGGTGCAAGCCGATTGACAGAAAGAACACTTTTTTTTTTCAGAGATTGCCAAATGAATAAATCAGAAATTTTGATCAGTATGACAGCAATGTTTGCATCAATTTTGGCCATATTATGCAATTTAGTTTACTAAGAATAATAATAATAAAGAATCTTTATTTACCAAAAACATAATAGCATAAGGTAACAGACGTAGGGGTAAAAGGGTGGAGTGTGGAATAAAAAACAAAAAACAATAAATTGAAAAATAAAAGATAAAAGGTAGCTGTATAATACATTAACTAAGTACATTTTTTAAAATACATAAAATTTTCTAGCTATAACTAGGTATAAGGACTTAACCTGAATGATGATTCGAATAAGTTTTAGTTTTTTTACAAACCTAATGATAACAAAATTCCAAGGAAAAACAAAAAGTTTATATTCCAGATATAACCACAAGGAGTTGACCCAGGTGTGGGAGCCGGGTGATATATAATTAAGAGAGCAGTATAATATATCAATGATTTGAAGTTTTCAACATTCCTGATGATACCAATTAGTAAAGAAAAGTTTATATTCTAGCTATGACCGTAAGGAGTCGACCTATATGATAGACGAGTAATAAAAATGAAGAAATAAAATATTAATTTTCATGAAGACGATACCACTTCAGCCTTTTTTTGAAATTTATTATAGAATACAATCTAAATTCGCTGGGAAGATTATTTTAATGTTTGAGAGCAAAATAGCAAAGGCTGCGAGAAAAGAAAGCAGTTTTATATTCAGGGATCACTAGGATGGTTATGTTACGTGTTGAGAATGTGTTAGTCAGCAGATGTAATTTTCTGAGTTTTTCGAGTCTCAGCCAACTTGATTCCTTCATTGCAAAATATATGTGATCGTATTTTAGAACACCAAAGGAAAATCGTAAAGAAGTATTATTCTGGATGCTATGTAGACACATTAGGTTTTATAGTCGTAATGCAGGTACATAGGTAGTATCACAGTATGGAACTTTTGATATGATAAGTGTCTCACACAATTTAGGTTTGTCTATGAACATTCCCGGAAGGTCATAGTAGATATCATTCTGAATAGAATGCAAATGTCAAATCTGAAAAAAAAGTATAACCGGGTATCATCGGCATATTTGTATATGCATTGTATATTGCATTTATTAGCAAATCGATAAAAATCGTGTATGGACTGAAAAGTAGTGGTCCGAAAATAGAGCCTTGAGGAACTCCTTTGTTCAGAGGTAACTCTTGTGAAAATTACTCTTTGAAATATGTTCGAAAGGTAACTTTCCGTTAGTTTAACTGCATTCACTGAGAACCCAAAAAATTCAAATTTGTTGCAGAAAATTTTGTGATCGATTCTATTGAAAGAAAGTATAGCCAAGTAAAACCAAGCATGTAACAATATCTGATTTTTAATAATCAAATGTACGAATGTAATAAATATATTATTGATATTACAATCAAATAAAGATTATTCCTGGCAGAGAAAATCATGATGAAGATACCTTTGATTCAAATGGAAACGATGTCAGCTTCGTTTTTCCAAACGGGACCTTTAAAAATGTAAAAAACTCTATTTCGAATGTGAAATGAAGCAGGAACAATGAAGTTAATCTGATTCGACATTACCTTTGCTATAACAGCTGATAATGATAAACTTTGAATGTTGATAGCTGGTTGGTACTGGAATGTTCCTAAAAGTATCATTACTCAATATCATCTACAAATTCCTATTTGAAGGAATAATTCATCTGCATTATGCAACACCCATTAATAATTTTTTGTTGAGTGTGTCATGCATGAAACCAAAAAATAAATACTCGGATGCCATTAATAATTGATCGCCTCATAACCATAGTAATCATTTCTAAGCCGTGTAAGCGATTAGAACGGATTATTCGAAAACATGCTTAGCACGAACTTCACCTCAGAATTACTCATTTTAAAAATTCTCACTTTATTTATAGTAATCATGACCACGCTGTTTCATCGCCAAACCTCAACCAAATTGAGAAATCTAGCATCAGGAATTAAGTCAGGTTGTTGAAAAGTATAATGTGCAACGAGCATGGACTGACACTCATTTCTTACGAGTAAATCATACGAATGAGAAATTGACATTCCATGCTCGTTGTACACTATACTTTTTCTACGACCATAGCGACATTTCACTACTCACAAGCCTCACACAATATGACGAAGTTATTGTATAATATGAACTTCGATTATATTTTTCTAAAAATATGTTACTATTCAACATTAGTTTATTTATTATTTACAATATTAAATGTTACGTTTCCACAATGACTGACAGTTATATTTGGACTTTCATTAGTTTCAATTTTCACAGTTGAATTTTCCTGACTTTTCCAATCCTTAAAAGTTTAAGGTAAGTTTTCTCTATTTTCTATTGAATTCCTTATTCTATTTTAAATTTTCCTGGGCAAAACCTGGTCTATTTGGACTTTATATTTCAGCAATACCTGAAATGATCATTACAGTACAGCTCGCGATGTAGAAATGAAAGAGTGTATAGCAATACCTGTACCATGACCTGTACTGAAATGATCATTACAGTACAGCTCGCGATGTAGAAGTGAAGGAGTGTATACAATCGGCCTACTTCCTTGATCGATGAAGCGCATAAAATGGGCATATTTCTATGGGGTAGTAGAAAAACTGTATTTGAGAAGTTGCGAGATATTTTCAAACAATATACAAAACTTTATAATCCCTTAAAAAAAATAGGACAGGTGGTGTAAGAAAAAGGAAGGGCTTTTCAGCTAATACTCAAGATTATTCTGGCAAAGACTTCATAAATTATAGGAATTTTTTATCAGTTTTACAGTAGCTAGTATAATTATGTCAGAAGTATCCATTTCAATGAAGTCCTTTATTTCGATACTCAGTAGTACCATTAGCAGTACCCTTTCATGGGAAAATCATGTGAAATCGTTTGCCAAAAGTGCCTCAAAAAACACCTCAGAAATTTTGTCGATCTGTTTCTTTTTTACAGATATTTTCATGGACGATAATGTTCGGAAATATCACCTTTGAATCCTTCCACCGTTTGCAGTCCTATCGAGCAAAGTCTTTACATCCCTTTGTCTTGAATTTGGAGTTATGCTGAACATCTCTTTTCCAGGACTCCTTTTTCCAATGCACGGAAAAGCTATGGAACTTCCTGTCTGAGGATTCGGGGTGTTATTTTCGACCTTGGGAGGGTCCGTTGTGATTTATAATAAATTCTGGTCCAAAATTAATTATTCTGCTTCCACAATTGGTTAAACTCACACCACCCAAGCATATCCTAAAAATTAATAGAAACCAGTTATTCATGGAGGCCTTCCCAAACTGATTCGCCACCTAATGCGTTGTCTTCTCGATATTATATCATTTTCTTGGAGCCTCCTTGAGTGAATAAAGTAAAATCCACTGCCGATCTCCTAATAAATTCGCTGTAACAGAAATGCAGCCATGCATTATCTGGTTTCATCTCAAATTAAACGAACGCCCTAAACTGAACTCGATATAACCATTAAGGAAATGTTCCCAGAACCAGTATTTTGCGATCAGTTTATATCGGAGGCTATTCAACGAGCTTCCTTGATTTGAAAGTTATTTTGGCCGGTTGTTCAAACCAGTTTAACCACAAGTATACGTTACAATTCAGAAAAATGTCGTGGAGTTGACTTCGGAACACGAGAAGGCACTTTTTATAATTGAATGCAGCAGATGTAGCAAGCAACTGGGGAGTTTTTCACATTGCCATAAAAGTAGCGTTCCTTGATTAAAGAAGTTAAGGAACGAACAGTATCAGCTGTCTTGCGTATGTTATTATGTTTGCTTCAGACTCATATATATTGCGAATGAACGAAATGTTCGCCAGCTAATTCGAAAATAATTGTTTTCAACCCAACGTCCGCTTGTTATTTATTGTTTTTAAATTAACCAAAAAACATAATTTCAATTGCAATGCTAAGAGAACGTCGTGAGAGCCAAGGGAAAAATAGGTATGAGTAAAGTAGCAATTGGTGTTCTTGAATTTCCATATTAAACTGATACTTCAAGAGCATCCGCCGGGAAAATCTCTATGAATATCGCCAACCCTTCTGCGTTGTTCCAGAAAATTTCAGAACAAAAGGTTGATTAATGTATACTGACCCTGAAAAATTAAAAGGCTCCAAGATCTATAATATTTGAATATCTCAAAATAATAGCCCCACGCATAGCAAAACCACTAACCCACATGATAAATAAATGCTTCGTCATCGGTGTGTCCTGTAGCTTTCAAAACCGTTACATTAAAGACTATTTTCAAAAGTAGAGTGACGCTGGATGTGACTCACTACAGACCTATTTCACTAATCTCAAACCTTGCCAAAACATTAAAAAAATAAAAAACACGCATGCTGAACTTTATAGACATAGTTAAAATCCATAGTTAAAATCCATAGTGAACCTCAGTTCGGATTTAAAATTGGAAAATCCACAAACGATGCCTATCAAATAAATTAATATTTGGAACCTTTGGTGTGAATAAAATTCAAGAAATAGGAACTACCCAGAACACCAAACAACGTCAATTACAGTCGACGCGCGTTTCGCTTACAAAATTGGCATCCTTAGGGCCTCAAAAAAGTGTGCTAACTACTAATGCTATTCTAATCTTATTTATAATACTCATCTGAGTAGTATTCACTACCTATATAATAATATCTAATAATATATAATAGTACCTAAGTTACAGCCAGTTCCATAATCAACACCATAAAGACTCCTTTATTCAAAATCGGCTTTACGATAAAGTGTTCTTTATAGTACACTTTGAAGTGCCTTTGGTTCCATAAAGGTACCTCTTGTTAGATAAAACCTCCTTTAAAGGGGCATTCGTTATGTTTATACTGGTGGCTACACAAAAAAAATGATTTTCTTCTATCGTGTAGGAATAATTACGTCTCTTAGATTCAATTGCCAGGGTAGCTATTTTTTAGGACCAAGCCTGGCAGTGAGTTACCACAGCATTTAATGCCGTAGCTATAAAAAGTCTGTGGAAACAAATTACTGAATTATTATTATGAAATGAGGAAAACGAGCCTTGTAGAAGTCACACCGCTGTTGGAATTATTTCACATTCCACTCAAGCCAATAAGGTAGTATTGAAATGTTGGGGAGTGTCTCTGAAGCAGGGCATTACCATCAACGTGGACTTGGTCAATGAAGTTACTTTACCAGCATCTCTTATAGTATGTAGGTTTATTTTTCTCTTTGATTAAACTTCATGCTTTTGCTACTGGTGAAGAAACGAAACTTGAATGGTTTCATTATACACCATATAAATTGAAATAAGCTGTTACAAGACAGTCGGGGCCAACAATTAAGAACCCAGCAATATTAGCAAAAGAAGAGTATTGAAAGAAAGATATTGTTTATCTTGAAAAGCAGACTTGGGCAATTAATGAGGAAAATAGAAGACAAGAAAAAGCTCATATTAAAAAACAAATTTTACCTATTAGATTTACAAATACGTGTACAGCACAAATAATAGTTTGTACTCAAAGAACAAACTTTTTTCCTACATTTCATCTAGAAGAGATAATTTCTATTATCTGTTCAACATGTATAGAAATAATGGAATAAAAAAGATAATATTAGAAGCGTTGAACTATGAAATATTAGTTGTTGACAACACAAGAATATCTATAAAAATGAAAACAGAAAAACCTTAACTGAGCTACCCGATGAGAAAAGTATTCAGCGAGTGAGTGGGGACATTTTTCAATAAGAATGTATTAAGTATAGACTAGATTCGCATTGTCCAAGACTTTTTGAGCCCTTGGGGAAATTGAACCTTTTTGGACTTTGAGTGTGATGAAGAGTTGAGGTTGCTTTCATTGTATTCTTAGAATGGGTTATACATTTATTGAGTCTAGAATGGACACAGTGAACTATGATCATTTCTCTCATTCTGACTATTCCTATACTTTGTACACATGTTGATTGCAAAATAGTTGGAAAATATGTTTCTACATATTGTTTACTTAGATACTAGTAGTATATAAATAGTAATCCCCAGGCTCGCACAAGATCCTCAAGGTTGCTTGTAGGGGTGCAGCCTGATGGTGGATAGAACAAATTTTAGGTTGTCATTCCTTCTTTCTTTGAGGTTTTTTGAAGCACATGCGTTTTTCACGAATATGTATTCTTGTTGACCCTTCTGCTAGAAATCTCACATAAGTGCCTTTTACTTGCGTTTCTATGACCAGGTCATATTTTATTAGGTTCTGTAATAATTTTGTTGACACTGGAGTAATGCCATTTGATTCATTTGAGTTTTTCACAGAACTCCGACGTATTGTTCACTGTATCTTCTATCTATTATTTTCTCATCATTTGATAAAGAACTAGAATTTGATGAATTCATTATTATCTATTTACAATAAAGTCTACCTCTGCTAACTTCCAACTGAAACAATATGAAAATTAAATATGACAGATGACAGACAGAATATAGGTTATCTTTACCTCAAAAGGATACTTTTCTCTGGTAAAGAGCCGATATCCGGACATAAAATTAAAGGTGGCTTTAAAGTGAACTTTAGTATCAAAATTGGATTATGGAACATTTTGCCATTAAAGCTGCCTTTTTCAAATAAGGGGGACTTAAATTTAAAGGTCCCTTTTTCAAATAAAGTGTACTTTAATTTTGATTATGGAACTGGCTGATATACCTGCCTGAATTAAATTGTGTACTTACTTTAATTGCATACTTCATCAATTCCAACAAAGTTCGAAGATATGTGCTGGAGATTATCACGAACATGAAACGAATAAAATCGATTAAGTCAAAGTACCCTTTCTCTCACACGTTTCCACCAAGTGGAAAAATTAGGCAAACATCTGTCAGATAACATCTACTTCTCTGGCTAATACCACGATGGACATTGAACTACATCTGACGTTCTTCCAAGAAGACCCAATTGCAAGTGCGTATCTTGTAATTAAACAGCAGATTATCTTCCATTTGGCTGGAAATGACCACCTGCAGACATTCATGTTTCAAGGTTTTGCCTCTCATCAGTGCCAGGGTAGGTCCCTGCCAAATTTTAACTGATATTTCCCCACGGAAGAAGCTACGACCCACAACTAAGTTGATCGCAGCGCCATCCGCATGGAAAATCAAGAAACATACCCCTCGAAAAGCACAAGACTCCAGAAAGAGTTAACTATATATCTGGTTATACCGAGCAACGAATGGAGAACTGGTTTGGATACTCGACATATATTTACGCTGCCCACTGCGAGATTGGCGTTTGTAGAGAAGAGACATGCTTAATCAAGTTGAGACACCCCCATTTTTGCTAAGGGGAGCCTGGCTCAAATGAAAGAACTTTCAGTGATGTAGAACAGCTAGAACAGTTATTCTGGTATCTATCAACAGATTTAATAGAAGTTTGTGCTCCGCTTGGTAACTCCTATACTCTTATCTGCACTGAGCAACACGACACCGTCACCGTCTTGTGCAATACAATTCATCCTACTGGGATGATCTCTACAGCGTTTTCTTAAAAAATATTGTACGTTTCCTCTAGTTTCTGGGGTATCGATTCCAAACAAGTAGAATATTATCGATGGCACAGAAATCCAGGACCTGAGTCTAACTAAACTTTAGAAGAGGCTCATTATGCCAAAATACGATCTGAACAAATTCATTGAATGCCCTGAAGCCGTTGCTGATAGTGTCCCACAGTAACTATTCTTCTATATAGTTTCAAGGGCTACTTCACATTTGATTTATGAAGAACAGATTCAACTGATCTTGAAGTTGAACTCTTATGAGGACTCCAAAAATATTGTCATCCATCAACTTAACAAAAGATATTAATTCGCCTCGTTTGTCATATTTTACTCTCAAATTCGCTCACTTCTCTGGAATATCGCGCAAAAGTTGGTTTTCGTTGATATTTCCATGGCCTATGTTATTCTGGATTAGCAACAAACAAATAGTTTTATCCAGATTGAACCTTCATAAACAACCTGAGAAGAATCATTCATGCATTCAAACACATATTATTAATGATTTGGAAATTCCCAAATTATACTCCTTGCTTGATAGTTTTTCCCTAAAGTATCAAAAAATCTAAAAATAACACCCATTTTCCTCTTTTCCTTCATCCTTAAATTATTCTTTACAGTGATTTTCTGTTTCGTGTAAAATTAAAATTGAAAAATTCACTTTGATATCGATTATACAAACCTGGTTATTGAAAATATTGCAGTTGTCACCCAAAAAGAAGGAAATGTAAAACATGAGAGTTTACTCATGGAAACAAGAGATGGAAAAATCGACCATACCATTTACATTAATTACAATGACGTTCTATTACGCAATAAAAAATTATACACTCGTGGCTAATTATCATGGGCACTTACGAATTTCAGAGTCATGAAAGCACGAAATTAAAAACACAATGATATTAGCTCTTAGTATAATTATAAGGGATCAATTTGTGAGGAAAGTAGTTTGGTGCATGGCTTTAGAGAATCTTCCTTATTGGATTAAATTATTTTACATCAAAAACATGTTCGTTTTTGGGTTCTCTTGTGCCTTACCACGTTCACAAACTTTCAAATTCTAGACATAGACGTGGGCTCTGTTATATTATCAAAGAAAAGTCGATGTAGTACGGTCATTGAAGCGTGCCAAGTTGGTGGGTAGTCACCGAATAGTTGGCATATTTTATTTGTAAATGTCTCGCAATTGAAGATCTCAAAGTTTTCATGCCGATTGTTATTTTTTGTAGAACGAGGTCTTACCTTTTAACGTGCGATTCCTAACCTCAGGTAATTGCTGTCCCTCGGGCCGGAGGCCCTCGGGACGCAAACTTTCCCATCGGTAATTGAGACCCAATTCCCTTGATACATAGGTAAATAACTATTATTGTCTAGATTTTCCTCATAATTATTTAATCCTTTGATTAAGGTGTCCATTACATTGTTATTTCATAATATTTTTTCCGTTATTGGTAAAATTACTTGATATGGAAAATATTCAGAATCCCAGCCATTGGCTGTGGTTAACGAACTCGACCATTATTACACGTCTACTTGATTATTCTCAGGATTTATGAATAAATTTGAATAACATCCATAATCAAAAAGCAAACAACAAACGTTAATAGCTGCGAGGTATTTTTTCTTCACGTGATATTGATTGCAAACATGATACTAATGCAAATGAAATTAGCATGTACACTTACTTGAAGTAGCGTGTAATCTCTCACATGATTTTCATCTCGTATCTCTAAAAATATATCTTCAACATATTCGTACTCTTTTAATCGAAAGGAGAAGAAAGAGAGAATTTTTCCTTTTTTTCACACTGCCTTCAAGAAGTGTAATAATATTATTATATTAATTTTCCAATAGACTCGTATCTGAAGGATTCTTCAGAATTTCACACAAAGACAGATAAGTAAGTATTACCAACATTGTTAAATAAGAATTGGACTATAGGATTAACAAATTTATCATCAATAGAATCTTACTTTTACCGAATTTAAATAAAATTGATTACCTCTTCAAGTGCTGGGTTGGTAGTTGGCTGAAAACAGTCATACTCAATACTTAGAGAGAAAGAATATGAAAAATTCCAATTATTAAAACGCTTCTGGAGTCTGTCCATAACGTAACTCTCTCTAGTACTTTTTGACGAATTGAAAATTTTCTTCAATAGATAGATGGATATCAACGAGCTAGTGAAACGATACAACATAATTAGTATCTACAAAAAATCTCTCTTCCTCGGAATGGCAGATGGAAGATGAGTTCCTGAATTTTGCTGAGATCAAATTGAACGAGACATCACTCTTCCTGCCTTTTCGTTTTAATTTCTCTTGAAGGTGACATCCATGTACCATTTTGAGGTACACAGAACTTTAGTAGATTACAAAAATATCATTTTATATAATAATAACCATCTATTGCAAAGGATACTCAACATATGAGTCATAATTAGAGTTCTAATATTATGTTCCGCCACTTTGTTTTGGATGAATATTTTCGTCTGAAATTTTGCTGTCGCATAGAGAATTGAAAGACGTTTCAAATGAGGTATCAGTCGACCACTAATGTCATTTAAAAACATCTTTCAAATTGGCGGCCTGATAATGTCTTTAATTTATAATTACCTAAGCTTGAAAGGAATTTTATGTTTGAATTCGCTGTCGTATTACATTTGCCTAATTTCGAGATAACATAATTCTTTATTTTTATGGCAATATCCCGTCAACTTTTTTTAGACATCAACCTAGAGTACTCGTTACCTCAACACTCTGTACATTGGCCGGAACTTGAAAAGGGGGCAGTAGTAAGCAACTCAATGGGTTTGCTGGAGTTTGAATAGGTGTCCATTCTTGAAGATTTGCGGTTCTTTCGACTGAGCAGATTTTGCTTGTTTTCTTGCAATAGAGGGGTGCTTATTTTATATTACTATTATTCTATTGTCACTGCTTTGAAACGCATTACGATATTCTTCCGATGACAGGTGAATAAACAAACAATAACTTGTTTTCGTTAATGGAAAAATTGACGGAAAACTTTCATTATTGTTCCACTATACCTTTTCACACACCTTGAGTAAATACACTCGGACTGGATCCTTGATCGAACGAAAACAAACTGTGGAAATCCCATTAATACCCGTAATTGTTTTGAATTATTATCCTGCATTTGTGGTTGGAGTCTTCAAGATAGACGTTTTCGACATTTTTATCGATTCACATGCACTTGATCAGACTTGAACAGAAGGCACATACGAGTTACAGAGTTGGAGCCACAAAAGGTTCTGGAACGAAACTTTTTTAAAGCAAGTCAATGGCCTCAAAACTTGTATTTCAGTAGCTGTGAACAATGATGTAAAATGAAAAAGTTTTGTACTATGAAATACTTATTCTTTTCAGTTCGTAGGATAATGAATGATATTTTTCATCAGGTAGGAAGTTAATTAAAGATAAAATTCGAAGGAACTCCAATTGCAATTTTCCCTGTAGTATCACACCATGCAAACGTTGGTTGGAATGGATATCGTGTGGAAATAGACATTACAGCCAACCCACATCGTTCATACATGTATACCCACAGATTCAGTTTCAATCAGTGAGAAACTTTCAAAGAAGGAAATGGAAACAAGTAGTGGATACTCTTCAAACCAATCGATAATTTGCTGGAAAAAAAAGAGGTTCAAAATGTCCTCGAGGTGAACAACCACCTTGTAGAGACCAAATATTAACGAAAAAATTGTCAAAATTCCATACTATGCCGATAATGCTAATATTTTTCCTACATAGTACGAAATAAAGTTTGGATAGATCTGGAATCAACGATATATGCTAACGAATATGAATTCAAAAATTTTCATAACGAGTCTCTTAACTTGTATTGTTCATGATCCAAAGCATATAAGGCCAAACCCGGTTTTTCAGATCATGAAAATCTGAAATGATCAATGTGCTCTTTGAACCGTACTTTCTTGTCCCTTCTAGTTAGACCGATATACTTCTTCTAGTAGCTCTTGCAGATAATTTCATAACACCCCGATTGTTTTTTTTTTCTATTCTATTTTTGAGAGTACTCAAGATTTGTTTTAGTTTATACGAAGTTTTGTATACATTATTGAATATTATGAAAATGCATTCGAAACACCGAGTAACTCAAGGTTCGTACGGAATGACGATATATTTAGGATGATATTAATTTTTTTGAATGAGGAGTTGTTGTCTTTCCAAAGTCAGTTCAATGAACTATAGAATTTGCCGCTTTGTTCCCATACACCAACCGTAGGCGAATACTAATTTATTTACTTGAAATTTAATAACTGTAATTTCTGTTTCTTTTCGAATGAAAGGTAGTAAATGACAGGAAATTAAAGGAAATCAACATATTGAACTGACTTCGGAAACACTAATCAATTTGTCCACCAAATCCACATAATAGCCGTTTTCCTACGTCACCTCCCTGATAATCATAGTTTTTTGAATCTGTCCTTGTTGAGTGTAGGAATGACATAAATCGATTTATGAAGAAATTCAGCTCCGCCATTTTGTGCTGTGTGCAATGGTGGGAACTATCTGAGATGTACTGAGGGTACTTACTCGTGTCCTTCCTGTAGACTCCGAATTCAAGGTGATTATTAATATATTTAAACATGGCATCTGTTTTCTTGTGTTCATCTAATATTTATTCAACAGTGCACCATTAACTTGTGATTTGTTCGACGCATCTCCCGATTAATTTACTTTGGAAGGGGATGATATTCTAAAAGGTATGTGATTCTGCCAAAACAACAAACCTGGAAAACATCAATTTTGTCTAAGAAATACGAGGTGGAAATATGCCCTCAGGGGGAAGTACTATCCTCACTTTTATGGAACCTCATGGTAGACAGCTTCCTTATAGACCTTAATCGGGGAGGAGTATATGCCCGGGGCTACGCTTACGATATCGTCATAATGGTAAACGGGAAGTATATGGGGGTTTGTGTGGATCTAATGCAATCAGCACAGACGTGATGCATGAGAGAGAACCTCAAAGTCAATCTTCAAAAAACCACGATTGCTTCTTTCACCAGTAAAAAGAAACTTTGAGCTCAACAGAGCTCTTCGAATCTTTGGTGAAAGTTTACAGATGCAAGTTGAGTCGAAATACTTGGGGCTGAACTTGGACTCGAATCTCAAACATATGGAAAAAGTGCTGATAAGGGCAAGAATATCATGACCAGGCGGTCCTTCGGCAAAATATGGGGACTACGACCCAAACAATCGCTTTAGCTACACACAGCGATAGTGAGGCCCTCGATAACGTATGGGGCCCCGCTGTGGTGGCCAAAGGCAGAACAAGTATCAGAAGCTGGCCGGTTTGCAAAGACTGGCCCTGCTTGGAGTCACTAGTGCAATGTCCAGCACATCGAGGATTAGCCTGGAGGTGACCCTGAACCTCCCTTCTCTGCATCTGCACATTATAGCGGAGGCGAGGATATAAGTTTCCAGACTAAAGTGCAATGGCTAATGGAGGGGCAACAACTTAGGCTCCAACATCATGGAGGTTATAAGAATCGACGCATCTAGAATGCCGTCGGAAAAAATGACCCCAACCTACTCGATGGAACATTCACCACCATCGTTCAAGATGGGAAAGTCACATCAAAGGCCCTACCAGTACTGTCAAGGGGGCAAATCTGGTACACAGATGGATCTGAATTAAGCAATGGGGTAGGGGCTGGCATATTCGGGCAGAGACCGAGGGTACAAACACAGTGAAGGTAGGTTTCCGCTTACCGGTAACCAGCGCCGACCCGCGCTTATAAGCTTGAAAAATGAATGCGTGTTGTCAAATTGATTGGTACACAGTAAGAGCAGGTGGGCGCCGAGAACCAGCGTTTACCAGTGTTCGCGATTTAACCGGAACGAAAATTTAGGGTAGGGACAGAAAGAAAGCAGGTTGCCCGCTTACCGGTTGTCGGCGCTGATCGGCAGAGACAAAGCAGGTTGAAGTTTGTCGACGCGTGTAGCAAGCGGCAGGTAGTTTACCGGAATGAGTATTCAATAATAAGCGAGCCGGTGATCGATAGGGAAGTATTAATTTCAGCTGTTTTTAAATAAATACCTGTATGTGACAATCGTGAGAAAGCCCACCAGTAACAGAAATATAGTAGAAAACTGTATCTAGATTCATTGGCATATAGCGAATGATAGATGAAAGCGATCTGGATAATATTTCACTTCTTCAAACAATTTATGATATTCTCCAAATAGGATGAATACCTATTTTCGGGCTGATTAATTTAAAAAAACGGATTCGTTAATAAAATTTCTTCGTCCGATAAAGAAGACATTTTTGCATCACTTTCAACGTTCAACCGGCGCCGATAGAGGCAGGTGAGCACACAGAAAGAAAGCGGGTAATCGGAATCGACTTCTGTTTTCGAAGATGTATTTTACTTAGTTGGAGGTTGAAAGTAGTGCAAAAATAACTTTCATCGGACGAAGAAATTTTTATCAAACAATCCGTTTTTTAAAATTCAAAAGGCCGAAAAAAGTTATTCATACTAGAAATCAAATTAGAACACAATTTGGATAATATAAGTTTTTTGAAGAAGTAAAAGATTATTCAGATCGGTTTTATCGCTATTATATATAAATACAGTTTTCCACTGTTTCTGTTATTGTATAGGCTTCCTCAAGTTTATCCCATACAGGGATTTGTTCAAAAACAGCAGAAATTAATGCTTTCTTATGTACCACCGGCTCGCTTATAATTGAATCCTCATTCCGGTAAACTGCCAGCGGCTTGATACACGCGCCGACAAGCTTCAGCCTGCTTTTTCTCTGGGCGCCTACTATACTTTACATTAGTAAATTTATGCGCCGATCAGCGACGACAACCGGTAAGCGGCAACCTGCTTTCTTTCTGTCCCTACCCATAGTTTATTTTTGCTTTTGCACGCGCCGATTGATAAGGAGTTACTTTAGAGCGGGGACAGCAATAATTCTCATTGGACCAGAACCAGCCTGTGGAATCCCACACAAAGAAATGAGTCAAGGGCCATCATTAATCTTCCTGGAAAGATGATCCCAACTGCCGGCTATCAATGCATCTCCTTGAACTGAACCAGAACTCCCTTAGGAAGATGGTAGGACTACTAACAGGCACTGCCACCTGAGGAAACACATGCACAAGGTTGGGGATACGTCAAGACTCCACACTAAGCAGGATCTGTGATGAAAAGAACGAAACAGCCTCACACATATTGTTTGAATGTGAAGTTCTGGCTCGCATAAGGATGGATATTTTTGGAAACTGTTGTGCCGAAGATACCATCCCACAGAAAAACCTTGGGTAGCAGAAAGGTTCTACGCAGAACTACCTGCATTTCGGCCGATGGCAAACCCCAAGGCATGATAATAATAATGAAGTGTAAATGAATCACTTTCTTACAGAAGTACTTTTTTTCTCCGTGATCGATACCTATGAATGAAATAACTAGAAAATCTAATTATTGTAAGACAGAAATAACAGGTAAAACATTCTTTCTGAATAACAAATATGGCTTGCGGCATCGTTCTCCGTTATCAGTTCAGATAAAAAACAACGTATATATGAGTACTTACGACTCAAACTTTTCCTCGAGAAATTTAAAAGCTGGTTTTTCTTGTTGATGCACACAAAACTTATCAATTGCAATAACATAAATATTACTATGTAGGCTGATAAACTTTCTTTGAAGAAGATTACAGGCACTTTTGTTTCATTTTGATGTCTGTTTACTCGGGTCTTTGTGTAACCGTCTGTATACATTTCAGAAAAGAAAGAGCGGCAGTGCGATATAAACTGTGAACCAGTAACAGATGTTTATTTTTTGAAGAAGTTTCAGTTTATGTACAACATGAATAGGAATTATACAAAATTGTAAGTGTATTTTGATTGAAAATAACTATAACATACTGCCCATTAACAGATTCTGCTTAGGACACCTGTGGAATGGATTAGCAGGCGACGTGCACTTGATTGACAGTATATTATGTAACAAGTTAAAGAACTTTAAGTAACGAGTGTCTAGTTTATGAACGCCTAACATACCGTACTCTTTCTATGAACTCATATCAAAACAACAAAATAGTATTAAATAAAAAAAAATGAAGGTGTGCCGGAGTCTTTAATAAATGGAACGAAATAATCGAAGTCGAAATACCCATTTCTCCACACATTCCCACAAAATTGATAATTGTAATAAAACAATAGAATATTATTGAAATAACCACCTGCATATATATATCTACAATTTTACAAAATTCTTGCCGAATATCGGTGTTAGGATAGGTCACACAACATAAGAGTCGTCTTGATTGTTTGTTAATGGATACTTCATTTGACTCAGTATTGAACGTATTTTGACATTATAGTTATGCAGGGTTATATACAGGGAGGTTCCATTATTTGTTTTCATCTATGCGATCTCCAGTTGTATTGTAGTTTATAAAATACTTAATCAGTGAAATTAATTAATCATTCAGAATCAGCGTTGATTGGTTAAAAGTCATGTAATTGCGAATACAGAGTGATTCAATTAACTTTGTCCGGATATACGTTTAGAACTCAATCATATATGTTTGCGGAAAGAATCGTCGGACTACAGCTGTTCGAAAAGAGACCATATTAATACTTTGTCTACTGGTATATTTATACGTGTTATCGTCCAAAATTCATCACAATGTCATAAAATGTGAGCACTTTTTTCTGGAAATATTTCTGTTTTCTGCACCTGGTGTGCTGGACCGTAATATGTATATAATTCATGAAATTGGTCTTTCGTAACTGGCGTAATTATTTTGGAATTTTTATTGCATTCATCTGTATATAACTTCTTGCTGCCAATTTTGCTCATTAATTCTTGACAGAAAAATTGAATTATTGTTCCTTTATAGTGTGTGGTCCATTAATATATTTCAATCGCGGTTCATCCCGGTGATGCGTACAAGGCTTAACGTAAATGTTTGTTTGAAGGGACACTCAACATTATTCGTCTTCGAATATTGATGTGCTGGATAACGTTTCAATTCTATTTCGAAATTGATAGCTCAATAACAACTGAAGCATACTCTAGTTACATTACCAAATTGCAATATAGAGAAACCGTTCGCACGTCGGATGATTGAAATTTCATCATTTATTTTGAGTTCCCGAAAACCATTCTCTCAGATGAAAAATCGCAGAATATCTCGAAACATTGTAATTTCTACCGACAACTTTTGTTTCCAAAATCA
The DNA here is from genome assembly GCA_958502065.1 of Chrysolina americana. NCBI lineage: Eukaryota > Metazoa > Arthropoda > Insecta > Coleoptera > Chrysomelidae > Chrysolina > Chrysolina americana. The sequence continues at coordinate 45,555,213 of OY293417.1, read as the reverse complement.
ACGGTTGGTTACAAATAGGCAAGCATAGTGAAAGTGTTTTCATGTAATATATGCTAATCAACTATTAATCAGAGATAGATTGATGGAGTAATATATGCTACTCAACTATTAATCAGAGATAGATGGATGGAGGTAAAAATGTACTTTTCTGTACAACCGTACCGTTTTGAATGAATGATAGTGAATTCATGCACGACGAAGTTCTCTCTCTCTATATATATTTCCTTGGATCAGCTTCCTCACGGAGCTATCCTTCGACCCTCTCCCCAGTATTTAGGGATCCACCCTATCCTAGCCTGGTTACTGGCGTGAATAGAGGGAACTTCATTGAGGGATAGATGAGTGTCTTGCTTCAAGCAATACGTCCACCCTATATACATTTTTTTTTTCTTGATTGTACATACGAACATTAGGACACATACTGAATTCCTTCCCCACGTGGCATCCTTTTACCATCTTTGAGAGGAGACGCTGACACACGTCTTCTCTCTACCACCGTGGAAACGAAACTTTCCGGTTCTCCTTAAAAGCAAACTAAGCTTGGTAACTTGATGTACTCCTCAACGTACAAATGGCTCGTACCGTAGAATGCTGAACTAAACTGAAATATTGGAAATAATCGGCAAAAATTATCAAATTACCAACAACGAGACGATAAATAACCCAAAATATTCCATAATATGCCCACTGCACAAGCGCTGCGAGCTCTGTTCGATTTGAATGGCAGAGGTGATCTGAAGAGTTTTGGCTACCGAAAAACAGCCAGGACAGCCGCACGCAAACTGTTTTGAAAATGGATGTATGTTCAATTGGGACGTAAGGTAATCTTAAGTGATATCGGTGCAAATAGTAATGATTCAAAGCCCGGCTACGGTGCTTATAAATTGGGCTTAAGTAGTTGATCAACTTCCAATTTTTATCATAATTCTTGCAAATCACGTATGTTCAACATAGTTCAAATGTTTTATTGTTCAAAATAAATTTAAAAACTTTGAAATATGAATATTATCTTCGACGACTGGGATATAATTTGATAAGTGGAACAATTGTCATTCATTTATAATATAACCTAGAAACAAACTTCCTACGCTTGGGTATATGTTAAGTTGTGCATTGTCACCAAGTACATATTTTTAGTACAATCTTACGATAAGTCTTAAGACTAAGTTACGTCATTCATGAATTTACCATCACCGCATCTATTTTACAACGATAGGTTGAGTAATTTACTCGGCGGTGTTTAGCAGAATTGCAGGCAAATTACGTACAATTTGTCACAGAAATTCGGCATTGTTGACAGTTTATATAGCTACAAGACAAAAAACGCACCTAAAATAATGCGCGTACAAAAAATTGTGTAAGCAACACGAACACTAAGGAGTTTATCGATTTCCTACAATATCAGTAAACTATCCTTACTGTTCTTGATACTTAATATGCCATATTTTTAGAAGTTTCAAACTTATAGGCAAAGCTTCATTATCCAAATGATAATATTCTAGCATCAATTGAATGAAATTAATAATTATAACCTAAAATGGGGTAATAGTTCACCATCCTTAGAACCACTACATGGTATCACAAGTAGACATAGTCGATGAAAGCAATTGTTTTGCGTGTGGATATAATTTAACATAACTGCTCACGCTGGATATGCCAACAGCAAGGGCATTATGGTTTCAGGTCCTCCAATGACACGCTCTGCATTTAATAGCAGAAACCCTCATACCCATCACGCGATAATGGTAGACCAGGTTGCCATGCTGACAGGTCTCCTAACCCTCTTGACCTAAAGCATGCAAAGTTAAAAATTTTTGATAAGCTTAGCTGTTGGATGGTCTTGAAGAAGACCCCAAGCACTTGCTTATTACTATGTAACTGCAGGAGTACTTCTCATGTAACTGCAGAAGTACCTCAGTCTCCGCAGTTTTTATGTGAGCCTTTTTTGCAGAATGAGTTCCAATTTGGTGACAGAATTGGATTACCTTGTCATCCCGAGACCATTTTCATCAGCTGCACGGGCTTCTGCCTTGAAAAGAAATTGTCTGATCTCTGCTTTTTTATGACCACGAATTTGCAGAGAAGGAGATGTAACCTCCTGGTGACTTTTCATGCTCCATCCAGTTTAATTCTGTTGAGGAGAAATGAGTTACGGATAACCTTTCTTCCCTTTCTTCATAAAATTTTGCGTTCTTTATACAGTGTGTTGAATGTAGAAACCATACGGGTAGCTGGCCTTAAGGCTCTTTCAAATGGTTTTATATCATTCCCTAGGTAGCTCCGTATCTGAAAGACATATTTCATAATGTTAGCGGACATATGATTTATGGAGTGATTTCTTGATAGGTATTCGCAAGTGTTAGATTTCCTCATGACTGTGACTACCTGATCAGTACTGGGCTAATTTTAGTTGGTAATAACCCCAAGAGGCCACAAAGTTGCTCTACCACTGCAATGGTGGAGTTTGATGGGATGTAGTTTAAAAGCGAATTGTTTTCAATATGTCTAGCACTGCATTTACTGGTGTTTAGCGGTATTTTCTATAAATCGCACTTAATTTCAACAGCATTCAGGTAAAGTTGCATCTAAATGCTATTAGTAGTTTACAACTAATTTCCTATTTTATCAGTAAACCTCGTATCCTAAGGTGATCTAGTATGAACAGGAGCTTGTTTTTTTCCTTTTCAATCCACAGCCGATTCATACCTTCGTTATTTTAAATAGCCGTGAGGTTTTATTTTTATTTTCTTCTTCAATTCTATTGATTACTCAACTGGTGTGGCTATTTCCCGAACAAATACGTCTTGATATTATGGAGTTTAAAGTAGGTAATATGCATTTGTCTCCCCTTCAGAAGTCCTTCGTTCCACTTGGTGTAAATTCGTTGGGATCTTCTACATAGTCGAGTTTGGTCGTTCAGTTTCATCTGTACTATTATTAATAATATCATAATTAGGATTTTGAGATTGAAAAAAAAAATAAGTAAAACAGGTGTCTCTCTATGTCGAAAACCAGGTTAGTGAAAGTTGAATCTCTCTTATCAAAGGAATTGGGACTGTACTGTTGATTAATTAGTCTTGGTAGGTACATATGCTCAATTCAAGAATACCGTTTCATCAAAGATCAATTCTATGAGGCTTGCCTCCCACCGCAAAATAATTCACCTGTTCCTCCCTTGACTTTAACTCCGCATCCTAGAGTATTCAATGAACATGAATACATCGGCAGTTTAGCATGACACACCTTGATACATGTGGACTGCCGTAACAGAGAGAATGCAGTTTTCATTTCTATTCATGGAGCTCGTGGGAACTTCCACCATCTGTTTGTGAACTCAGCTCTTTGTGATCCATAGATCATTAACCCTTGCCGCTGATTCACTTCTGCCAGACAGGCGTTTTTCAATTAACAATTAATCGCATTCAGTTCCATATATTTCAAACGTCTAACCTTATACGGGGCGGTGAATGAGAAGTAGTCCTTCAACATTTTTGTACTCCAAGTGTTCAACATTTCTAGGAATAGTCGAGTTAACTTTTATCAGTTTATTTACACGTGAGGTTTGGATAATTTAATACAACAATGAAAAATTAGTTGTTTTATGGGCATGTTCGTAGCTTACGATTCCGCATTCTTGTTGAACACTGCAAATATTGAATGAAATTGTTTGGACTTTCAGCTGTGATATTTGATCAACTGAAGTGAAACTTGAATTGTGCGAATCATTGATATCATCCAAACTCTCCCAGATAGCGTTTATCGACCAGTACTTTTTCATATACTAATATGCGGGATTCGAAAATAGGACGATAATAGTTAGAAATTCAATCCACAGAAATACTCCCGGAAAAAAGTTAGACCAAAATATTTTCTGTTTTCACGAAGGGAGTAACACATAAAAGAGTGTTCCAATTCAGTCCCGATAATATGATCTCCCACTTTATTACACCCCTCTCACTAATTGTCTGGCCTTCAGAGGATGGTAGAGGCGGTAGCTTCTAGAAAATATTTCAATAACTTTCTCGAATGAAATAGTACTGCATTCCAAAGGAAAAATTAATCAAATGACATCCCCCATATAGTTTGTAAGGTCTCAAGAGGGTGGTATGGTAGAGGGGGTAGTTTATAGGTAATAATTCCATAACTTTCCAGATGTAATAGTACCGTATTCAACTTTTAGAATATGTTATGTATATAAAAATGAATCAAACATTTCCATTTACTTTTATCAGGCGTCCAAGGTTGGTAAAAGGGTAAGTTCTTTGAAATAATTCAATAACTTTCCCAAATAGAAGAATGCCGCATTCTGTTTTCAGGATGTGTTTCTTGATATTGTTTTTCTTGAAAATCTGTTTTATCTTATCCTTTCATCGCCCCCATTTTGAATTGTCTAATATCGATTACAAATTCGCACTAAGAGAAAACGTTGCTACTCCCAATCAAATATTTACACGTACAAATGAATAAATTATATGGGACAGATTTCCAAGTAACCTGCCATAGATGAAATGATATTTCTGATCCTGAATATTCCCTTCGTGAATTTCATACTAAAAGTAGAATGTGGTACAAGTAGGTATTTCATTTGGGAATGGTTTTGAGTTATTACATATAAACTACCTCCTCTACTACCTTCTGTAGGCCTGACAAACTATATGGGGAATGTCATTTGCTCAAAAATCTTTTAACTCCTGATTGACTGAAATAATTTTGCTTAATGTCACTGTCACTGCAGAAGCAATAAAAATTGGACGTTTGCTTTCAAAATGTTAATAACAAAGGGTATTATTATATTAAAAAATCGAAGTATTGGAAAAAATCATGTATACAACTCGCCTACGGCTCGATATAAAAACTTCTGGCGCGTACAAAAAGAGTCGCTTTTTATTCTTGAAGTATGAATAACTACCATGAACGTCACTCCTAGCCTTCGTCGACAAAAACATTTTTTATAATTCATAATCTGATTATTTTATCAATTCATCGGAAAACAATACAACAAAGCCTACCTCACTGATGTCCTCGAATATCAACCGAGTCATGACTAATAGTCTACTTTCCCTTTATAGAAACTACCTGAAGGAGTTTAAGCCATTGTTCTCGCACAATAAGAATGTGCATCAGGTATGAAATTGCAGGGCGAGCCATTTTTTATCTTTTACTTATCATTTTTTATCGAGAGTACCTAGAATTTATGTGACTTCATTTAATTCACAGTTGGGTTATACTAGTCCGGTTGTCCATAATATGTTAACTGTTTTTTTGTAGAGTTCGATTTGAATACATACATCAGAATATTTTACATTCTCGTAGAATATGCAATTTGAGAACTATGAATTACGTCAATCATAATCTGTAAAATAGCACATCATTTGACAGTCTTCATTCATTATCAAATTGGGAATGGCGTCATTCGATATTTCAAAAACAATAACATATTAGTTCAATTAAACAGGTTTGCTTACGAACATTTGCATTTGACAATGTAACAATTGGTTTATCATTACGATTCTCCAAGCTGGATATTACAAATTTAGAAATTGTATATTGTCCACAACCACCCAAGGGTCTTTCACATTTGAACTTGAAATTTTCATTGTTCTCCTTTTCGCTTTTTCTTGCGAACTTTAATCTCCAGTGACCCTCTTAAACTCATGTGAATTGCTCCTTTGCCAATTCTGCAGAACATTCAATAATTTTTGCACGAAAAATAATCCATTTTGTAATCTTTTTCTTTCATATTAGAAGGAATATTTTTGAATTTGAAATCCAAAATCTATTCAAAATAATTTCACAACTAAACAAAAACTGAATTGTAAAAATAACTAATACATACTTATCAGTGAAAATATGGAAATTTTAAATCAAGAAACAATTGAATTTTTTACATTTTCAATCGAAATTATATACTATTGAATATGTATAACTCATTATACCAATATTCAAATTATTGAGCACCTTCCAGTCCCTTTCCTAAATACCGATCAAAATTAAACGAAATACCTATTAAACGACATCACATTTCAATTTCATCAATATTTTGGCAAGAGTTTCTTTCCAAACATTCCCACAAAATGCAAAACATGAGGAAAATGTTTCAAAGAAAACATTTCTTGGCTATACCACGACGAACGTTGAACTACATCTAACAGATATTTGTACAATGTAACTTTCCGGCAAAATTTTTGAACTTTGTGCGAATCCTATCAAAATTTTAGTAAGAATATTAATTATTGTTGAGTAGGGAATAAATTCACCAAATCATATTCACAGCAGAATCCCTAGCTATGAGAATAACAAAGAACAAAAATTAATATCCTCATTTTTTATAATCTTTTTATTTGAAGTAGATCAGATCTTTTGTTGACAAGTTGACATTCTGAACAGAATTTTCATCGTTAGGACTTAATGAATTTTATTATTTCATTGTTCGTTAGTTTGGTCTAATTTAAGCAACTTTGTATCATATGCCAGTATAGTGGTACAACATCAAAAGTGATATGAGAATAAGATATCAGTATCTAAAGGCGGATTTACCGGTTTCATAATGCAAAATTTGATGCATATGCGTAATTTTAATGTACAATTCATAACATCTCAATACTCAAATTTATATGAAACCATTTCACCTGTTTCATAATTTATAATTCCTATTCTATTCCTTCATTCAAATCTTTTATAAATAAGGCTAATAATAGGGGACCCAGGTAAGTGTGTAAAAATATACTTATAGCACAATTACATAAAAAATCAACCGTGCGTACAAGTATGTTATGTAACAAGTGTTATAAGTCCTTTTAGTGACTAGTAATTTAAGTGTTTAGTAAACGAGTTTCTGAAGAAGATTATGGATGCGTTACATAACGTAATTTTTTCAAGTGCTATCGAAACAAAAATATTCTATTTTGGAAAGTTGATTAAACATCTACTTGTTTCTGTTTGTGACTTATCCTTGGCTCATATCGATGAGATCTTGTGAAAAAGTGTATGAACAATCTTGTGTTTTTTGTAAATATGTACCTATTCATCATTGTTATTGTATCCATTCAATTATTTATCATTCATCTGGATTTTACTCTATTTTATTATATCTATGTTGTTTTTTAAGCTTGGGCGGCATTTTTTGGTCGCAAAATTGCCTAGGCTGATCGTGTATTAGTTTTGCATTCTAGAATTATTGTCAGGTCCTTGATATTCTAATATCGTTCATTTACCTCTCCTCATCTCTGGATTCGTATACTTATACCTAGGAGAGCAGGAAAAAAAATTGCACCGCTGCTTGATATGACAAATTCAGAGCCATAGAATATATAGAATCGTTAATGAGTTCATATTATTATTCACAACATTAAAATCATAACTACAAATAATTATTCACACAAAAATATTCCCATATGAAAATTCCATGAGTTCATTAACTCGGCTCCATTACTCTATAAATGAGGATACCAACAACGGCAAACTTTCACTCTTCGAAAAGGTCATAAACCATCTAAAACGAACTATCGGTGCGATGGTACGAAAATCTGTATCGTTGACCTCCGCTAAAAACGGTGAACGAGTGGCACGGAACGTTATAACGGTACTAAGGTCACGGAATGATTGATGAAAGCGTTTTGTTCCGCAGAAATAGTGACTACTTAAAGATTTAATCGTATTATGTACCGAGCGGGTGTTAAATTACCAATTCAATCTTCCTGAACAATCAATTGGCGATAGAATCCTATATTGTTATAGAAATTGAAAACCACAAACGATCCAAACACTAAAACTGTAATAATAAAACTTCCTCATAAACACTCGTCCAAACTACATCAATTTTACAAACAAAGTTAGCATCATCAGGAGGTCAGGAGAATATAAACAAATAAAAATGTTGCGCCAAATGACTTTTTTAATTTTGAAAAACTCTATCTTCCATACTCACCGAATCTCACAGAGTTTTGTTGAAGTTCTTCTTTCAGAGACTTGGCAGTTTCTTCAAGTTTATTCATAATCGAGTTCAAATCAATTCCAGTAACTTCGAATAAAAACGTTTCGGGGTCTTCTCCTTCTTCAATCAGTTCTCCCGATTTTTTTTTTCTGGATTACTGCCTTCTTTCCAGTTGTTTCTAACTCACGTTCCTCCAATTCTATGTAAATAAAGTTAGCAAGGCCACTTGCCGGAAAATCGATGAAACCAATTCCAGTAACTGTCGAATAATTGTCGAGAATTTGTTGTGAACGAAAATAATTTGTCGAACTTATATTTTTTTTCAATATGGGATGGCTGTGCTAACTTTATATTAAGTTAGCACTGCCAATGATATAACTTAACATATTATATAAGCTGTAAAGAAAAGATTTTTCGCATTTTTTTTTCTTCAAATAGACTGCCACAATTACTCGACAATTGTTGGTTACCACAGTGATGAAATTTGATGTTTATTTATCAAGTTATATTAGAGGCAGTGCTAACTATAAAGTTAGCACAGCCACCCCATATAAAAAAAACTGTAAGCGCGACAAATTTTTTTCGTTCACGACAAATTCTCGACAATTATTCGACAATTACTGGAATTGGTTTCATCGACTTTTCGGCGAGTGGCCTTGCTTCAATTCACTAACCTTCAGGTCGACCAAGCGAACTTTCCTGGGAAACATTTTATCTTCTATTTATCGTCTTTAGCTGAGATATCAGTCTATTTATTTCACACAAAAAGTTTTCAGTTTATTGTCTCGTAATGTGCAAAACTGTCCACTACGCGAACACTTATATGTTCAACGGGTCCCTAGACTATTAGGCGCGATAAATGTATATAAGTTTATTTTTAATTCAATTATTCTTTTGCCAATGATAGTTGTTCTCTCATCCAGTGTAGATTTCTCTGGGTCCAAAATAGACAATTCTGATATTACATTTCAGTTAAGACAGAAAGTGATAAATACGAAAAAGAACCTTTCTGGCAAATACTTAGGAATATATTTGCTCATGCCCATATATTTATTAGTTGACACCGATATAAAAATGTTAGAGTTGAACGAATATTTAAGTTCAAGTGTTCATTCATACATAAATTATCGTCATCACATGTGAATAGAAATATGATATTAATTATAAATATATCTTCATTATATTAATAATGATAAATATGTTTTGCATTATGATCTGTTTGGAAACCTGTAATGTTGATTTGCATGCCATTAATACTTTTTGAGAATACGCAATGATGGAAAATCAAACATTTTTTCAATATTCTCAACATAGCTGTTGCGTTGTAAAGAAATAGGTAACAGTATTGGAACTCAAAAGCTCATTTCCATAATATGCATTGATAATAATTAGTAATAAATATATTGCTCTTCACTATTATGTTGTATCGAAGATAATTTTGTATATGAATGATTGCTCGAATTGAAATATTCGTTCAGTTTCAATATGTAATGGTGCCAATTAATAAATATATGAAAATCAAGAAATATATTAAAAAAAAAATAAAATATATGGGAACAACTATTTTTGACACTAAGGGCCCCCGATAAATACTAGACCAGCGCTACATTGTTGTTAATCAGATCGTTAAATTAAAATTTTTTATCAACTCCGACCAATTTTTTAAGGTATTTGAAATTCGAAGGTACCATATTTCGATTTCCTAATGTTTTTATAACTGTGGACCCCCTCAATGTGACCATGAAAAAAAAAATCATAATTTGTTGCTATATTTTCCCGTAGCTGAACATTTATAAACACTACTTTTTCAACCCATTTCCTTATCTATCTCAAAATGTTCAAAATAATGTTTTTTAAACACAATTCGAACCATTTAGTGTACTTGACCTGGTTCTTATAACGCTTGTTGTGCAAATTGTTTGAAATCCGACACCTATTAGAATTTATTGTTGCTTATGAACGAAGAGAATTTAAGGAATTTGAAGTTCAATATTGTCTTCAATATTTTGATGGGAATATATCGAATAGTTGAAGAATACATGCAAATTCCACCCCCCATTCCCTCCCAGTTTAGATAAGTACTTGTTCACTTTTTCGCCGCCCCTGCAAACTAGCGCACTGCGCTATAGCCCCTCAACCCCTCAATGTTACAATAACTTATTTAAAAAAAATCTATGAGAGGAAAGTGCTGAGACGAAGTGAAGACTTCTTAAAGACATAAATCACTGGCAATTATTGAAATATTTAACCCACACTTCTTATGTTCACGAATTGTTCTCAGATCTTTTTATGAGTTCCTGGCCTCTACAGCCATGTACAGTGCTTTCATTTTAATTTGTCCGACTTTCAAAAGGATGCAAAATATTTATTTTTTGAGATAAAACGTCGAATAAAAAATTTAATTTTAGTGTTTTTTGATAAGTTTTATGCTCTCCAGTCAAAAATTTTATAAATTGTCAGATATCGAAATTACTAACACAACTTTTTTTAAATGGTATACCTTGTATATTGTGACGATTTCTCCACAAGCGGTCCTGAAGGAGCTCGTAAACAGCAAAGAAAACAGCGCTATTTATAGCCGATGATGTCACCATTAACTTCGCCGCTGGCGATTGACACAAGATCATTCGAGAAGCGACATCTAGACTACAGTAGAAATTCGAGAAAGAACTGGAGTCCTTTCACCACGCTGTATAAAAGGAATCTCCACGGCGAGACGACAGTTTTTGGAATCAGCCGGAGTACGATATATGAGTAATAAAGAGTGTCAGTAAAGCTAAATTAAAATAGTGACTTGTGATATAAATTATTGATAAAAACGTGTGTAAGTAAATAAATTATAAAAATGAGTTAAGTGCAGTTTTATTACAATATTATTGAATATTTATTATTATTTTTTTTTCATATTACGCCACACGTGCCCTTTCTTTCCATTACTTTAGCGCAAATTGGTGTAAATATGATTAACAATTTAATTTTTCTAGAACATCAGGAGACTTGTCATGGTTTCGCACGAATTATTAAATGCCTTACGTGAATATTGTTCCCTGATAGTTTGTTGGTCAATAAACTAAATGAGATATTTCAAAGAAGAAACATGTTTTATGTTCGATATTTTCGATAAAGTGATAGTGATTGTTTAGAAGATATAGATTGCAATTTCCAGTTCCAGCTCTAAAAAGTGTTTTATATTAGACTTAAGAAGTTTTTCAAAACTGTTATCCTGAATAAAAAAAAACTGCCAATCCTGAAAATTCATCAAACGATGTTAGAGAATTGTGTGTAGGTATTGGATCAGGCTACACAGTGCAGAGACTAAAAAATACAAAAATGGTGCAAAAGTTGACACCAGCGCAAAAGGAAATCAGACCGCAATTTTCCAGACGTATCGTCGAAACCATTCAAACGGATGCTACATTCCTGGATAAAATATTGTGAACCGATGAGTTGTCGTTTTCCTCAGCAGAGGTTACCTTCGCCAAAATAGACATTATGGTTCTCATTCAAATCATCATCAAATACAGGAGATTCAGTATCAAGGTAGTGTTTGGTGCGGATTAATTGATGATTGATGATTGAGGTTCATTTAAATTTTCTAAAAACATAAATTGAAGAACGTATTGACGATTTACCTCTAATCATATTAAGATATTTAATTTGGCAACAGGATGGGGCACCGCCTCATTGTGTTGTCCCAGTTGACAGGTTTTTGCATAGGAAATATCACCAGTGGATTTTAGAATCGGGTACTATTAGATGGCCTCCTAATAGTCCAGATCTAACACCGTGTGATTTTTTCTCATGGAGTCACGTTGAAAATATTGTTTATTCTACGCCATGCTGTTCTTTGGACGATCTAAAGAACAACAGAGGCACATTTTGTTATTAGAGGACGTACAGAAAAAGTATATTTTACGTGTATTGAAAATGAAGGTCAAGTGGAGCAGCACTTATAAGTTGCTCTTAGACTGGAGTAATTTACTCAGCGAGTGAGTTTACAAATCAGAATATCATATCATAATAAATGCCCAAGAACTATAACTATAAAAGTTAGGACAATTTTTAGAAACAAAATATTAATTTCGGGTTTCAACATGTTCTAGAAAAATCACAATTATTTCATATTTACACCAATTTGTACCAAGTGTAGCATATTTTCGTAATCAGAAAAAAGAAGTATTTTCAAATATGTAATGATATACAGGGTGTACCATAAAAAACAGTGAGTTGTGTCAATAATTTTTACATTTGATAAAAATTTTGCACTGGACAGCATAAAATTTAATGAAAAACACTACAGTTTCTTCTTTTATTCGACCTATCAGCTCAATAAATAAATATTTAAAAGTGGGAGAAATTAAAATGGTAGCACTATACGTACAAAAAATCAAATCTAATTATACATTAGTATATTGTAGAGACCAATTCGTTCAATTTATTACAGTTACCGCTTTGTTGAAAATTTGCCACAGTTATATGTAGGATATTTTTTTTTTACCAGGCCGCCAGAAATTCTTATTGGAATTCCAACGTTTGTGACTATTTACTTCTATTTGTAGATGTTCCGCCTATTTTTTAGATTTTTAATAAGAACATTTTCATGCATCCTGATATCAAAATGTCATTGTCTCCATCGGTTAAATAGTCCTTGAACGAATCTCGACGAAACTGTTGCGAATAATTGATGATATTCCAGAAGACCATCAGTCATGAAATTACCTTTGGCTAGAGGTGAGATTGAGCAAGCAGTATTAAAAACCATCGCACACTACCACTTATTCAGTTAAGTCAAATTACTTTTTGCGATTTCCAACGCTCTCTTTGTATAAAATTCGTAGCCGATGTTTAGCGAGAACATTCGATATATTGATACATTTATGATTCCGTTTTTAACTACGAATAAATTACGGGCCCTGTATTAAATGAATGAGAATTGGGCGTTCTGTATATTAATTTTTATTCCAACTACCTATTACCAAATAAAATATCGTCTTGAAAAATCTAATCGTGGTATTGACCTTGCCCTTGCAGATTGCGTTACCAAACTCCATAATTAACGAAGCTGAAATTCCATGACATAACATTGAAATTTCGTGTTATTTAGCATAGGTCTTTTGTTTGTTCAACGCTACACCATGAATTTATGGTTGTAGGTGAAATTGGATAGTGCGGTATAAAATTCAAAAACATGCAATTGCGTTCGTTCTAAAATCTAAATCGAACTTTGAAAAAGAGAGTTGGAGTATGGGGATCACTTCAATGGTTGGATTCGCATTCTAAATATCTGGCTAGGTTTTTTAAGAAAGTAATTTTGTTGCTGCGCTGACCTGCCGGGCGTCTGGGGTGTAAGGAATACCCCCCAGCACTGTAATAATTTCCAATAATGAACAATAATGAACTCGAGAACTGTTGAAGATAGAGCAATTCTGTGAAAGCCAATAGATTAGGTATGATGAAATTAGAATACTCTGTGAATTTCGAGTCATTCGACCTGAAACAAAATTATTAGAAAAATTGTAAAAAATACTAAATCGTCAGATTCACTTGAAATCCGCACTATATCGCAAAATTTCGTGCAGATTCCTCAAATATATGATTTTTCGATACTCAGATTGAAAGTTTGGCATATAAAAGTACAACGTCAAAAATGTCACGAATACAAGTAGAAACAAATATGGAGAAAAATTACTCCTTTCCCCCACCAAATGAACTTTCCAGCTCGGGAACGGTTGGAGATAGAGCAGATTCACTCGCAATCCTCATTATATACGCAAAATTATTCCGAAAACATATGATCTGTCTATGCTCAGATTCAAGGTTTGGCATATAAAAGAAATACAACGTCAAAACGTTCAGGAACAGAAGTAGAAAAAATATGGAGGAAAATTAGTCCTTTCCACTCCAAAGGAACTTTTCAGGTCGGTAACGGTTAAAGATAGAGCAATTCTGCGAAGGCCATCATCAATTCAGAATGATGAAATAGAATAAGCTGCGAGTTATTCGAAATATCGAAAAATGTCCAAAAACCCCTAAAAATCATGAAAAATACAAAATCAGCATGTTTACCTCAATATGCACTAGATATAAGTATACGCAACATTTCATGCAGATTCAGAAAATATATATGGTTTGGTTTGTTTATGCTTAGATACAAAGTTTGGTATATAAAAGAAATACAATGTCATAATAATGTAATGAATAGGACTGGAAAAAATATGGAACGAAATTACTCCTCTCCACCCCAGATGAACTCTTTACGAGAACGGTTCTATACAAAGCAATTCTGCGAACGCCAATCGATTCAGAAAGAGCAAATTAGTATAATCTTTGAATTTCGAGTCCTTCGATATGAAACAAAATTATACGAAAAATCATGAAAAATACAAATTACAGACTGAGGGACCTGAAAAGACTGGAGGAATGGCATTTCTACTAATGAACAGTAAATGTTTAAATGATGATGCATTCGGAAAAACACCCCAAAAGTATTGGAGAAAACTTTCATTAGGACAAACTAAATCGTTAACATTGCATATAGGGGGTAGCTGCCACGGATTAAATGTTCCTTTTTTGACAAATATTTATTTTGATAATAAGATGTTTTAATAATATTATTTTATTTTTCATAGTTCCAAAGTTATGAAGTCAATCAACATATTAAAATAAAATGACAATTGCTGACGTTGAAATTGAAATCAGGGCCGATTATCAGCAAATATAACTGCTGGACACCTACAGTAAGTAATAATAATAACTGTCCCTTACCCACACGGACTATGCTATTGGGGAATATTATCATTAAATCGGACAGCAAAAAAGTACGCTATAGCGGCTTGGAGAATTTTTCATCAGTTACTCTTTAGCTCTAGAACAAACAAAAAGTTATTGAACGACTCGTAGTGGAAACCCAATTGGGAGACCCCTTTCGTGAATTTCCCGAAATATCCCATTGCCAACGTGCCAACGCTGCCTCTTGGCTCATAGACGATCTTAAGTAACTCTCGATAAGTTTCAAGCGGAAAGCGCGTGGCCTTCCTCAGCGCGAGGCCTGGAGCGACCGCTCCACTCGCTACACCCTAAGGACGGCGTTGAATGCGTTGCGAGAGCTTGCGGTTGTCGACTCCATCCCAACATATCAAAGGCAAATTCAATAAGTATCATCTCCTCGAAGGTCCTCTAATTACTGACTTCACTGAGCATAAGGGAATATAAAAATGAGCCCCGCAAACATGATGGGTTGATTTATCGTCAACCCGGTATTTGCTTTGAACGTTTTCAGGCATAGACACAATGCTAATCACCTCTATGTAGTTCCTGTAATAGAGCATGTCCTGTTAACGCCAGCGGAGACGAAAAATTCCCATGATATCCCACAAGTTTCAGACAAATAAGAGACATTGAAGTTGAGTATTGTCACGATTTGATAATGAAGGTTTAACTGTTGTTTTTAACCATCTTTGCATATTAACTGAATTTCACATTTCATTACAATGGAAATAATATTCGATAATAATAATAATAGACTTTTTTATTTCCAGCTACACTAGTGTATATTTGGTGGTAGTTATTAAACATCATTGGTATTATACTTAAAACTGAAAATGAAAGTCGAAGTTCAATTCAATTAGTAGGTAACACCTACTACTGACTTGTTCTTCCACTCAATCTTCAATGGTCTCAAACATTAGATAGGAGCCAAGTTTATTGAATAACATTAATTTATCTTAATTCAATTCAATTTTCCACTTTAGTGGGTTATTAAAGAATTTCAAGTTTGATTTTATACCCGCTTAGATTTGTTTTCCACGCAATTTTCATCTAATAACCTCTAGAGTTGTACGATTTTCTTCGACAAAAATGATCTACTATTTGTAATCATCGAGAACCAGTTTGGAAAAAATAGTTTTCTTTTAAATTTCATAATATTGTAAATGTCAAAGTTTGGAATTAATTTAAAGGGTCCTAAAATTGGTCGTATCCCAAGTTATCCGAGAATCTCTTATATTTGGAATATTGTAGGTGGCACTATTAATATTTACAGAAAATTGTGTCCGCAGCTGTATGTATTCACAGAGTCAGAAAGTGATTGATTTTCACAGGTTTTGAGATTAACTTTGGAAGAAATCAATCGGTCCACTTTTTCTTCTTACATCAGGCTTTATCATGTATCATTACCCTGTATACTATTTGCATCAAATAGTATGTAATGGAAAGTTGGGCTATCGATCCATTGTTTATATATACTCTAGCTATTCCCTAATCGCCAAGCTCGTTATCTAATTGACTGAATAATTTGAGTTTCCATTTCCTGTACACTAATTTAATCAATTAGGTATTAAACACTATATTTTTTTTTTGTTCAACACCTTCAGATCATTTCATTATGTGAAATGAAAACTTCTATCAATTCATTCAGACCTGTTTTTCTCCGAGATATTCTATTTGGCGAACTTCGTACACCAGAAAAAACAATTACGATATTGAAATTGAGAAAAACTGAACTCTTGCTTTGTCTTTTTGGAGTTTTTCTGTTTTTACGGATTTTTCCAATTCTGATTTCTCAGGTTCCCACAACTTTTCAGAGCAGTCCCGATACTATTTTTTTTGTCGTGATTTTCGCATTGTGAAAACGGCTGAAATTTTTCTGAATTCCTATGCGTTCTCTATCTACCCTCTTTTTCGCTCGCTGTGCTCGCTTGTAGTCAAAAGTTAGACTCATTTGGTAAAAATTTGCTTTTCTAAACTTGTTGTTTACGATACTTTTATCGGGCTAGTCCACTAAAATTTTTGTATGGGATTCTACAGGTTTGTGCAACTTATTAATCTCCAAGAAATCAAAAATTCATTTTTAATACAGTATTAAAAAAGATCTTATCAGGTAATATTGATAGCAATGCTGCAATATTTATTGCTATTGACGTTGATATTTTTAACAAAATTTTCTTCACTTTGAATCATGCGAGATACCCGGTTTTTTTTTTGTGCTGCAGCAGAAGAACTTTTCCATCCTTCATGTCTTCTAAAACAATGCGTTTATTTATCGGCATCAGAACATCTCGGAATCCACTTTTACGTAAACTGTGGGTCCCTGATCCCACTTTTTCGCACAAGCTCTGCTTTTGAGTGTCAAAACATAAAAAATTGCGTATCTATGGAAGCCAAAATCATTTGCAGCACATGAAA
This sequence comes from Chrysolina americana, assembly GCA_958502065.1. Lineage (NCBI taxonomy): Eukaryota > Metazoa > Arthropoda > Insecta > Coleoptera > Chrysomelidae > Chrysolina > Chrysolina americana. Next base: position 45,538,097 of record OY293417.1, on the reverse strand, counting down.
TAATTATTCTTTTTAATAATTACTCACCTTTGCCACGTCTGGTTAACTTTTTTCCTACAAGCTTGCGTCATTCACCTTACCAGGGCAGAAAAAATTTTCTCGCATGCTGAAGTTGTTTTAAGTGAGATGTTCCCGCACTGGTGCAGAATAGTTATTATCTTAACAAGTACCTTTCCCGCATGCGACAGCCGTTACCCGAACGATGCAAAGCAATCGAGTGCCGGAGAGTACCTTCCCCTATGAGTTAGGACCAAATTTTTTTCTACAAACGCATTAAAACGTCTTGTGTAGCGTTTTTGAACAAACTTTCGCGTGTGGGAAAATTTTTTCCTGCACTAAATGACAGAAATATAGGGTGAATCACACTTGCATAATAATAAATTATTGAATATTGCTGGTGTATAAATCCAAAATGTTGATAAATGTTGATGATATGTATTTCAATCTTAATTTTTTCTTTCAGGCCTAACGAAGTATCGGCCAAAAGTGGGGCCTCTGCGAGGGGCAGCAAACTGCGGTGCCCATCTCAAATTTCCCGCTTACGCGTCGAGAAAATCGAGGGTGGTCTGATGGTGGCCGGTGTCGTGGTTGCTGCTAATTGCCAAATCATTCTACCCATTTTTGGGTTCCTGTTTCTACTAGTTGGGTGTGTTCTTACCGGTAAGTGAAATCAATACGATTTCGATAAAATCACCAATATACTTTAAGCGCCAAACAAGATGGCGAGCGGTCGCGCAGGTAGAAACTTGCCCAACTCAACTTCCATTGAATCACAATAATAATTAGACGATACAAGTAATGACTAGTATAAGTAAAACTAAAAATGGATTAGTGCGCAGGGGACGGTTCCATCATCACGTTTAACACTTGCTATACCTATTTTGATGATTGATGAAGATGAAGAACATTCATAAAACACTAATACGAGCAATCGAATTAAAGTTGTTAGGGTGTTGGCCTCTAATGCGGATGACCCGGGTTTGCTACTAAACTAAGAGTGGTCCCGGATCTTCCTTCGTCGCACAAGAATCCCTGGAGATTTCTCACGAGGCTTTCTTGAGATGGTATCTTCTCCATGGCAAATAATAATAATAGCCGTTCTCTACTTGAACAGGCTATGCCTTTGGGTGTCCGTAGATTTCGTTCTCATGTGAGCAAGAGCTTTGCATTCAAATAATATATGGCAGATTGTTTCATCCTCATCACAGAACCTGCACAGTTTGGAGTCTTGATGTACCCTTAGCAGATGCAAATGTTTTCTCAGGTAGCAGTGTCCTGTCAGGAGTCGTACCACGTTTCTGAGTGAGTTCCGGCTCAGATCGAGTGGCTCTCTTGACAGCCGGTCGATTCGCTGCCCAATGTCTTCGGACATGATTCCACGGGCTCATTTTGGTCACATGCCTCCGTTCTTGCTAGGTTATCTGCCCTCTCATTCCCCTGGATGCTCCTGTGAACTGAGTTATTGAGGTTATTGTTTGTCTACCAGACTGAATGGAAGCAAACCTACATGATCGCGGAGCCTTTATTGACGCTTCAAGCGAATATATGAATTATATGAATTTCACGATTTTTCTGCGAATAAAATGGCTGCCAGACATGCCGCAAGAAAGATCAAATATTTTAACTTTTTGCGAATTCGCGCAAACCACGGAACAACAGAATTCATATCAAATTATTCTATGCCTCCGCCATATTGATTCAACTAACTTGTTATTGAGGTTATTGTTTGTCTACCAGACTGAATGGAAGCAAACCTGCATGATCGCGGAGCCTTTATTGACGCTTTAAAGCGAAACCATACCCCTATGAATTTCACGATTTTTCTGCGAATAAAATGGCTGCCAGACATGCCGCAAGAAAGTTCAAATATTTTAACTTTTTGTGAATTCGCGCAAACCACGAAACAACAGAATTCATATCCTATCATATGCCTCCGCCATATTGATTCAACTAACTTGAAAAAATATCTTCAGATGTTGGATCATTAGTTTTGATTGCAAAAATATTTCATTTGCATTTAAAAGATTAGACAATCAATTATGAAAAATCTAGTGTTTGTTAAATAACTGGGGACAAAACTGAAGAGGGTGTCTTCAGGTTTGGAACCATTGCTATCTGCAAGAAATGCTCTTGCTGTGACTGAGTTATGTATTATATAGAATTTACATATTATCTGCCACATTCATCGTTAAAGCCGTTTCAAAAAATCAGATATGTTCTAGACTACGATTCTGTATCCATCTCGCTTCTGCAATGATCTGTTAACATCTTGATGCAAACTACCTATAGCACGTATCTTAAGAACTCCCGAGCCTCTTGCTGCTAGTTACTGTTGAAGCGGGGTGCAAAACTTGTCATGTTATTTGCACGCCGAATTGTAAAATACTCCAATATGTAATGTTATTTGGGAAACATTGAGTTAGCAATACCCTTTAGAGCCAACTTCTTTTAGTGACCCATATCATCAGTAAAGGCGCTATCAAATATATTCCAGGGATAAATGCTGAATGATTGTACCAGTTCACAATATTCCTTAATCAGTGATGTGTTGTTTCACATGGGGCGATCAATTGCTATGATTATTGTAACAATAAGTAACTGAAACAATACCACTTAAAAGTAGTATACCGTCTATGTCAAGAAAGAGGATTCTTTATCGAAACTTTTTATGCCGGTCCAATTGGGAATAGATAATATAGGTAATTTATTCTCAACAGTATCCAAATAGAGAAGGCATCCAGATGAAAGATCGTGCATGGTAAAAAAAGTCGTTCAATGAAATTATGGCGAAGAAATGGGAAGAATTTCCATTTTTCGAAACGAAAATGTTGGTTTCAACCCTAGGGAATATTCAATGAAATTTGTAGAGTCTTTGTTGGCGCTTCGTATGAATCGATAATAAACAGAGTGTTTAATTTAAAATAAAGATTATGCACAATTTTAATTACAATGTTTGATCGATTTTAGATAAATCGTTTGAGAGAGTCACCAACGCTCAATATTTGACCAAATATTAATTTCAATGGGACTTGGCATTACTTTTCAGTTTCAAATATTATGAGTGACGAATTTTGGAAAAAAAGCTGTCATGCTATAAATCTGGAAATCGATCAATATTTTCGTGAAAAAGATTTACATTAAGTCTTTTATATCTCATGTATCAACTGAAAAAATAAAAAAAATGCAAGTTCTTATTCAAAATAGAAAAGTTGGGACCCGCCCAGAAAGAACTGAACACCCTGTGTAAGTGCCATCATTTGTTGCAGGACCCCGTATACTATTGAAGTAATGCTTTACCTTGAACAAAAAGTTTTTTCCCAACATCATATTACACAAACCTATTTCCAATATGTAATACATATTGTTTCATTATTGAATAATATACTGACAGGGCTGAAGGCGATAGGCGGCCTAATTAATAGCCTTGAAATATTCCAGTAATAGCTCTGCGAGCTCCTTTTTACATCGATATTTGTTGAAAGTGCACTTGAAATTTTTAAACAGATGTTTTTTTTTTTCTCTGTCTGCATCTGTGAGCTGCATGCGACAGTGCACTAAGACTAGATCAACGATCTTGAGCCTCGCACCACGCACATTATATTACATGTGACCCACGCTCATTTATGTTTCAACCTGCAAATATTTCTGTTTATATATTTATATTCGGTGGATTGTTTCATCACATCATGACACATGCAGTTTTGTCTCGTGCCTGAGCGTTCAAGAATTTATTCCCACATAATTATTCATTCGCGAATCCATTTAATATTTTGTCATGTCAAGAAAATTTAGAACCTACGAGAAATAACCAATATATCTTAAAAATCATATATGATGAAAATGCAGACATGCGCGACGGGGATTTGAAAGTTTCTTTCGAAGATGATTGAGTCAAGGCTCGATTAGTTTTAATCAAATTTAATTTTGTTAATTTATTGCTTTTCATCAAGTTCATACAGTTCGACATGAAAATGATATTTGAATATTTATGATGAAATGAAGTTTAAAAGTGAAAGGCCTTTTATATGGAATTTGCAAAAGAGGGGTCTCTCTCTTTTTAGGAATTCGAGATATTTTGAATAAAATGAAATTTTCGATTTTTTTATATTTATTTCTGACGTTACTTCAAAAGATATCAAAAATAAAAAAAATATATTTTCATTTCCACTTTTTAAGCTGAACAAGATGACGTTTACAGATTTTCACTAGGACGTTTCGTTTCCAAAAACCTTCATAAACTTTTTTTTTCAAATACAGCCCTGTTATTTTTATTCCAAAATTCCAAGCCATTATTTTCCTAACACAGATAGTATCGTCTTACTGTGGAACCCAAAACATCGTTGAGTACGAGTACATTTGATGTAATGTTTGAATTGCTTCTGAACCAGTAGACGTAATTCTTCTTCTGTTTGAAAATTACGTTGATACGCATAGTTTTGATGTATCCCCAAAGATAAAAGTGAGGAGTTGTCAGATCTCGTGATCGTGGATTTGTCAGGAAAGATACCTAGATATCCTCCAACAATCCTCAAATTATGAGCGGGGACCCCATCTTGTTGGAACCAAATGTTACCGACTTCTGCTAGCGGTAACCATTCTTCCAAATCGCTCTGAAGTAAATTTTGATACTGCTCGGAAGTAAGTGATCCATGGTAAAAGAAGGGCCTGATTATTCTTAATCCCGAAATTCCCACCCACATACTGAAACCAAAACGGTGTTGGTGCCTAGACATTTTGTACAAGTGATGAAGATTTTCTTTCGTTCCGTTGTTGGTTACCATATTTTTATCAGACAATTCATTAGATTTTTCTTAATATTGAGTAGATTTAAGTTCATTATTTTTCTTTCGAGACCAAGACTTTTGAGAGAGAGTCTTGGTCTTGATCTTGGTCTTGGGAAGATTTAAGTCTCGGTCTGTATCAAGAATGATTTTGCTATCATGTGAAGTACGTTCTGCTGATTTCAATGCCTCTCAGTAAATTTTTGCGAGCTAATTTCAGTAAATCGGACCTGAGGCCCTGCAAAACAAGTCTGCCTTGACATAATACGGTTTTTGTGAAGTATTCAATAAGCTAAATGTGAAATTCAATGTACGGTTTGAGTTAAATTTAACGCACTTCAATAACCCTTAGACCAAATGCAGCCGAGTTGAATGTAACTCACATGGCGTTCAACGTGTTACAACGAATCGATTTTTTTTGAACGCCCCCTCGTATTGACACGGTAAATATTATTTATCAATAAAAGAAACTCCTTCAATACTATTCATGAATAATATATTAATAGTGACTCAAACTGAATACATGAACAGGCGCTTATAGATTTTGTAAAGAAAGAACATCATTACCAGTAGGTACCCTTCCATGCACATTATCAAAATGAATCAAAACACGCCATCGCGATTTCGATGTTCAAGATGTCATCAATAAAATAGAAAACCCCCATAAGTAATTAAAAAGAAAAAATCCATTGATTGAAATTTGAAATTCTACGATTTTCAACTATCATGCACACTATCATCGATGCATGGCTAATCTGTTGGCATATACGGGAGCTTTCACTCATTGTGGCAGGTTAAATGATTCATTAATTTCCAAAAGAGGTCATTTAAAAATTGAATAGCTAATGAACTTGAACTAAAACCCAAAAATTAAATTCTCTAATGAAAAATATGGGTCATTAGGGGTAACCGCCCCTCAAGCATGTTGGTAAAACGACTATAGGAAAAGGACCCCGCACACCTTATATGGGAAAATGGCTCACCGTCAAATTTCTTGAATTTTTGATATGTTGTAGAATTGGTCATTCCGATGAAATGTTTCAACGGGCGCAACACGATCCTATGACTAGTTTTCGAGATACAGGGTGTTGAATATGAGAAACATTCACTTTTCATCACTCTGTATCTGCCAAGTTACGATTTAGTTCGGATTTATCTTTTGTGGGATCATCATCACATCCGTGTATGATGAATTCATGAGAAATTCATTTCCAAATCTTTTCGTAGTACAGGGCGATTTCACTTGAAAACAATGCTATTTTGAAACTTTCATAATTTAGTTGTTTTATAAAGAGAAATTGTGAGAAAAGGTAGAATTATCACATAATATTATAAATTCATTTCATCTAGCATCACAGTTGATACAATTCATACAAGGTGATTCACAAATATGGAAACATAACGAATTTTGTTTTTTGGGACACCTTGTAGTAATAAACCAACCTAAAATGACAAAATTCACTTGAAGAATGTTAAATGATATGTTCCATCGTATACAGAGTCGAATGATATCAATTTGAAAAATTAGTTATACTTTAATAAATAAAAACCTTGATTTTTTAAATCACCCTATATCTCATAAGGGAGTCCGAAAAGATAGCGATATTTTTTCATGGGAGAACTCGAAATACTTTCATCCATATTGTACAAAATTTTCAGCGGAATCCTATGACGGGTTTTTCATATACAAGGCGAAAAATGTATTTTCACTCCAGTTTTCGGCGGGTTTGCTGTAGTTCTTCCTCGTCCGGCCGCTTTTACTCGAAATAAAAATATTTCAATAAAATAGTGATCAGTTATTATACCGTACAATAGCGTACCGTATCCCTCGAAAAAAAGCCATAACTCGAATTATTATCTGCATCAGCATCGTCTAGTAGACGATTCAATGGAAAAGTTATTTTTTCATGCTTAGTGTTTCTCAGAAGTTATATTATACTTATTACATCCGCAGAAGTTCGTTTTTTCGAATTTTCACTCAATAAAATAGTGAAAGTCTCAAAATAGCATTATTATCAAAGGAAATCGCCCTGTACTACAAAAAGATTTGGACATGAATATCTCATGAATTTGTCACATAACGAAAATACCACATAGGATAAATTAGAAAAAAATCATAATTTGTATGTAATTATTTCTATCGGCTTATATAGATATATATTAAATCAAATTCTCGGCATATTTTTACACCAAATTAACGTTTTATGTTTCAATTATGTTCTTGTATCTTCGAATCGTATATATGTTTGTATATAGTATATACCCCCTTTCAGAGAACGTTTCTCTTTCTTTTTCTTGTATTTGAAACATCATCTGAATCATCTTCGAATACCTACTTATTAATATATTCCTCTTATTTCGTAGTAGGCATGGAGAACAATTCAAAGAGGATAAAATCAACAAAATTCTTATGTCAATAGTCGTTTTCTTGTTGTCATAAAGCCCGAGAACTCTTTTTGGGTTATTGGACTTATTGAAGTTTCTTTTTTACTGTTCAAGTTTATGTGATTTTCAGTGTTTGTTGAACTTTGCTGAACAATATGGCCTTCGAAATAGAGTGAGTTGTTATGTTTGTGACCGAAATGTAATTCCTAGACTCTCAATGCGTTTGAATAGAGGAGATAATATTGATGTTTTGCAAATTGCAACATATCGAAGACAAACTGCGGGAAATCCACCTATTGATATTCAGGATGATACAAAAATATGTTTCAATTGTAATAACACAGTAATGAATGACATTTTTGCTATGGAAAATAACCCGAATTGCCTTCGTCTCAATGTGTTGTCCCGCGTATCAAGTCGTGCGTGCATTATTTGTAATGCTCGTCAAAATATTCAAAGACTTTCTTTAGAATGTAGAGTGGATATTTTTGTTGCTTCTGATATCTATGTCCCATATTTCTTGAGAATTTGTGGTCACCATCTTGATCATCAAGGTTTCCTTCCAAATTACTTGCATGGAGGTTTGAATTTTGTGAATAAACCATACATAATTTCCAATCTTTAACATTTTCTTCAAAGAATGAGGACATTTGCTAATAGAAACAGGCCACTCCGTAACTGGGAGGATATCAATTGTTTCACTGAAGACGAATTTAAGTATCTGACATCAATCTCAAAAAATCATTTTCGACAATTACTAGAATTTTGTGATATTGTTGAACAAGGTGGCAAGAGAAGAAATGTCGAAACAAAACATTTGCTGACATTTTTGATCAAAATGAAACATGGAGTTTCAGATGAGTTTTTGAAAATATTGTTCAGTTATCCTTCTCGACAAACAGCAAGCTTCATTATTTCTAATGTGAGATTATCTCTTTTACAAAGGTTCATACCGAACAATATTGGATTTAATTCAATAACAAGAGAAAATTATATTAACAGTCATGTATCCCCTTATACGAATCAACTGTACAATCCCACACCAGATATTCCCAAAGCAATAGTTTATATAGATTGTACCTACAATAAAATAGAAAAGAGCAGTAACTTCCGGGTATAGAGGCAATCATACTGTTTCCACAAGAATGAACACTTGGTCAAACCAGAGATCATAGTTGCCCCCGATGGATATATCTTAGCAATCAACGGGCCGTACTTCGCAGATGCTAGGAATAATGATGCAAGTGTTCTAAATCATGAATTACAAGTTGATTTGAATGGAATGAAAACATGGTTTCAAGAAGGAGATATTGTGATAGTCGATAGAGGCTATAGAGATTCAATCAATAGTCTACAAGAACTTAGCTTGCATTACTATATGCCACCATTTCTACCGCCGAATCAAAGGCAATTAACGACAAATGAAGCCAATCAGGCACGTTTAATAACCACTACTAGATGGATTGTTGAAGCTAGAAATGGACATTTTAAGTCAATTTTCAAATTTTTTCGTCAACCCATAACAGCAATACATGCTGCGAAGCTACATGACTATTACCTGATTGCTGGTGCTCTTATAAATAAATTCCATCCATTGATAAATATGCCTGGAACGTTGGATACGGCCACACAAATGTTGGTTGATTCCGATGATGTCAACATTGTTCAGGCACGAGTTGAAGCTGAAAACCTCCGAACTAGGAATGGTCGATGGATTCGTTTAAATCAATATCATATACAATCGTTTCCTCGCCTTGATATTGAATATTTAAAATTACTTACTGGAACATATCATTTACACTTGGCTGCGTCATATATCCAAGATACAACTCGTAGAGATGGTGAAGTAGACAACATTTTAGAAGTCGATGAGTTACATGGGGAACCCAATTTCCTAAGATTCAGAATATTTTCTCGGTTCAGGAATGCTGCTAAACACATGCTTTGGGTTGTTTTCACTGAAAGAGGTGACGAAAATCTAGAAGATCCTGCTCTCCCCATTACGGGGTATTATTGTACTTGTAAGTCCGGTGCTAGGACTTTAGGAACTTGTGCTAGCGTCATATGGTTTTTGGGGTACGCTAGATATCAAGAAAACATACATTTTCCATCCAATCGTCTTTTAGATTCCATAGGAGATGCTGCAAATAGAATGCTTCCAGAGGACATGGATATCGGTCCAGAAATAGTTTAATTTTATTGGTTATTGGTAAGAATCTCCTTCTAATTCGTATTTGATAATGTTTTTTGATTAGTGAAAAATTCAGTTATCCATCATGTATTTTCCTTGTATTGTCATGCACATGCTCGTGCCAAACCAATATCCGAAAGATATATCACATCCCGTTGAACTTCTATCAATTTATGTATATATATATATATATATATATATATATATATATATATATATATATATATATATATATATATATATATATATATATATATATATATATATATATATAAAATAGAGTGATTTATGTTTTGATTCCGAGAGCCACCATCATCTGTCGACAGCTGTTTCGTGGATTCCCACTCATAAGGACAGCTTTATGGTTGCTCTGTGCTATTGTTGTAGAAATGCTCAAAATGTCAAAATCATAGTCAACCTCATTTTCACGTAAGTATAGATTCAAAACCCGACACCAGAGGGAGTATCCCTTATCTTAAATTCCCAATAGCCATGGGATACATATTATGTGTGCCATCTGGCAAGGCCGTACAAGTTGTTATGAGTTGAAATAATTTTGATTTCACTTCACTGAATTCCTTACTTTTACGTTTTGAATAAATATCAAATAAGTATCTTCTCAATCACATCAGGAGACTTCAATGGATAGGTAGAGTGGTCATTTATTAGCGTAAAATAGTTAAATATATGGACTTTTTCACAAATTGTTCGCCTTGTATATAAAAAACCTGTCATAGGAATTTGATGAAAATTTTGTACGATATGAATGAAAGTATTTCGAGTTCTCCCGTGAAAAAATATCGCTATCTTTTCGGACTCCCTTATGAGATATAGGGTGATTTAAAAAATCAAGGTTTTTATTTATTAAAGTATAACTAATTTTTCAAATTGATATCATTCGACTCTGTATACGATGAAACATATCATTTAACATTCTACAAGTGAATTTTGTAATTTTAGTTTGGTTTATTACTACAAGGTGTCCCAAAAACCAAAATTCGTTTTGTTTCCATATTTGTGAATCACCTTGTATGAATTGTATCAACTGTGATGCTAGATGAAATGAATTTATAATATTATGTGATAATTCTACCTTTTCTCGCATTTTCTCTTTATAAAACAACTAAATTATGAAAGTCTCAAAATAGCATTGTTTTCAAGTGAAAGTACTACGAAAAGATTTGGAAATGAATTTCTCATGAATTCATCATACACGGATGTGATGATGATCCCACAAAAGATAAATCCGAACTAAATCGTAACTTGGCAGATACAGAGTGATGAAAAGTGAATGTTTCTCATATTCAACACCCTGTATCTCGAAAACTAGTCATAGGATCGTGTTGCGTGTATAAGGTGTGCGGGGTCCTTTGTTAATAACCACTTGATTTACACATTATCACTTTCAGCATCGGAATTGTCATTCTCAGTATTTGAAAATTAAATAGTGTTTAGATAAATGAATTGAATTGAAAGATTTATAAGAAAAAAAAATTTTCGCGGTAATTTTTTTGATTGAGCTGAAAGATTATTTGGCTTTGTAGCAGTGTGACCATCCTTTTTTCAACCTTACAGAAAGGAAAAATGTCCATGATAAAAAAATGTTTTGAAAACTTTCTGGCTGAAGGTATTAGCAAGAAAAACATGTTTGAAATGAATCTTCCATCCATTTTGTTTCATAAGCTCTTTATGTTTTTCTCTCAGACTCGGATGACAAATTTAGCAATTAAAAAAGTTGTTGATCCACCTTCATCACGTATTTCAATATTACCTTGGATTCTTTTGTAATTATCAATGCTTGCAAAAATGTGTGCAATATCTATCCGCGAAGAATAAAGACGTCGAGAAACAAATTGTAAAATAAATTAATCGTATAAAAATTTTAAATAATGAACAAAATTGACACCGTCCAAACGAAGGACTTTGAAGCCGATTGAACCAATATTAAAAAAATAATTGTTTTAAAATTGTTTTAATTTTTTTTTTTTAATACTGGTTCAATAATTATAATTGAACTCATTGGCATTTAAAATCAACCCACAATCTTCTAGTTTCAGTGACGTTGGACATCTTAGATAATAATAAAACTCTCTCATAAACAGCAATTATTATTTGCCGTGGCGCTCCGGGGTGACGACTTACTGATTGTTGTTGGCGTATTCACTTTTCAGCTGTAGGAAAATCTACAGCTCCACCCCGGGTGGTCAGTGCGCACTCCAAGCAAGCAACAGACGTCGGGATTGCCATCTGAAAAAATTACATGGCCTATAGAATCCTATGAAATTAAAAAAAAATCTCGTTCTCTAGAATTTGAATCTGGCCAGATGCAAGCGGAAGTTTTAAAGGCCGGCATCTAACTGCCTCGCTACCGACCACCTTATGGTGGTCGGTATGGTGCTATGATATCCAAAAGATTCCCTAGATTCATCATCCTCATTATGTAGTTGAATAACATCACATATTGTAGGTATGCTTAATATAATTAAAAATAATTTACACTTATTCAATATTTGCGGCGTAATTTTTATCAATACACCATAATCGATTTGCATAAAAAACTCTCCATTTTTATTACACAATTAATTTTGAACGTGTTCATGTAACAGTAACCGGAATCAAGTAGTGTTTATAGTATATTAACATTTTGCTACAAACAATATGGAGCATGAAGTCAAAAAATTCAAAATCGGAAAAGCAATCATTAAACTTTCTTTTGCATGTGACTAAATTAAATGACGCTGATGTTGAAAAAAATATTTTTCAATGATTGATGTGATATACTTATGACAAACTGGAAAACTGGAAAATATATTTTTCCTACAAGCGTGCGTGATTAACCCTATACCTGCACGCAATTTAGTTTGAGAGGTGTAATTTTCCCGCACGCTAAAGTCACTTCAAGTGAGTTGTTCCCGCACTAGTGCTGGAAAAATATTGATCCTAACTCATACGGAAAGGTACTCTCCCGCACTCGACTGCTTACCCGAACTCCGCTTTGCGTCGTTCGGGTAACGGCAGTCGCAAGCGGGAAAGGTACTCTTTCCGTACTTGTTAGGATTATAACTATTATAACATGTAGTTTTATTTATGTTTATTCAGCTTTGTTGAAAATAGCAGATGGTTATGTATAATTGTGGCCTTAAGAGGGGCAATGCAGAAAAACGGCATGCAGACCTATTTTTGCAGGCCATTTTTTGTGCAGATTCGAACTTTAACTTGAAATTGATAGAGTTAGTGCATAGATAAAAGTTGGGAATAGGTGTTCAAATGTGATGAAGCTGCATATACTTTTACAAATGATAACATTGGAAACTTTTCGTTCCAGATTTCAATGAAAAGTTTCCAATACCTGCGTTGAATATTTTACGAGAGCTGTAGAAAGTTCATCAATTGTACAACGAAAAAAATGAGACATCATATCATTCGGTTCAGTTTTTATGAAAATATACTGAAATGATCTCAATATATTTTTCCATCTCGTTTTTTTTTTGGCACACCTGTTATAGTGCATTCATATTTCAAATACGGACGATGTCGACAAAAGCACGTGAACACCAAACTAGAACAGAGACGCATTAAGCTTCTGTACCCAATGGAATGAATTTGAAAATGTAACATCATCCAAAAGCAACCCAGAACTATACACCAAAACGAATATATAAATAAAAACACAAAAATTAATCACCGCTGCAACTTCGAACAAATAGCAGTTTCAATAATTGTAACGCAGCCAAGCTGAATACATCTTTGCAAAAACATTTCGCTTGGTGTTGTGTCAGGTTGATGTTCTATCGACCAATAGCGTTGCGAGAATTGGCGATCACGAGGTGGACACGCTGCAAGCATGCATTGATCACTGTTTACATCGAGCGTATTTGAAATATGAATACACTATGGGTATCATGCATTTTAATGTCGCATTTAGTAGGAGACTCCAGCGACATAAGCAAATGGTAATCTCAACCGGCTGTCCTAATTCTACTGCTACTCAATTTATTCGTATTGCCACGGTAAATAATAATAATAGCCGTCCTCTACCCGCACAGGCTATGCCTTTGGGTACACTCAACGAGTGTTTATGAGGGAGTATTATTATTATTATTATTATTTTACAATAGCGACCAACGACAGCAAATTGATTGTGCGGTCCCTATCTTAATAATAGGTACTTACGAATGCCAGACTGGAAAATCGGAAAATAGTCTTTGTCAGACTTTGAATAAGAGCAAAGCTCAAATATTTATCTTCTATCAGAACTGGTTGAAAATCAATGTTCAACCCTTCAAGTTCCTACTACATTAGTCAGGTTAATTGATCAATTGAGTAAATTATTATTTGGCTGATTTTTTTGTCTACCACCTGCTTTACCGTCTCCGTCGTTTCAAAAACGCTTTAACACGAAAAGTTGAAATGTTATACAACCGGGACAAGATTCAACTTGTTCTGAACTTTGACGAACTGTCGAGTTTATCGAACATATTGCATTTAGGGTACCTAAGTAAGCGTAGCGTTACTTAACCGAAGACCTTTCACTCATGTATTCGTGACAATCTACTATTAATGGATAATTACCGTGGCATGTGCATCTCTCTCTACGTCAACTGTGTAAAGAAATGATATTTTTAACCTAGAACTCACATATTTACCCAGCTCTAGTTACTTAAAATGCTACAAACTTATGGCTATTTATGGAGAGTGGTTTACAGTTAATAAATAAAATCGTAGCAAAGAAAAACTGCATAAAGGACAACAAAGTATGGACTACTTTTAGTAATTTGAGTTTGTCTAAATTCTATATTACAGGACCCCTCAATTTCCTTATGGCCCTTGGCTAAATTCATTGAAACTTTGCAGAGAGATAGTATTCAGTTTGCTGATCAAAAGTCCTCCTGGGCCCAACCCTCCATTTTCAACCCCAAATCCCCTACAGCCCCACAAAGCTCTCAAATTACACTTTACCTCCATTTTGAATCCCAGACCCCCTACAGCCCCCCAAAGCCCTCAAAGTACACTTTCCGCTGTTGGTAATGCCTAACAGTTTCGAATCATCTTCAAAATGTTTCCTTTCATTGCCCACCCCTTTCATCAGTCAAATCCTACAGTCTACGCCTCATCACACCTCGCCCTCACCTTCACACCCCCACCCAACCAGTCATTAACGCCCCGTTACACACTTTCAAAGTTGAAGATTATCTCGGCTGAATTCGCTGAAACTTTGCAGAAAGGTAATATTCGGTAAGTATGCTGATTAAAAGTCCTCCTGGGCCCAACCCTCCATTTTCAACCCCAAATCCCCTACAGCCCCACAAAGCTCTCAAATTACACTTTACCTCCATTTTAAATCCCAGACCCCCTGCAGCCCCCAAAAGCCCTCAAAGTACACTTTCCGTTGTTGGTAATGCATAACAGTTTCGAATCATCTTCAAAACGTTTCCTTTCATTGCCCACCGCTTTCATCAGTCAAATCCTACAGTCTACCCCTCATCACTTCTCGCCCTCACCTTCGCACCCCCACTCAACCAGTCATTAACGCCCCGTTACACACTTTCAAAGTTTAAGATTATCTCGGCTGAATTCGCTGAAACTTTGCAGAAAGATAATATTCGGTATGCTGATCAAAAGTATTAATGGGCACATTTTAAATCCCAGACCCCCAAAGCCCTCAAAGTACACTTTCCGCTGTTGGTAGGTAATACATAACAGTTTCGTATCATCTTCAAAATGTTTCCTTTCGCTACCCACCCCTTTTACGATACCTCGCCCTCACCCTCGCACCGCCACTCAACCATTCATTTACGCCCCATTACACATTTTCAAGGTTAAAGATTCTTCAATCTTTTGAAGCTTTTTATGTTAATAAAATGTATATATACATAACAGTACATCCTCCCTCACCCTTTACGGGGGTACCCTTCTCTATAAGCGTTTCCACCAAGTGGAAAAATGAAGGCAAACAACTATCAGAAACCAACTACTTCCCTGGCTAAAAGCACATTGAACTACATCTGATACATATTTATGCAACATTATTACAAAAAGACCCAATCGCTAGTGCTTGTCTTGTAATTAAACAGAAGATTATCCTTCATTTGGCTGGGAATGACCACCTGCAGACATGCATGTTTCGAGGTTTTGCTAGTCAGTGCCAGGATAGGTCGGACCACATTATAAGTATCTCCTGTCTCTGCCAAATGAATAATAATATGTAGTTGATATATACATACTGATATATAATAAAAGCTTCAAAAAATTTAAATAAAAACAACTGAAAAATTTGTAACCTTGAAAATGTGTAATGGGGCATTAATGAAGGGTGAGGAAATGTAGAGGGGAGGGAGTGGTGTGGTGTAACGTACATATACATATTATAATAAAAGCTTCAAACGATTTGAATGAAACAATCAAAGAATCTTCGACCTTGAACGTGTGTAATGTAGCGTTAATGAAGGGTTGAGCTAGGGTGCGGGAGTGAGGACGAGGTGTGATGGGGGTAGAATGTAGGATTCATTTGGAGAAAAGAGTGGGCAGTGAAAGGAAACGCTTTGAAGATGAACTAAAACTGTTATGCCTTAACACAACCGAAAGTGTACTTTGGGGGCTTTGGGGGGCTGTAGGGGGTCTGGGGTTGAAAATGGAGGGTTGTGCCCATTGAGGCTTTTGATCAGCTAACCGAATACTACCCTTCTGCAAAATTTCATCGAATTTAGCCAAGAGCCATTTTCCATTAGGATTTTGCGAGGTCCTTTTGAAATACAATATGGTGTAACCTTTTTTTAATGAGTACCAACCGCGCTTCAATTATTCCTAGATATTTTTTCTTGGTTACGAAAATTTTAGTTGAATTATCCCTCGCCTGTAGAATAATTTTCAAATTATTGATGATATCTCAAAATAAATTGAGTAGCGTCTTTACATAAAATGATTTCGTTTTGGAAATGAATACAAGAAATTCAAATTGAAAAAATATCTTCAGATATCCCCACTGTTTTAAGTATTAACCCTATATATTCATTCGGTGTGTGATAGCACTTTGATTTTCTATAAAAAACTATCCATGCATCATCTCACACTCAACTCATGGTAAACTGGTTTTGAATGGAGTTGCTGGTGTTTTGTTATTGTGTCAAATTTTGTCCACTAGATTGAATGTATTCATTGGTGCAATCATTGCAAAACAAAATTTATGTGTTATAATAATAATGTTCCCATATCCGCAGAAATTATTGTTTTCATTCTTCCGTGAAACATTTTTCAGTAATGAAAAGTTGATGCCAATTGAATGTTGAGTTTTTTACATTGATTTAACCAATTTCTTCTGTTCGGATTTGAAAACTTGGTGTCATGAAAGCTTGAAGAAAATAAATGGACTTGAAATATAATTTCATTTAGTAATGTCTAAATCTTCTTGATTTTTTGAGAAATCTATATTTGCATATATATTCAGAGACAGAAAGAGAACTATTTGCATTACTTATCCCAATTTTGAACTTTACACTTGACTTGTTTCACTATCAATGGGTCAATCTTTTAGGTTTATTGAAAATTTAAAATTTCCGTGAGTGAAGAAGAGTTATTGCCAATAATATTATTGATCTATTTACGATTGCATCTGTTATTCACATTTGAGTAAAATTCATTTTCGGAGTGCCAACAATAGTAGAATAAAAATTAAAGCATGAAACAAAAAACCTGTTCGTTAGTAATTATTTTCAATACTACTCAAGACATTCCTTCTTCATGAAGTCAATGGGAGAAACTCTCAGGCAATTTTTTTCGATGAGGTTTTTGCTGTCTACTATAATTAAATTTTCTTGACAGTCCACAAACGTCCTCCTAGATCTAACTCCCATATGCAGCAGATCTTTACATTTTTACTGTATTATCTTAACTTTCACTGGAGATTTCCTTTCCTATGAAATCATTAAATCTTGAACGTTGAATGCAGTCTTGGAGTGAAAGTAACAAATGCGGTGAAAGTACGACACTCATACATAACTGATCAAAACTAAGTATGATAATGCATTTTTTCATCAAAATGTGTACGAGGAAATTGAAAACAAAGCCTCAATTGCTTCCAGCACCATAAATCTAGTCATGGTTATTGAAAGACTCTTTGGGAGAAGGAGAATATACCAGTGCGGTTGAAAAAAAAACGTCAATTCAAAATTATTATATTACATTTTCCATGCCAGAAAACATTCACAAGTTCTTATTTCTTTCAACCTAAAATGTTATAAGATTCACTCCGCCTCTGAGGTTTTGAGAATCATATGAAGTTGTGCCGAAAAGAGTTAAGTTTGATCACTCATAATATAGAGTAAATCGTTTTTTCTTTGTTTTGGTTTAGATAAAGGAAGATTAGATAAAAGTGTCTCACGACCTTGTCTGTTCCTATATAAACTGATCAATACCTATCCCTTTTGAACAGTGGTTTGGAGATAAAATTTACAAATCTTATTATGAACTTATGGTACTCTTGTTATACAGGATACTCAAGATAATGCTTATTTTAATTGCTATCTCGAAATAGTTATCGTTTTTCATCAATACTATTGATCCCACCCCGAAGGTCATACAAAGTGTCACTGGGAAATACGTTTTATTTTATAGCAGTGTGAAGGCTATAAAATAATCAAGTGTTATTTTGTTGAGTTTTAGAATTTAAGATTTCCTTTTAATAAGTAACTGTCATTAGAACCAACAAACATATTCGTAAAATTCAAGCCTAATTTTTCAATTCTGTTTTGCCTGCTGTTTTATGTCTAAAATTAATATCCCAAATCGCAATACTTAAAACTTATTACGTAAAACTTCCATTGTGTTTACCGCTTCAGATATCTAAAAACCGTGAACAAATGAAATCGAGTGTAATTGGTTTCAGAGATGGCGTCTTCATAGGATTATTGACAAGTACCTATTAAATGTGACTTCTCATGTACCTGAATTTTAGTACTCGTATACAGATTCTGTTATTAGTAATCCTGGTTCGCTGTATTCCGCAAATTCTACTATTATGTTGTTTCATTCGTTTTATCTTTGTATGCAATACTTGAAACTTGTATATTCATGAAAACTTACTCTAGAAGAAAATCGAAGGTGGCGATACACGCAATTATCGAAGCACTCCACGATTTCATTTGTTTTCTTGTAATCAAGCTGGCCAATGTCTTGCGTTTGATGCCACAAAGTCCAATCATATGGTATTTTTCCCAAGAAAAATACCAGAAGTTTTTTTCAACGGTTTTATATATACTTTTGGTCACTGAATCCATGTTCAATTCATTAGAGATAATATCGAAAAACCATGGTGTTTGGACCGGAGTGAAGTTAGCAGCTGAAATATAGCAGCCAAAATGACGAAAACTGCCGAATGACCATTGGCGTGCGCAAATTTTTTTCAATTTTATCTTCAGCAGCCAAAACGATTTTACAGCAGCTAAAATATATAGATACGTGCGGGAAGCAGCCGAAATGCATAAAGATCTTGTATAATCATTATAGATAGAAAAAACCGATTTCAATCATGTGTTAGAAGGAAAATGACTTGCGAGCCATCTGAGCGGGTCCAGAAGAGCAAAAACGAATTCAAAATTATTTAAAAAAATATTTACGGCTGAAATAACCGAGGTGTCACTTTGAAATAAAAATGGAAACGTGTAAAACATCAAATTCAATCATGTACTAGAAGGAAGATCACTTGCGAGCCGTCTTAGGGGGGTCCAGAAGGTCGAAAACAAACACAAAATTAATTTAAAAAAATATTTACAGGTGAAATAAACGGGGTGTCACTTTGAAATAATAATGAAAACGTGTAAAACATCAAATTCAAACATGTGCTAGAAGGAAGATGACTTGCGAACCGTCTTAGGGGGTCCAGAAGGTCGAAAAAAACTTCAAAATTAATTTTAAAAAATATTTACAGGTGAAATAAACGGAGTGTCACTTTGAAATAATAATGAAAACGTGTGAAACATTAAATTCAAACATGTGCTAGAAGGAAGATGACTTGCGAGCCGTCTTAGGGGGTCCAGAAGGTCGAAAACAACTTCAAAATTAATTTTAAAAAATATTTACAGGTGAAATAAACGGGGTGTCACTTTGAAATAATAATGAAAACATGTAAAACATCAAATTCAATTATGAGCTAGAAGGAGAATGACTTGCGAGCCGTCTTAGGGGGTCCAGCAAGTCGAAAACAACTTCAAAATTAATTTAAAAAAATATTTACAGTTGAAATAAACGGGGAGTCACTTCGAAATAATAATGAAAACATGTAAAACGTCAAATTCAATCATGTGCTAGAAGGTAGATGACTTGCGAGCCGTCTTAGGGGGTCCAGAAGGTCGAAAACAACTTCAAAATTAATTTTAAAAAATATTTACAGGTGAAATAAACGGGGTGTCACTTTGAAATAATAATGAAAACGTGTAAAACATCAAATTCAATCATGAGCTAGAAGGAAAATGACTTGCGAGCCGTCTTAGGGGGTCCAGCAAGTCGAAAACAACATTCGGCAGTTTTCGTCATTTTGGCTGCTATATTTCAGCTGCTAACTTCACTCCGGTGGTGTTTGGAGGGTTTTCACTTGTAGCCATGAACGATGCTTTTTTGATAATGACTACTCCATACAAAATTCAAATAGATTAAATTTTCTGCTACTCAAATATTATAACGGCTTAATTTCTATGATGTTCTTGCCGATAGACTGTTCTAAAAACTGTCACTTAGTGAAAAACGCAGGATATAAGCCATTTCAAAAGTGCGGTGGAGGCGTGATATGAACTTTATAGCCCAAAATCAATTATAAGATGATTACCTGGTTTTCGTCACTTTCAACGCTTTAGTAAAGATCAAATAAATGAAGATTTGTAACCTTTGGTATGAATAAAATTCAAGAAATGGAAACCAAAACACCAAAACTATCCAAAAACACAAAACAACGTAAATATCACTCGACTCGTTTTTCGCCAACAAAGTTTGCATCCTCAGGAGCTCAAAATAGAGAACGCTTTATTATTTAGCGAGTCTCAGTAAACAGAAGCAGTTTATATAGTCACCAGGCCCTGGCTCGTTTCATTTGATGATGATTACCACATATTTTTACTTCGTGAGGCGCCGAGTCCGACAACTTTTTCCTCTGCCATTCTTCGAGTCGACCGCTTTTTTGCTCGGAAAACTCCGAAACATGCCGATTTCCCGGGTTCTTGTAAATTTTTTACCACATGTTTTTTTTATTGGACATCAATTATCACAAAGCTAATTAGGATTGTTTAACAAAAATTAGTGAAATTGAATTGGTATTCTTTATTGTTAATCATATGCATAGTTTTTTTCACAGTTTAAATTAATTTTATAATACTCTGATACAGTTGTTCGACAAAAAAGTGTCCGCTTAACTGGCAAAAAATCATAATTTCAAAGACGATAGCATACGCGTATCTCATCATCCACGATATATCAACAAGTAGTCATTAATTTCCGATATTTGTCATTAAATATTATAAGGTGATGAAAATGTTAATTCAAACTGTAAAGTTAATAAATGTATTCCTTGATTATTGTATTCTTGTTTCAAAAAGTCGTTGTGTAGCAAAATTTCTAGTACTTACTTAGATAAAGAATTTTTCAAGTATGAAATTTGTAACTTTCACAATAATAGGTTCGGGATCACATATCACGGTCACTTGCAGTACTTATGTCACATTTTTACTGGCAAAGACAATCCGTTGTTATTCCGCACAGGCTTTCTAACTTTTGAAAATAAGTTGAAATTCCAAGAAGCTTTTATCTGTTTAAGATTTGTAGACAATGTTTCAGTATGATTGAAATTGTTTGATCATTGCTTTTATCTCTTTGATGGAGACTTCGCCGTTTCTCATCGATTATACTAATGAAATTTTTAAAATCACTGAACAATTTGTATGTAAAATGTATAGCCTGGTTTGAAATGTTTGAAGAAGACTATATGGATTCTGAGAATAATGAAAGCTCGCTTGATGAAAATGCTTGATATTTACAATACAATAAATTTTATACCTACATCTCTTTATATTAAATATTTTTTCAATACTATAATTTTCAGTAATATTATTCAATTTAATAAACAGTAAATCTTATCCAAAAACAAAAAAAGTAGGGGAGGTGAGGGGAATAATGGACAAAGGATTGGCATATCTCGAAAACCATCAGATCTAAAGATTCGATAACCATGAACAGAAAATATTTGATTCCAATAGGATTTCTTATTAAAATTATTTCTGAAAATTTTTTTTTTTCGCTATTTCCATCATGAGGGTAAATGTGAACATAACCGATAGTTTTTTATAATAATATAATAATAATACTCCCTCATAAACACTCGTTGAGTGTACCCAAAGGCATAGCCTGTGCGGGTAGAGGACGGCTATTATTATTATTTGCCGTGGCGCTCCGGGGCGACTTACTGATGTTTTTAGGTGATGTATTCACATTACAGCTGTAGGAAAACCCGGAAAACCTACAGCACCACCTCGGGTGGTCGGTGTGCACTCCAAGCTAGCACTAGACGAGATTGGCATCTAGACAACCCACAATACACTTGCTTTTCAACAAGGCATGCGGTCGCCTATCAATCCGATATAGAGTATTTGAGAAAAAATCTCTTGTACTTACATCGGGCTCGAACCGATTATCGCTATGCTGGAGTTTCGAACGGTATAATTCATAATACATTAATAGTAAGCAATGGCGTACAAATAATCCACTATTGAACGCATTTTAATTCATTTTTATATATTATCAATAGAAAAAGTTATGATCGAAATTATTAATTATAAGGGTGAAATCCTATGTCAATTCAACATAACACTGCTTTCATTCTTTTTTCTTTATGGAATTTGAATAAAATGGTTGAACAAAATGCCTAAGAAGCTTTTAAAAATATATTCGTCAGAAAATGAAGTGAAACACTAAGAACGTTGATTCAGGAACATTAAATAAAAATGAACCACCCATTGTTGAACATTTTAATCATCACCTTTGTCCTTTATTCTGAAGGTTTGAATTTCATTTACAATAGGTTGGCGATACAGATTTGATATGATAAAAATCAACCAGATAATGTCATCATTTTGAAGGAACACGAAAGAATTCATGTTCAGCGTACGATTCCTCAAACATACTCCCTTTGAATAACCCAGTTGACTTGAAACATGTGTCAAGTTCATCTCTAACACGCTGTTCTTTTTTATACAGTCGGGGCATTTTTCTGAAACAGCTTCCCGTTATAATCAGCATTTTCCACTTGTTTACAAGTTTTCATAATAAGTTTTAGAGTGAATATTATGATTGAGATTTGAGAACTATATTCAAATTCACATGTGGACATAATTCAAAATATAAATATATTGTGAATAATCAGTACTTATATGGTTGTAACGCTCATGGCACGAAGGCGTCTTCTGGATTATTGAGAATTACTTCTGTCGTGCATTCTTTATTTGGAAGAACTTTACCCAAACTGAAGACTTTGATTCCATCCAAGTTGATTTTTAACTGGCTGAGAATATCTCCGACAGTTTTTAGATCATTTTCTTGTCTTTCATGATTCTATAGGGGCCATTTGTGGTTTTTTTGATATTATATATTGAATTGTTATTGTCTCTTCTTTTTCTCTTGAGCATTTCACTAAATATGTGTTCTGAAGCCTCAATATCATTAGGTATAGACGGTACAGTTGATGGGTCATAAGAACCTAGAGGGTTAACTTACTCTCTTGAGTTCAGTGTGGGTATCTCGGTACCATTAATTTTCATTTGTTTTTAGCCGCATCATACAGAGGTCCAGGCGAGGACGAAGAACCGGATCGCTATGAAGCCAGGATAGCTTTTACGGGCAACTCTAGAATTCTGGGTCCAGCATGTATAGTTGTCGGGTTCTTCATGTTTTTGGCAGGTTGCATATTATGCATTCTGACGCGGAGAGCACGCAGGAGAGAGCAGACAATCGGATTCCACTGTCCACTTCACGGAGACTTCTACCCTCTCAGTCCCGTGACTAGTTCAAAAACTTTAGGTGAGTGAAAATTAATATTCGGGGTATCCGCTGGAAAGGACTGTCAGTGCAGTACTTTCATAGTCACGATGTTATTTAGATGTTAGATGTTCCCTTAAGAAAAAGGGTGGCGACATATCTCTAGCCCATCTAACATTATAGAAACAAAGGTAGAATGACAATATAGTTTACCAATTTTCGACATAGTATGTTACTTCGATGCCTTGACCTCCGGACAAAAATACTATGTTTTTACTCAGATGAATAAGTAAGCGTCTAAAGCATGCTCAACGAGTTTAAAGGAACGATGCGAAATGGAGTTGCAAGTGGATTAAAAGCACTCACACACATGTAGCACAATGCATATTTTTCATTATGCCTGCGTCATTGATAGTTCCGAAGCTATGCTGGAAATCAATCTTAGATCAGAATAATCAAGAGTAGGTAACGGGCATCTGATGTCACATTTGGGTGACCTGGAAGCTCATTTGACAATAAATGAATGATATGAACTGTTCATCATAAAACTGAGAACTTGGCTTCTCGACGTGTTTTTTTTGGGTGTCTCAAAACACCCCGAAAATCATGTAAAGAAACGAATTTCCTCCACATAATCAAACTTTCAATCGATAGTGACATTGACATTGTTCTTTGGCAACCTTCAAAACACGGCGTGTTTTAATTATGTATAGTTTCTGTAGGTAATACCTCCGTTGCTTCATAATCAGACCAGGGCCAATAATTTTGGAACAAAAACAAAAAAAAATGTTGCTTTCGTTTTCCATCGTGATTGAGGAAAGCAATAATTCCTTGCCCTTTCTCGATGTGAACGTCGAAAGAACTAGACACTGGTATCCGCACCTCTGTTTACAGAAAGAAAACGCACATGGGAAAATATCTCAACTTCTGCTCCAATCACAAATTCTAGAAAAAAGGGGATTGTGAGAATATTGGTAGAAAGAGCGATGCAAATTTGCAATAACCAGGAGTCGCTGAATGCGGAGATAAAACGTATCAGGAAGGACCTAAGACAAAATGAGTACTCTGAAAAAATGTTATAAGTACAGAAACAACTCGAAAAAATCAAGACGATCGTAGAACGACAATAAACTCCAGTTATCATCCTTTAATACCCTCAGATGTATCTCCTAGGAAATCAGACAGATCGGAAAGAAGTACAACATTAAGAGCTGCGTTCAATCCGGCATCATTTACGGTGCTGCATGACCAAGACTGTATTTACGAGGTCCCATGTGAATGTCGAGATTCTTGCATCGGAGAGACCAAGAGACCATTTTTCCGTAGGAATAACCGAACACAAAAAGTGGACTCAACGGGGGGAGCCAACTAAATCATGAATTGCAGACCATGCCTGGACCGAGCACCATCGTATTCTTTGGGGCGAGGTTAGTGTTCTTCATAGAGAAGAACATTGGTTCAAACGCCGCCATAATTACACCTTAATTCCACATCTACAAAACTATAAAATCCTCGCAAAATCTGAACTTTTCAGTATTTACCTGTAGATGATTGCGGATACAAGCAATTGAAACGTTGTGAAAAGGTGAAAGAAGTCAAAACCTTTCAACTCATCAAAACGATGGACGTCCGGAATCTAAGTAATCAAGTTACTTAATTATCTACAACCTTCAAACAAACGCACACAACTGATGATAATATCAGCAAAAACTTGCCAGAGAAGTAAATTAATAGAAAAGGTTCATTTTGGTTTCGATGGAAAACAAATGGTTTTTAGTAATACTTCGAATAAAGGATAAAGGAACCAACTACTTTCCTGGCTAATACCACGACAGACATTGAACTACATCTGACAGATATTTGTTCAACGTTTTTCCAAGAAGACCCAATTACAAGTGCGTATCTTGTAATTAAACTTCATTTTGCTGGGAATGCATGTTTCGAAGTCATAACAGTGCCACGGTAGGTCGGACAACATTATCCTGTTCCTACCAAATGAGTAATAATCAACCGTTTCAATAATATTTCCCATAGTGCCATCCGCTTGGAAACTCAATAACAAACAATCCTCGGCTGCACAAACTCCAAGAAGAGTTAACTGTAATATTTCGAACAAAATTCGAAAATTTTGCAGATGGCGCTGCAACCAACTTCGTTGTTGGTAGCAGGTTCATTCGTGAGGAAATATTAGTTAAACGGTTGATTAATATTCATTTGGCAGGGATAAGACAATTGTAATGTTGTCCGACCTACCGTGTCACTGATGAGAGGCAATACTCGAAACATGCATGTCTGCAGATGGTAATTCCCAGGAAAATGAAGGGTCTGCTGTTTAATTACGAGACAAGCACTTGTAATTGAGTCTTGCAAGAATGTTGCACAAATATCTGTTAGATGTAGTTCAATGTCCATCGTAGCATTAGCCAGGGAAGTAGTTGTTTTCTGACAGATGTTTTCCTCATTTTTCCACTTTATGGAAACGTGTGGAGAGAAGGGGTCCTCGACTTTGTCGAGTTAATTCGTTACAGACGGGTTTTCGTTTATATATTAATTGTTCAATATAGTATAGTAAACAAAGGTAGAATATTCATTTGTCAGCATTTGAGAGAAAGATCTACTATCTCTTGTCAGTGTAGCTTGGTACCACATTTCCCAAACAACAAAAAACCTAAATTTTAAACTCAACTCAAACAATATACATCTCTAAATGAGTTCGGATTTCAGCTTTATCAAACAGCGACTGTTGAATCCCCATTTCATTTCGAAAAATTACATCTAACTGAAGGAGCAGCCGAAAACAACGCTGCCTCAGAGTATACATTCAAATTCAAACTTGGCTTGGTAATCAATCAACATCTACGGATTGGGAATAGAAAGATTATGTTAGATAACAGTATCATCATTCACAGAGAAAAAATTGAATCCCGACATATTTCTGAAAATTATTTGCTGTAGCTGCAAAACTGTAAAAGGTGTGGATGTTGCAAGCATGACTCGAAATGTTTAAATGTAAAAATCGCGTTTTCTGCCTCGTCCTGTAGTAATGTACACCATAATTGATATAATCAAAGGAAGCTAATATTTTTCACATTATTATACTCGAAAAATAAGAAAAATCCATTTGCAAAAAATATTTTCCATAATTAGCGTTATACAATCAACCCATTTTTGTAGCTCACGCTGTAGAGCCAGAAAAAAGTCTAATAAAGAAAGTTGCTTGTTTTGACCTGTAGAATGATATATCCAAAAATCAAAGAAATCTATCGAGCCCCAGGAATACATGTATCCAGTGCCATGTCCTTTCTAAACTAACTTTTTCGGATGAAAATTATGCTTTTTTAAAATTTAAATTCAAATTCGTATACAATCGAAAAATAAATATTTTGATTCGAAAAAATCGCAGCCTATTTGAAATTCAAAAAAGAACGTTGGCATGAAGTTTCATAAAACATAAAGCAATTTAAAAAATTGCGGGAGATGAAAATTTAAAACAAAAAAAGGCGAGATTTGGTTGATTCCGAGGTATTGTTGAAAAATTATTGATGCAGAAGTTTTAAATATTTTGAATTTTTTTTGTAATGAACTTTTTTCGAAAGCATACATATCTCAGCCATAAGAACGTCAATTTCCAAGAAACCAATGAACAGTTCTTTAAATTCATTTACAGTCAAATGAGGCTCCATGTCACCCAAATGTGACCATAGCGTGAATATTCCTGTACCTTTACATCTGATCCCATGGTAATCTGAAGTCAATTGGAAATGTTTATTATTCTCTAGTGAATCATTCAATTCGCTGCTGATTCAGCTGGCGATTAAGCTGAATAACTGATGTACCGACAGTTAACTTGACACTAATGTATTACTAGGTAATGTTTTTATAAGGTTAATTACATTCCTCTGAAAAGCAGTGATAATACCAACAGTATTCATATAAAAAACATCATTCACCAATTATCTCCTATCATACTAACGGATGTTTCTATAAATCTCATAACGTATAATTAAGGTTTTTACGAACACCAATGACGAATGTTGGTTCTACACTCCACTCCAAAGTTTAGATTTCTCACGAAAATAAATCACCAAGAATGTTGAGAAATCCATTATTAATTCTCTATGTGCCTTCGACCGTTCTTAATGTCTTGGAGGCGTTCGCATTCGACAACCAAGACGTGATTTTCTTCCCGGGGTTGGAAAAATTGGCATCACATAATTTTGAAAACGAATAATTTTTAACTCCCCGAATGAAATTCTTACTATTTTACTTTCAGGCGAGTATCATAACAAACGTCCACTAAGAGTATTAAATTTCCAATCCATAGTTCCTTGTACTACGTTTTTTAGCCTTATCAATTTTGTTTATATTTTGGTTTCCACCAAAAGATGAATTCTGCAATGTTCAGAGAATTTGGTGTTCTTGCCGTTCGTTGGAAGAATGAGTCCTGAGGAAGATATGTTCAGCATGTCTCCAATGGGGCGACAAGTGGATGTAAAGGAAAGAACGGTAAAATCAACGTTTAACAAGTTTTTTTATTGTTTTCCTGAAAATACATTAGGCGTCAGTACTTTTAATTGATTCTGATACATGGTTTCATTCAACTTTTCCTATTACAGTTTTGTAATTTGCAAGTTGACAATTTAAATAACTACCTGGAGCTTAAGCGTAGACTTTAAAATTAATGAAAATCCACCATTACATAAAATAAACTGATATATTAGTAATATTCAAAACTTATTTTTAAATAATCGTGTTTTGTTTAATATTGCACGATTTATGTGTAAAATTCTGCATCCAATGTAAAACATAGGTTTTTCATTTAGAAAAATGTATCATACAAAAATTAAAAAATTGTTTGGCCACTTTATATGAAATATACATAATTGAAACTAGATATATTTTGTGTATCCTTTTCAGTCGATTTGAATGGGGTTCGCCATAAAAAAGGTCGTTTATTAAAATTATGGCGAAGGAATAGGAAGAATTTCCATTTTTCGAAAAACGTAGCTTTTTAAGAAAAACTATTGATTTTAACCATAGGGAATATTCGATGAAATTTGTAAAGCCTCTGTTGTCACTTCATTTTGCACATTTGTATTTACAATGTTTGGCAAGCTATTTTTCGCACCCTGTATATCACAGGTCGATTTTAGATATATCGTGTGTACTATTTACTTGTATATGGA
Organism: Chrysolina americana; assembly: GCA_958502065.1. Lineage (NCBI taxonomy): Eukaryota > Metazoa > Arthropoda > Insecta > Coleoptera > Chrysomelidae > Chrysolina > Chrysolina americana. Next base: position 45,509,544 of record OY293417.1, on the reverse strand, counting down.
AGTAGTGACACCATTCAAGTCAATTGTTCTTATTGAGAAATCAATCTCTATATGAACATTTTATACTTTTTTCAATGGAAGCTCCAGTTATTTCGCTGTATTATTATTATTTTTCGGCGCATAATTCCGTGAAACTTTGTTACTATAGTTAACTTTGTTCAGAACCGAAGCTATTTTAAGGTCGAATCACCCAGTTTTTCCCAACGTAATGAATTCAAATTGCACACACTGCAAGATAATTGAAACTTCCCTATCAACTCGCCAACGTGTTGTTTTCAAGTTCAGCCCACGACAGATTAACAATACAGACATGAGTCATCAGTCGTTCCTGGTTAAATATTATCAATATATCTTTTTTATATGATTGTTTGATTAGAATATCATGAAATTTTGTCATTTTTTTGTATTGTTTCGTTGTAAACAAAGTAATATACAGGAAAGAAATTCTCATCCTATATTTTTTATGATTCAAATATTTTAATATAATTCATCTTGGATTTTTTTGTTAGTGCTTTCAGTACAGTGAAAAATTACTTTCTCAGAAGAGGGATTTGATCTACAGTGTCAAAATTATTTTTGTTTCTTTTCCATTTGATGATATTCAAAATTTTTGGTCAAAGAGAAAATACAGCCTGTATTTCGGTTAGAATGAAAAATCGCGGTGCGCGTGGTTCCGAATCACGTTCCAAGTGTGGGAAAGTACCATTCATTACGAGCTAGGATCAAGATTTTTTCTACAAGCGCATTGAAAAAGTTTATGTAGCGCTAAACTAAATTGCGTGCGGGTATAGGATGAATCACGCCATCTTGTAGAAAAAAAATATCCGGTGGTGGAAACTTCATCAAAAAAATTTACAGTTTTTTGCTGTTTTTTTTGTGGGGACATCGAATATACCGTGTTTTGCTGCTGTCTTGGAGAGTATATGGTTTATCAAAAATCGGTGTTAACAGAATGGGAGATAATTCGATTTCCTACAAGTACGATTCTCAGTATAATGCCTTACGCCAGTGTTCTCAGAAAACGCAATTGATCGCCGACACCAAAGTTCAAGATCGCGTTTACCCGCCGTTACAAGTTCTAGCAGGTCTAACATTATTAGATTCGTCATAACTTGCTAAAAATTATCAGAAGAATGAGTAAAAGTGAGGTTTGTTCTTGAAGACTTCTACCTTCTCATGCACATATAACATGTGGGGATCTGGGTACCCTTAATGTTTTTTGTCCCACTTCACATAACCCTTCTGCACTTTTCACGGAGGATCCGAAAATCATGGATATTGTTACGAGATTGATAAAAATCCCCTAGCTACGCCGCTGGATAGACTTGCACGCGTATCATCGATATGGTTTCCGAGAAAAAGACAGATAGCTGCCGGTAATGAATATTCGGGATAACCAAACCGTCGCATCGCGATGATTCTGGTTACACTTAAGTACCTATATAAACAGGAAACATTTGACTGGAGAGAAGTTTTCATATTTATGGTGAATACGAGGAGTACATCGTACGATACGATGGAGGACATTGTGAAATTTATCCAAAATCAGTTTGCGGATTTGGAAAGAAGGCGTCAGGAGGAAAAACAAGAAGAGGAAAAGCGGCGCCAGGAGGAAAAGGAAGAACGAGAAGATGAAAAACGAGAAGAGGAAATGAGTCAGTTGGATGAAAAGAAAGAACGAGAAGAGGGACTCCAGAAAATTCTCGAGAAACAAAAGAATGAATTGAAACGAATAGAAAAACAAAGGAAAACAGACTTCCAGAATGTTCTAGAACATCAAGACAAGTTCTTCCAACATGTATTACAGAAAAACGAAGTAAAAATGGAGGAACTGAAAGAAGAACTGAAAAAAGAACTAAAGGAAGACGCCAGGAAAATTGACGATGAAAATAAAAAGAAAGTGAAAGGACTCTAAAACCAGGTAGCTTTCCTTAAAAACCAAGATCGTAGAGACAGGGTTGCCACATCAGGAATTTCAGTAAAACCACCGACTTTTGATGGACAGTCTTCTTGGTCCATGTATCGCCGACAATTTGAAGCTGCAGCGGTGGCTAATGGATGGATAAAGAAGAAAAAGCTACGGTACTTATAGTAGCTTTGAGAGGGCCAGCCTTGGGTATGTTACAGACGATACCCATCGAACAGCAAAATAAATATAAAGACCTGATTACTGCATTAGAGTTGCGGTATGGCGATCAACATCGAGAACAACTGTATCGGACACAAATGAAAACGCGCACTAAAAATCAGGTGAGAGTTTGCAAGAAATTGAAGCGGATGTGAGACGCCTAATTCAGCTGGCTTACCCAGAAGCACCGGGAAAATTCAAGGAACAGCTAGCGGTGCAGTTATTTATAGATGGACTGAGAGACACCGAAATCCAGAGGATTTTGCGATTGACACACTTTAAGAGGAGTAGCGATGCCTTGGTACGTTCTTTAGAAGTGGAGGCGGCCTTCAACACCTCGAGGCCGAAAGTACGAGCGGTATCGATAGAAGAACCCGAACAACGATCAATCGCAGCTACTAGTTTATTCGAGAAGGTTCTGGATGAGATTGAATCTTTGTTAAGCAGAATAAGTATTCAGGAGAACAGGGCATGCTATCGATGTGGGAAGTTGGGACATCTTATTAGAGAGTGCAGAGTAAGAATGCCACCACGATCGCAATCACCTGTGTGGACAAGGTCATCCAGCGAGTCCTCAAATTGGCGGCAGGAAAAATTAGAATCAGACAACATTTTGGGGCGCATACTGGCTAGCAAAGATGGAGCCCTCAGGATCATCCCTGTTAAGAGGCTACAAACAACCGAATTGATATCGGGGCGCACACCGGCTAGCAATGATATAGCCCCCAGGGTCATACCAGTGAAGAGAACGAGAACCGAATTGATATCGGCGCACATGCCGACTAACAATGATGAAGCCCCCGAGGCCATCCCAGATAAGAGGCTAAGAATAACTGAATTGCCCAACAGCACAGACACCTTGTCCAGAAGACCTGATTCGGATAATTGTGAGCGAATTGTACGTCGCAAAGGGATCAACCAGGTGAGATTAATGGTTGACGACAATTGGACCACAGCGAAAATGAGGAAGGACCAAGAAGGTGATCCAAACATTGCAGATTCTCCACGATGGAAGGAAAGCGGAGCGGAAAGACCCACTTGGAAGGAAATATCCTTACGATCACAACGGGCTCAATGGGATTCCCTGATTGTTGAGAATGGTCTATTGAAGAGAGCATGGGAATCAGCCGACGGCAGAAAAGTGATTTCGCAATTGGTTATGCCGCGGTCGAGGATAAGTGATGTCTTGGAGGAGACTCATGGCAGCAAATCAGGTGGACATTTTGGAGTAAATAAGACCTTGGATAAAATATGGCAGAGATTTTACTGGGTTCAATGTCGTGAAGATGTAGAGAGATGGTGCCGAAGATGTCCGAAGTGTGGAGCAAGCAAAAGTCCCAAGACAAGATCGAGAGGAGAGATGAAACAATACAATGTAGGCGCTCTCTTCGAACGAATCGCCATCGATGTAGCAGGACCGTTTCCGATGACGAATGATGGCAACAAATACACCACGTTGCCATGGATTACTTTAGCAAACGGGTTGAAGCTTATGCCTTGCCTAATCAAGAAGCATCCACAGTTGCAAGAGCTCTGGTGGATAACATGTTTTCAAGGTTTGGAGTCCCAATGGAGCTACATTCCGATCAAGGAAGAAATTTTGAATCAAATTCATTCAAGGAAGTTTGTGAATTGATGGGAATTAGCAAGACCAGAACAACGGCCCTCCACCCACAGTCTGATGGCATGGTTGAAAGATTCAACAGGACTATGGAAGAACATCTTTCCAAAGTAGTAGAGGAGCACCAAAAGACCTGGGATCGACATTTTCTACTATTCTTGATGGCTTACAGGGCCCTCTGTACACGATTCCACAAAGTTCACTCCGGCCAGCATCATCTTCGGGAGAGAACTTCGGTTGCCCTGTGACTTAGTGTTCGGATCACCAAGTTCTGAAGAAAAAGATGTACAGGATTATGCAGACGAACTGCGAGATAGCTTGAATGGGATCCACGAATTTGCAAGAAAAAGATTGAAGAAAACTAGTGACAGAATGAAGGCTCGATACGATCTTAAGTCCAATACTGGTGGATTCAAAGAAGGAGATCGAGTGTGGGTGTACAATCCTCGTCGTAAGAAAGGATTTTCTCCTAAATTAACACCATCTTGGGAAGGAACATATACGATAGTGACACATTGTTTGATCGGGACGATCAAAATTGAGAGGGGGATAATGTTACGAGATTGATAAAAATCCCCTAGCTACGCCGCTGGATAGACTTGCACGCGTATCATCGATATGGTTTCCGAGAAAAAGGCAGATAGCTGCCGGTAATGAATATTCGGGATAACCAAACTGTCGCGTCGCGATGATTCTGGTTACACTTGAGTACCTATATAAACAGGAAACATTTGACTGGAGAGGAGTTTTTATGAAGAGAATTTATTAAGTGATAATAAGCAGAAGTGTTTGGAATATTTAGCTAGTTGTATTGTTGTATAGATCTAAGTGTTTTATTAGTCAGTGAAGTGTTGTATGTTTATTTATAGTGAAGTTTAGTAGTCTGCTTGGCCTATTATTTAGCAAAAACGTAACAATATTTTAGTTAATACGGATAAATTAATTAACCTGAAGTTTTGAATTTGAAAAAAATATTCTTAAAGAGGGGGAAATTTTCAATAGAAAACTCCCAACTCTCAGAATTCTCTTATATATTATACATGCTTTAGAAAATTAGGTGAATTATCCAAACAATGATGTTCAAACATTTTTTGTTGGTTTTGCATTTAATAATGACAATAAGTAAAGCTGGGTTTATTTCTCTTTATTTGTTAATAACAATTTTTTGTGCTGTAAAATCATCGGAACACACTTTTCTAGACGTCATTCCGAATCTAATAGCATCGCTTATATTTGTAGGACAAATAACAATAATTAACACCGATTTGAACTTGCTGACACTCAGACTAAGAGAATTGTATTACCTTCAATCCTATCAAACCGTTTTCCCATAGCCCTCTTGTTTTACGAGACAACACTAACAACTTTTTATGTCGGATCATTCCGGATTTTTTGGTAAATAATTTTTTTTAGCTATGCATGATATCAACAAATTAGCTGTCAAAGTTTTTATGAATGTAATAATGATGCGCTGTGAGTCATTGGGATTTGAACAATTGCATATCAATTATATTCTTCATTTTTATTTTGATGATTCATCTTTATCTTTCCTACATGATAGTTTTGTGCTACGTAAGCTACCATATTCAGTTTCGATGAATACTCTATCATGATTATTGCTGATCGTATATGCAAAATTGTCCTTCGAGAGTTTTCGAAATAATATTAACAAAGCCAGGGGAACTAAGATAAAAAATGTTAATTCGCAATCCATTTCCTTCGAAGCAACTCGCACATATGTAATTGACCCCTTCATTATCAAGTTCGACTTTGGTTCTTTCAAGTTCATAAAAAGCTATCAGGTTTTTGTCACGCAGTCTGAATCACGATACATTTCTATTATGTGTCGACCTGAACAAACCATTTAAAATAATGGTTATTATCTACTCTTTTATGCCAGATGATTGCGAGGTCTTTATTAACACGTTTGAATATCGAAGTTATTTCAGGAAAGATAATTTTTCATGCAATTTAAGTCTCAGCACGGGAGAAATTTGAGGTTGCACGATGGCACTATAGTCCTGCCGTCTTCCATATAAAAGGAATCGATAAAAAAGTTTACATAAACTTTGCCGTTTTGGTTGTCTGGCAAAAGTTGGAAAATTCGCCCGTACTCGACAGGGATGTCTTATACTTTCTGTTCGAACTGAGTAGACTGGCGAAGTATAACGTTTTTTCTTGTTCAGGGTTGGTTTTTAACCGTGACTTCTTATAGACACTAGCCAAAAAAAGGACTATAATTTTATCCTAACAGCATATACAGGATGTCAGTTTGAAAACTTCCCACCCTTGATATCTTCCTTTCAGTGAATAATATAAAAAATCGAAAAGACCAGTCACTAGGGGTAGATGTTACCTTTATGAACTTAAATGGAAGGGGGTGAAGTGGCATATTATTTTAAATGACTTTTAATTCTTTTTCCTATGGTTACTTGACTTATTGTTTCGATATGCAGTTTCCCAATAGTAGAGTTCTGAACTTACGAAGTAATTGGAACTTGCGTGCACTGAGATGCATTATTGTATTGACTTTCCTTTTAATAGAGTTGGTTAGAAAAGTAGGTGGCACCGTTCCAACCCCCAGATAACAGGAATAAATCTATTATACACGTGTGATTTTTCATTTGTTGGTTATTCCCCTTTTACAAAAAAACTTTCAATTTGCGAGAAAGAGATTCCAAACGAGGGATCTTCTCACGCCTGTCTTACGAACTATTTAAAATATTGTCCATTTTGCTCTAAACAGTAATGAAGTATGTGTTTTCGAACTCCTCTCTGTCATTTCGGAAATCTTTACCACGAATTGACCGGTATGCTGCTGTAATTCGTTTATCATTGTCAGCAGGTTGTGTTTTATAAATAATGGATTCAAGGTGTCCCCACAGAAAGAAATCTAAGTGAGATAAATCCGGTGATCTTGGGAGGCCATTCAACTGCTCCCTTCCATCTACCCAGGAATCTCTCGTTCAACCAGTGTTGGACGAGCAGAAAATATTGAAGTGGAGCACCTTCTGCTGGAAATGTAACAGATCTTTATTCAAAAATACATTATCTTCTGCATATATTTGAGTGGCGAGTGGGGGTTATGTATGTTCTCGAAAAATATGCGGGTTTTTGTCACTCCAATAGCGACAATTTTTTCTATTAACATTGCCATTTGGAAAATATGAACTTCATCACTGGAACTGATGTTTAAGAAAATATTAGGGATGGCATTGATTCGATTGAACAATACTCTATTCTTCTACCATAATCATCCTCATGGGCTTTTGAAGAATCTGCATGTTATATGGATAAAATTTTTGCATTTTCGGTGCTTTTCTTACAGTCTCGCGTGACATTCCCGTCTATTCTGCTACGAATCGTAAAGAGCTCGTGGACTTTGCAGCAAATGTTCCCAAAACTTCAATTTGAGCATTTTTATTCTCATTTTTCTTATTTTTCACCGACCATAAGTTAGGTCTTAAAGATCTGGGATCTTACTCTATATATTCAATCTCTTTATCCATTTCAATTCGAATAAAAATTAAAAAAAATCCAGTATTTATGTCGAAATGCTTTTCTCCTTCACTGCGTCAGCTGAAGGACTCTCCACCATTAATATACTGATTGTGGTTTTCGCACTTTTATAGTTATTTCTCGTATGATTGTCTTATTAGCCATATACATATGCTCACCTATGCAATATGAAATGCAATAAAACTTTTAGGTAAATATCTGTCAGAAAACAGCTACTTCCCCTACGATCGTTGAATTTCATCTGACATCTATTTGTGCAATGTTCCTCCAGGAGGACACTTGCAAGTGCTAATTGCAATCAAGCACGGAATATTTTCTCCTATTTGGTTGGAAATGACCACATGCAAACATGACATTGTTCCAAGGTTGGTTGGGATGGGATGACTCTAATGTTGTTCAACCTATCCTAGAACTGATGAGAGGGAATTCCCCTGGAAACTTGTCATTTCCAATCAGATAGGGCATAGTATTCAATGCTTGATTACAATTAGTGCTTGCAATAGAGTCCTCCTGGAGGAACTTTGCACAAATAGATGTCAGATGTTATTCAATAATCGAAAAGGGAAGTAGCTGTTTTCTACCTCAAATTTTACACTTTGATGGATAACGTGAAGAGAGACTTCTTCGAAATTATGCTTTTCATTTATTTGTAACTCTCTGGTACAATTCAAAACTTTATTCCAATTTGTGCCTGCTTGAAAATAAATATGTAATTCCACACCAGATGGTACTTAATTGAAAAATATTTTTGTTGTCAGGATACTCACTGTTTCATTGAGTTGTATCACAATTCTTCGATTATTGTCACGGAACAGATGGCGTCAGAGCTGTCTCTATTGACCTACTGATGGAAGGCAAAACCTCGAAACTGTCCGAAACAAAAATAAACTCTGCTATAGTTAGTTACAAAGAGCACTTATAACAGATTCCTCTGCAATGAGGAACATTGCACAAATATCTTTTGAATATAATTCAATACCCGTCATGGCATTAGCCAAGGGAGTAATTGTTGTCTGACAGGTTTTTGCCATAATCAGCCTACGGTGTAGGTGTATGTATATGGGAGAAAGATGGTTTGAGCCGTTTAATTGACATGTTTTCCTTATTTCATTCAAGTTTCAATGATAATCGTACATGAGCAATTTATTTCGCAAATAGACTCGAAAATGGTGTGTCAAATTGAAGAGGCTCTTAGTTTTCAAGTATACACATTTAAAAAATACGAGATGCAAACACTTGCTGCATTCTCTCCCATAATGGTTGTATTCTTAAGGCCAGTTGCATAAAGAATTTCAATATCTTGAACTGAACAGAATCAAGAAATCACGAAAGAAAAAAATGGCTTTCACTTGAAGCACTGTATTTTTTATTAAAATTTTGGAAGAAGCTGATTAATATTCCATCACGATATTTCGTATCTCAGATGTGTATTATAAAAGCATAGATATTTTACGTATATAGTCACGTATACAGACTTATATTGATTAAGAAATCATTTGTGTTAACAATATATCTTTTGACGTATCAAAATATTAGAGAATTGATGATGAAAATGTCTAATAATGTGTAATGGATTGGGAGTCCAACTGATAACAATAAAACTTTATTGTTACCCAGTATTCAAATATATGACAAGGAGTAATGATGAGAGTGCTGTTACTATTCGTAAAAGTTGAAACTGTAATGATTGGATGTTTGCTTATGCCACATAAATTATTTCCAACAATACGGACAGAAATAAAGCATTACGATCGAGTATAAATTGAAACGTTGGTTGAGCCACATAAATCACCTTTAATAAGATTGACTGATGGACAAAAGAAAAGCACAGTAGCCCCTCTTTGCTGTGGAAATTTGTTCCTGAATCAGTAGTGGACATATCAGCTACATCAAAATCCCCATGTTTAAAAAATTCCTAGAAAGTAGGACATGAAGCAGATATATCATACAAACATAACGGATATCATTCATTGTTCGTAGGTTAAAAAGTTGTTTTCTGTCTGATATATGCCTTATATTTTTACACTTTGTGGAGAGACAGGTATTTTTCGGTTTACGAAATATGTCTTCGATTAAATGAAATCCTAAAAACGCAGTACGACAAACAATGAACAAATTCTATACCTGCTCGTTTTAAACATTTGCCAGTATTTTCAACCCAAAATCAAATCTCGGTTGGCGAATGCCAATGCCACCGAATTATTGAGAATGATCGAAGGGATCATGGAGAATTCATAATGGATTCCTTGACATCCTTGATTATTTCTTTTCTTGAGAATTCTCAACTTGGATCGAAGTGCAGAACTAACATTCGCCATTGGTGTTCGTAAATACCTTAATTGTATATTATTATAATTTCTTGAAATATTTACCGAAACATAGGAGATACATGGTATATTATGTTTTTGATAATATTATCACTACTTTTCAGAAGAATGTAATTAACCTTATAAAATCGTTACCTAGTAATACATTAGTGTCAAGTTAACTGTCGGTATATCAGTTATTCAGCTTAGTCGCCAATAGAATCATCAGCGAATTGAATGATTCAACAGAGAATAAGAAAAAGGTCCAATTGACTTTTGATTACCATGAGGCTAACTATGAAAAACCGGGAAATGAATTATGTAGTAGCACTGGAAGCTTTATGAGTAAATGTATAGGTACAGGAATATTAACGCTATATGGTCTTGAGAACATTTTTGACAATTGCCAAGCTCAACTGAATTATTCATTTGAATATGTATACGTGAATGATCAATCCAATTGAAATATTTTTATTGCCATGACATGTCTGGTTATATCGAAAGAAAAAAATCTACTTTGTTATTTCGAATTGAAAACCATTTGTAATTTTCAAAATTTTTCTTAAATTTTTCAAAACCTCAAATCATTGATCATTGATATGGAGGTTAAAATGAAATGACTCATGGAATAATCCTCCCTATTTTCCCCCCTTATTTCCATCAACCCCCATCATACCTGATTTACAGCCAGCCACCCCTCTTGATTTACAGCCAGCCACCCCTCTTGATTTACAGCCGTGCACCCGCATTCGATTCCCGATAAACATCTCTACTTGTATTACCGCATTGAATAGCTAGTAAAAAATGACTTCCCCTTCCTCCCCGTCCCTCCACCTCCTCAACAAACAAGTATTTGAATATAAATTTTGTAAACACCTCTATCTATGGGAATGAAATGAAAAAACGCAGCATGAATATTTTATTTACCTGTATTATTAAGATATTTACCACAATAATAGTGATCGATGGGTTTAGACATTTCAGATACCTACTTGAAATAGCATTGATGGAAAACGTTTAAAACATACAAAACAAAGGCATTATATACACATCGGTATTTTTCGCAGATTCATGTTCAGTAGGGAGGTGTAGAGTGAGTATCGTATAGATTACGTTCTCTTGTTTGCCTATTAATTTACAAGATCAAAAAAAAATTGTAATTTTGTAGGGTTTAGTACGGCAAGTAATGTGCTTGCTCTTGAACAACTTACAGGGTCGTGCAGTTCGAAAAAAATTGTATACTCAAAAAAGTGGCCATTTGGCGCCAAGTAGTTTTGCGTTGCTCCGGCTGACTGTATCTGAAGAGAGAAACTACTAAACAACAACAGACTCCTTTTTACAAAACTTTTAATCAATTCAATGACAAACTAGCTTCTCATAATTACGTGTACTCCTTATATGATTAGGTAAGAAATAGAGGGATCCCCAAACCGCTGAACGACATGTATTCAAAGCAACCGTACGTCCAACAATTTTTTATTTGAATTAATTAAACAATAAAAAACTAAATAGACATGGTACATGATATACAGGGTATTCCACATTCGATGGCCTATTAGACGTTTCTGGAGAACGGAACAACAGGTCATTTTGAAAATTTGTGGGCATGGATAATCAAACATGCTCTACCCGTCTAAAATATTTTCATCAATACAGTGTTGCCACTTGTATCAGAAAGTAGTAGCTACTTTGTTATTTTAAATAGAACACCCCGTATATTATATAATTTTTGTAATCCTGATAGAATTCCTCACAACTTTTATAGTTAATTCCCTATACCTATCTGTGACGGTTTTCGAGATAAAAATTATTTTGTCAATTTTTTGTGTAAAACCTGTCCATGGAAAAATAAAATTTTTTTCACCATGCAAATTTACAAAATATTTAAATTTGGGTCATAGCTGCACAAGACCATTAAGTATTCTGTCGATGAACTGGATCTCAGTTTCATCTTACAGGGATGCTCAGAATTAACTTCTTTTCGGGGACTTATGAAAATGACTGAAACTCAGTTTTTTCAAATGGAACCCCCTGTATATTATTTCATTTTCGAATTCAACGAACTAGTTTGAATAAGTTTTATTGAGTATATCCTATACCTATCTCTTACCGTTTATGAGATATGAATTATCTTATAATTTTTGAGATCTGGCAAGTATAAAATTTGATGAAAAATCTATCAAATAACAAAAAAGAGCTTCATCTTTTTTGAGAAAAGTATAATGAAATACATGAATCTTCCTTAATACTAGGTGCATGACAAATATGATTATGTTGACAGTTCGAAGAATGAAAAATTAAATTGATTAAATCAATTCTACACATGAGATAATATTACAAAGTTTACTTGACAAATTACAACACATTTGATATTGAAAAAACAAAAACTCAGTAGCTCAGATGCTTGAAATGCTGACCATTTACTTGCAAACATTGATGGATCGACGTCATTACATGAATAGTCGTGGCTCTGCGGACGGGTCGATTTCTTCAAAAGCACGTCTAACCCTCTTTTCTAGTTCCTGTTTTGTATTCACAGGTGTTCTATAAACATTTTCTTTTACTTTTCCCTAGAGATAAAAATCTAGGGGAGTCAGATCTGGTGACCGCGGCGGCCAAATCCAAGGACCCAAACGTCGTATCCACCGATCTTCGAACAAATTTGTGAGTTCTCTGCTCACTTCACCTGTGCAATGTCCAGGAGCCCCATCCAGCTGATACCAACAATTATCATATATGTTTAGAGGTAAATTGTCAAGGAATTCACTCACAGTTGTTCGCAGAATATCCAAATATTTTTCGGAAATCAACTTTTCCTCATAAATGCATATTGAAAATTTATCATCCATAAGCATAAAAAACACATTAAAACTGAATTTTTGTTGAAATCCCCTTTATCTAATGAAATGAGGGTTTTCTGATGCCCAGAAATGATTATTCCGACGATTGAATATTCCCTCACGTGAAAACTGTGATTCATCGGTCCAAATAATTTTTTTCAAAAAGTTGGGACCTTCGTATGTCCATGTTAGTAACATTTCGCAAAATTCTACTCGTTTTGTTGGATCATCTCTATGTAGAGCTTGCAGCCTGATGAATTTGTAACCGTGCATATTATGATTTTGTAAAATTCTCCATATGGAAGTGCGAGAAATTCCCAAATCCACCGCAGCACTAGATATTGATGCATGAGGATAAGCATAAAAATATCCCAAAACATTGATTTCATTTTCCATGTCACCAGTTACCTGATTCTGTTTATTTCTCGAGGCGTGAACTTTTCCGAAGTTGAGATAATTTCGTTCAATTCTTCTGAATTTCCGTTCGTTCATTGCCGGTACATTTGGATACAACTCATTGAATCTTCTACAGGTCCTTGGTATTAATTTATTGCACTCACCGTGAACATAAAACAAATTCAGAATATCAGAGTTTGAATAATTATTATTGTCCATTTTCACTACTCTTGTTTGACAGTCGGACTATTTAAACACGTTATTGTCAAGTTTATTCCTTTGTTTTTCAAACAGACCAGTAGCAGCAGATCATGACACACTATTATTCTTGTTGAAATTTGTTATCGAAATCCAGAATTATTACTGCCGTCCTAAGCAAAACCCTAGTATCTACAAAAACGCCAAAACGGAGTAAATCGGGTTTTTACTTGGGAATATTGTTCTAATGGAATACGGGTGTATGAAATAGCTTGAATTTTATATTTTAAATCGAAATACGGAGATGTCGCTTGGTCAGAATGTAATATTAGGTGAATAGGAGCCATTGCACCAAAACTATCCATTTTAGTAAATTTTTCAGTTTAACTTTAGTTTCCATGTTTTCTGTATGGATATGGTTGATACAATTTTAATTTGTACTACTGTAAATGAATGTCTTCACAATTTATCTCTAAACAGGTGAAGTGGGCAGAGGACTCACTAATTTATTCGAAGATCGGTGGATACAACGTTTGGGTCCTTGGATTTGGCCCCCGCGGTCATCAGATCTCACTGCCCTAGATTTTTATCTCTGGGGAAAAATAAAATAAAAGGTTTATAGAACACCCGTAAATACAAAACAGGAACAGGAAAACAGGGTAAGATGTGCTTTCGAAGAAATTGACCCGTCGGAAATCCGCAGATCCACGACTGATCATGTAATGACGTCGATCCATCAATGTTTACAAGTGAATGGTCAGCATTTCAAGCATCTGAGCTACTGAGTTTTTGGTTTTTCATTATCAGATATGTTATAACTGTGAAGAAAATTTTGTAATATTATCTCTTGTGTAGAATTAATTTAATCAATTTAATTTTTCAAACTGTCAACATAATCATATTTGTCATACACCCAGTATGAAGAAAGTTTCATGTATTTCATTACAGAAGATAAAGCTTTAGTTTGTTATTTGATAAATTTTTCATAAAATTTTATACTTGAAATTTTATACTTCCACAGAGCTCAAAAATTAAAATTATTTATATCTAATAAACGGTAAGAGATAGGTATAGGACATACTGAATAAAACTTATTCTAACTGGTTCGCTGAATTCGAAAATAAGATTATATACAGGGTGTTTCATTTGAAAAAACCGAGTTTCAGTCATTTTCATAAGTCCCAAAAAGAAGTTACTTCTGAGCCTCCCTGTATGATGAAACTGAGATCCAGTTTATTGGCAGAATACCTTATGGCCTTATACAGCTATCACTTGAATTTCAATATTTTGTAAATTTGCATTGTGAAAAAAATTGTTATTTTTCAATGGTCAGGTTTTACACAAAAAATTGACAAAATAATTTTTATCTCGAAAACCGTCACAGATAGGGAAAATTATATGGGAAAGTTGTGAGGAATATTATAAGGATTACAAAATCCATATAATATACGGGGTGTTCCATTTAAAATAACAAAGTAGCTACTACTTTCTGATACAAGTGGCAACACTGTATTGATGAAAATATTTCAGACGGGTAGAACATGTTTGATTATCCATGCCTACAAATTTTTAAAATGATCTGTTGTTCCGTTTTACAGAAACGTCTAATAGGCCATCGAATGTGGAATACCCTGTATATAGAAATGTACGATCTTTCTCAGTTTATACTATATAGAAAATAACACTGCGACTCAACAGTACGACCCATTACTTTTGTAACCATAAACAGTTTGAGAAAAGTTTTCAGACACATTAATAATAATAATAATAATAATAATTTATTCACCAAAAATAACTACAATAGTTATAATAATAAAATATGCTAACATTTTATATGGCAAATAAACTGAAGAACTCCCCACAGAAGTAAACTTGTGCGTAGGTTGAATTTTTCCATTTATATTGGCATTAAATAAAGAAACTTCAAATCCTCTGCAAGGTACTTAGCCTTCGTTCCGTCGTAGATTGAATTTAGTCGTCCAGAGCGGAAAATCGTGAACAGCTTGCAGTCCAAGGTCTACCCATATAAATAAATCCTGAATTCGTACGATTTCAATAAATGCTATGGTCAATATAGCGTTCACCATACTCTATGTAGCTACGTAATATGCGATAGAAGGGATTTGAAATTTCACATCTGAAATTATATTCAAATTAAGTGTAACCCGGCGTTGATAAGAATGATTAAGGACAATGATCAGAATGAAATCATTCATCATCATTTAACACTCACCTCCCAATGCCGACTAACCTAACATCGCGGAGATGTTATTTTTTTTCTCAGGGTCAAGATCAATCCGATATCCAATTATTTGATTCGAAAAGGAATTGCAACGTGTCTCATACACTTTTCCTCCCGGAAGGACAAAATGGGTTAATCCGTCTCAACGTATTTTCACTTTCGAAAAAGAACCCAATATATTTTCCGAATATCATATGAGACCCAAAGAAATCTCTTGTCTGTTCTCATGAAAATTCCAAAGGAACCGTACCGTTTTTTTGCGCGCTCGCAAAAACAGATCAAAATAAATTCCAGGCGGTGCGTAAAATAAACTTGAATACAGGGTGTTGCCGCGAATGAGCTCTACTGTTCAAATTAACACTAGTTTATCCAAAAAATCGTAACAAGACATAGAATTACTTAGAATTTGAAAATACCTATACAGGTAAATGAAATATTCATAATACGTTTTCTCATTTCATTTCCATACACAAGGGTGTTCACAAAGACAATATTCAATTATTTGTTTGATGAGAGGGAGGGGAGAGCATTCTTTACCAGCTATTCAATGAGGTATCAAAAGTAGAGATTTCTATTGAAAGTATCTGAATGCGGGTGGCTGTAAATAAGCGAGGGTGATGATGGTGGATAGAAATAAGGTTTCAGTTTAACTTTCATATCCTAGTAACAGTAACAGTTAGTAATAATTATATAATTTCGTTCATGAGATATAGCATTTGTAAGCATTAATCCTTGTCATAGTTTCATGCGTGTAGCAAGCCAATATTGAGATTTCCACTTGCCTTTCTATCACAGTCTATTGTACAATTTCTACTAGAAATACAGTTAGTCAAATTAGCTTTTACGAGTAAAACTCCTTACGTAGATGACCCACTCAATTGAATCAGAATTAGTCATACATCGAACATCATTATCATTGTTCGTTTTAAACTAGGCTAAAAATACTGTCTACTGTGTTGGTATTCAGTAACACGAACAATGATTATGATTAATCTTTTCCGGTATTTATGAATATTTAGGCAAGTTCCAATAAGGATTTTGATAATGGCATAATTTCGATGCCTTCAAAATAAATATCCGTAATCAATTGTATCCTTGACAAATTGCGACATGGCAACAATGTCATGATTTGAGGGATTACATTATGAAAAGATGTTACCTTCAGTACTATTTGAGTATTACTCATCTAGGTTGTGTTACTTGATCGCACGCCTGTACCTTCGAGTAGTTCGTAAAACCAGTTGTTTAACTGATAGCAATCCTGTCTCATGAATGCTCTCGTTACTGAAACCTTCAGTCATTAGTAACTCTCTCAGGAATTCCAAGGGTATGGGTATTGGGACACTTGGCAATAAAAAACTTAGATCAAAAGAGATCAACATTTCTTCTTCTTCCAGTTTCACGTTCCCAATCTGTTCAATATATTTTAGTGGCTGTTTCACGCTCAAGCTTGGTTGTGCTACTGGAAGATTTTCCAAGGGTTCAAGAAATTGTTTGACTACTATTAATTGTATATTGGTGGAAGTACCGATGTTTTCATAGAACCATTCTCAATTTCATTGAAGATGACTGGACTGGTAAAACAACACAATTGCCTGTAGCATTTATTGCATATCCCAAATACTAATGACTGAAGTCATTCAGCAATTATGACCTTTAACCTATTCTTGATTGATTTTGTTTCATTCGATTTGCATAGTAATATGCATCTGAAATAAATGAAATGCCTACTACGTTTCTATAGCATTACAGTCCGGATTCAGGATAACATTCCGGGCATTTTTGTGGTGTATCGCCTCTTGAACATAAATTCTTGTCTACTTTATTTGTAGAGTATCGATCACCGGATTCATTGTACTATTTAAAACATTACTAGGGTATCCTGCCAGTGCTTGAGAACCTATCCACCACAAATATGTGGCCTTCGTCGTAGAATCTGGAAAGTAAAAGTATTGCACCAGTAATCCGAGATCCAACAAGTACATTTCACTATTTTTATGTATTTCATTTTGCCTGCTCACTGAAAGTCGCTCTGAAATCCTTTTATGAATTCAAATGGCTCACTATATTTCACAACCCCATCATTCCACTTGTGATAAGTCTAATAGTTATCACCATGTGTACTTGGTTCTCGATTTTTTTCTCCTGGTCTTGCTCGAGCTCTTCTCTTAATACATGTTTCTTTAGCTCCACTGCAATTATTGATTGATGAAGTCGCATAACTCGGAAATGCTATTCGATCTATCGTTGGTAAAACTTTTTCTTACGATCCCAGTTCTGATGACTTTTACAAAGATATATCATTTCTAATATCATAACTGAATAACAATGAACTCTGTAATACCCTCATTCTACAATGGTATTAATCATCCAGAAGGCCCTGCTATTTATAACCGTTCGTTATCTGAATCACTTCATAATACACATAAATTATTTCCTCGTAAACTTGTTACGAAACCCTCGTTTATTCACTTCAAGTAATGAAATGGAGATCATTTCAGATGAAAAATAAAGTTTAAATCTTTTTTCATTTGCCACTTTTCGTACTTCGCTTGGATCGCAATACGGACTCTTAAGGCGTGCAGAATTATATTAAATCTGCTGTTTATTATTCATATTATGTAAAGCAGACATGTACATTTTAGTAAATTCGTTCGTGAAATAACTGCTTTGAAAGCCATGAATCCAAGTTGATGCGCCTTTAGTTCCTTCAGGAGTTATGTGCCACAGTGTTATTGAAACTTCTTGAATACTCCCAAATCTATTATACCATTGTAGAAGATTATAAGAGCAATCCAAAATATATCAAAGTCGTTCTAGGATGGTGGTCAATTAATTTTTGGTGAACCATTAATTGAAAACGAATTTTCGTATTCAAGTTGTTCATCTAACAAAGACACTCATCGGAGGAATCTGTATCATCGGTTATTCATGAAATTATAATGAGATGAAAGATATATCCCACTCACTTCAGTAT
Organism: Chrysolina americana; assembly: GCA_958502065.1. Taxonomy (NCBI): domain Eukaryota; kingdom Metazoa; phylum Arthropoda; class Insecta; order Coleoptera; family Chrysomelidae; genus Chrysolina; species Chrysolina americana. The sequence goes on along the minus strand of OY293417.1, from coordinate 45,491,317 downwards.
TCAGTTGATTGAGTACAAAGGGAGTTAGTTGAAAGGAAGTTGATGAAAATTTACGTGACGACTTATTGATTTTGGCGACTTTACTTTTCATCTGCAGTGAATCCAGAAAAACCTACAGCCATTCTGGCGTAAGTACTTGACACGAGGAATAATTATAATAAATCGTCTTTATATTTCTTGATACAAAATAGGCGAAGTTTAGCTTAGAGCTACACTTACACTTAATCTGAGTTCTACAAATCGATGAAAAAATATAAGTTATAAAGACATTCATGGGGTAAACGAAAAAACATAATCATTACAAAGCAATGATAATTTATCAAACATATAACTGTGAGTAAAAGTTTTTTTAACCATAACATATTTTGGAATCCACATTATCTGGCTTTTTCTTCATTTCTTCATGTCATATTCAGGCAAATTAATTTGATTGATGATAATAGAATTGTGATTTTTAACGGCTTGGTAGGTGAAGGATTTCTGAAATACGGCTAGTCACGAGGAACATTAAAGTGGTGTTTATTTCAGACTTACAAAAATCAAGAGATGATCTAGAAATAAATTTACTGTAGAGGGCCAAAAGAATTATGTTCTTTGATATTTGGAATAAAAGTTTCGTTATTCTACTGCAGACGTGGTCAGATTTCCTAAATGAGAAAATAAATCTGCAACAAAAGCTCTGTACTTTCTGAATACGATTCTGGTCACATTAAGTAATTAAGTAGGTCACCGTAAACAATATCGCCGTAATTAAACCTTCAGAGGGACGGCGATTGGGTTGGTTGAGATAAGTAGTGCCTGTGTGGATAGATGGATTTCAAATAATTGAAAAATTGAATTTTAGCTCAGAATCAAAGATGATACTCAGATTTTTGTAGATTACATAATAGGTAATGAGGTGACATCGCCTTCAATAAGACTATGGTCTGAGACAAAAAAAATTCAAGATTTTCAGGGTAACTAATAAAAATACGATCTAACAAAGTCATAGAACCTTTGAAAATTCGTGTAGGTTCTTTAACGAGTTGTGTTAGGCCGTAGGCTTCTAGGGAGTCAACCAAATCAAATCAAATATATTTCTACGATTGGCATTGTACAGTTGATAATGTATAATTGGCAACATTTTTTTATCTTAAAATAAAGTTTTGTCTGAAAGGGACGACCTAGGCACATGTGCCTGTTGTGTCCTTGTCCATTTTAGACAATAAAAATAAATAACAAAATAAAGAATTCTAGGGTATCAGTACAAAAAAGGGATAGAGGTAGGTAGTTACAATGAAATGTCACTATCAATCTCAACAAGAAATTTGAAACAGAGAACAGTATATAGGCAGATAATGAAATTATTAAAATTACTAATTAATGATTAATGAGGGGAACGATGAATATGAATAGATGTTTTAGATGATTTATCAGAAAATATCGAATTGTAGGGCATTGTTGAAAATGAGTTTTTTTATTTCACATTTAAATTTACTTTTATTGCGGATTATTTTAATGTCAGCTGGAATAGTACTAAATAGTTTCGGTCCAAAATAATGGAAAGATCTTTGTGTGACAGATTTTTTGAAATGACTAACTTCAACGTTGAGATTGGTTGCTGCTCTGGTATTGAGAGGCTTTTTTGAAAAGTGTTCATAATTTTGATGAATTCGCAGGAGACATTGGTAGATATAAATTTGTCTCACTTGGAATAAACTGGTATCTTGATAAAGTAATTTTGTAGAGAAGAGTTTTTCCTTATGAAACAATATTTTTAGTAAGGTGTTCTGAGTTGTTTGTAAGTTTTGCAGAGTGCTTGTGAAAGCACCTCCCCAACTTGTTATGCAATATCTTAGGGTAGATTCAACCAATGAGTTGTATAACATAATGATATTTTTTCGTGATAGAATATCTCGTGGTAGAAAGAATTTGTGAATCAGAGCTCTTAATCGTTTTATCACATAGATAATATGATCGGACCATCTGACATGCTGATCAATCATAACACCAAGGTATTTTAAGACTGCAACTTTTTGCAATTTGGGACAGTTACATCCAACAAAATCTTCACATTTGGGGGAGTGTAATTTAATATTTATATCGGGTTGGTCGCTTATCGTAGGTGAGAAGGTGATATATTTTGTTTTCGCAACGTTTAGGCTTAATAAGTTATGATTCAACCAGATTTTTATGTTCTTCAAAACATATTCAGATTTTTTGTATACCTCATCCCAACTTCTCCCAGTAAATATAATTGCTGTATCATCAGCGTAGCAGATCATTTGGCCTTCGAAATTATTGATTTTTGCCAGGAGATTATTTTTAGACAAATCGGTATTCATATCACCCAAACAATTTCATCAGCACAGTGGGAACAATTGATGATGTATTCAAATACTCAATTCCGGAAAAAGTATTTTTCATTTTCACCTCAATCCATATTTGCTCACTGTTTTCGTTGATGCTACTACTTTAAATTAGTGTCTTGGATCTGAAGTTGTTTGATATACACGCAAAGTCCCCCTCCTCAAGATTGACATACCAATCTATAAAAGTTATACCCATCAGGAATAAAAACATCAGCGACATCAATGACATCATTCAACCAGAATCCTAAAATCAAAGTGAGATACTAGACATCTTGAAGTTTTTAACCATCTCAATAAAATATTGTGATTCACTGAAGTATTTGATCCTATAAATAAATTCATAAAATAGAAAATTAGAAATATAAACAGGTGTCTCCATGGTACAAAAATCTCAAACAAAAAATTTGGTACTCCACGAAGTATAAAAATAAATCATAAAAGAAGATGTTGCTCATACAACTCATCAGATTAGACGACTCAGGCTACAATATCAGTTTAGTTTGTTTCGAAATTTTACTTCTGAAAACTACGTTATATGAAATGATGTAAAATACCAACAAAGGTAAGCACAATTTTTTTTTGAAAAAGACATATTAACTATAGGAAAACACCAGCACAAGTCTGCTGATTCGAGAGTATAATAAATTTATGTATACATCGGCCAAACGGTGACTATTTATTACGAATTGGGTTGAATTTATCCGAGTTTTATATCACTTTTAATAAAATGTTTTTTACCATCGATCAAAATTCATAATTTTCCACACATTCTGCTTACCAAAGATTTCTCTTGCATTCACATTCGGTGATTGTGGCATAGAAACCTTTCAAATTTTTTTCTGTTTGAAATCACCAGGAGATTTAAACTTGATATACTTCAAGTTCAACATAGTATCTATTAGGCATCCCTTTATCACAACTGCTTTCAACAAAGCATATAGGCATCTGTTCGAAGGTTGTAGACGATGATGTAATTTAAATCGAAATTTTTATTTTGTGAAGATTTTTCAAAACTTTTGGCACTTTGCTATAGCAGCTTTTTGCTTACTATCCAAATATGCGAATGAAAATTATATACAAAGAATCGTATAAATAGGGCCACCCCCAACTTTTCATTTTCAAATAGGGACCTGTATTTTTTATTGTATTTTTCCAAATGCTATGAGTCATGTTTCATATTGGCGAAGTATGTTTATCCGAACTAGAGAGTGTTTTGGAAATATTGAACTATCAGCTGCAAAATTATAACATTTTTTAAATTTCATAATAACTGCAATTGAAAAATATCAGAGAATAAAGAGTGAATCATTGACAATTTGTTATTTTTCAATAGTATTAAAAAAATTTCAAATTTTACTGGTAATAGTTCAATACTTCCAAAGCACTCATAGCAAATGAAAAAATACATTAGAAAATACACATCCAGATTTGAAAATGAAAAATTGAGCGTTGCCTCATTTTAATTTTCTTTTGTATACAAATTTTATTCGCATATTTGGATAGTACACAAAAAGTTGCTGCGGCAAAGTGCTAAAAGCTTTAAAAAATCTTCACAAAATAAAAAGATATAGGCAAAAGAAGAATTTCGAAGTTTTCGATTTTTCTTGTATAACTACAGAACCAAAGAAGGCAGATCAGATTTTTTTAGTTCACGTAATTGACCTCTGAAATACAGAACTTTCCCTTCATTTAGCCATCATTTTATCTTTCACCGTTACCGAGATCCCCATACATAGACTCTAATTTGAATAGCCCTAAGAACTGAAATTAAAAATACATTTATTTAAATTCACTCCATCCCTACGACTATCAAGCTAATGTGTATGTAGAATTTTTCATTCAGTTTCTATGTATATTAGAGATCCTTGTCAAATGAACTAGAAGACGATCGAAATCCCAAAATTAAAACTCGCCGTGTTTTAAAGGTAGCAACGCCAAGTTCTCAGTTTTTTGAGTATATGAACTGTCAAGAACGCTGGTAAACAACAGTTGCTATCTCCATGTCAGCAATACGCGACATCAGATATCCATTACCTACCTGATTAGATGTATTAAAATATAAGGAAATTTAGCTTCGAATACTCGCACTTATATCATGAGTTACTATTATTTCCTCCAAATAGGAATACCTATAAACGGAACGAATCCAAAAACAATGATCAACATTCTGTATTGTACCTGGTTTAAATAAAAAAAAAAACAATTTTTTTTATCAACATGTAACACATTTCGCTGTTACATTATGTATAAAATATATTATATCTTCGTTCGCAGTCAGCTCTAGTTGGCGAAGGACACGATTTACGATGACGAATGGCTTGAATATGAATGATTCGCTGATGTCGAATATGTGATAACAGGGTAAACTGAATAGCTTTCCGGAATATATCCAAGGAAAGTGTTTCTTAAGAAATCCAATCGATATCACCGCATACGAACGAAAAATTTATTGATTTCCGGCGATCAAGAATTATGTTAGGAATTGTGAAATGTCTTTTAGAATGATGTGAATCAATAAGTATATTTCAATTAAACATTGTATCATTTTGGAATTCCAATTGTTCTTAAAATTTGTTTCGAACTTTCTCGCATCCATATATATATATAAAATAATAAATTATTATAAATGTATTTTTGAGTAGGAATGCAAAATTTACCATTTTTTATCTTTGGACGGAAGAATATAGTGAGAAAATCAAAGCAAGAACTGTGAGAAATAAATCAATATTCTCAAATTTATTGGGATTTGGTTATGTGCATTCGAATTAAAAAAATATTCTAACTTCTTTCTTGTAGAAGAATCACAATGTTGGATATATTCCATAAATCATGAAATAAAGGTTTTTCCATTTAAAAAGGGGTTTCTGATGCATAGGTTATTTTGAGTTCGGTTAGGTTGATATATTTTTAGAGACCTTCAAAACAAGTGACCTGCCAATGGGGAATTCTCCACCTGACGGCAATCTATAAAACACCGCATTCAAAACACACATTTCAAACATTTTCTTTAAAAAATTTATTCAAGCTCTTAAAAATGGAAAATAAAATTGATCATTTAAAATTTAAAGGGATTTGTTTCTAGATTTGTTTCTATTTCACCATCTAGCAACATCGGCTACAAATTTCACAGATAAGGAAGGACAAGAAATCTGTTACGTCAATAAGTTAAACAGAGATGACAATGTTCCGAGCACCGACCTATAATAAAATATAGGTCGGTGGTTCCGACTCATTTTGTGACATTTTGTGTAGTGTGTGCCTAACCCCTAACAAAGACAGATATATTGACTAAGGTACTTCTTCTTCTAGCATATTACCATACCCTACGTTTTGTAGGTGCTGGTGCCAACATGTTAATTAAAAACAAAAACCCTTTTAAAATTTAAATCTCAACATTTGAAAAATCAATTTGAATACTTTTCGCAGTGAAATTGAAAAACTCATGAATGAAACTAAACTTTATTTTGTTCGAACTTGCATTTGCTCCAATAACCCAAATTGAGTAGACTTCCTTCCCCATTGAATATCGTAACTCGGAACCTTCGCCAGAAATTAAAGAGAATTGGAATGTTGATGGTAAATTTAAACTGAAAAGTCATATATTTCTCAATAGTTGATGATGTAATTAATGACCATATACAGGGTAGACTCATTACACTACCATTAAAATACAATTTATAATGAAAAAATTATGAAGAGTTATTGTTATTTCCGTCAACCAGCTGCACACCCTTAAGAGTACAACCCTCAAAAGACTTGTTCGAGCTAGGGAAGACGCAGCCATTACCTTTTGACGTGTGAGGGAGGTCCCTCCGGGAAATGCATCGATCAACATACGAAATAATACCCCAACTTCCTTATTTCAAACCCTCTATATATTACCAAATTTTTTAGATTATTTGCAAATTCAGAATCGAAAATGAATACGGTTATCGACTACATTCAACAGTTTTCGAAATGTTGGCAAATCATCTTTTCCTCAAAATCTCGTATTTCAGTAAGTTCACTCGCTATACTGCAATAATAGGCGTTCAGTTCATCACGTTCTATTAAGATGTGTAGGGGTATTTTTATTTTTCCTCCCATTTCATTAATTGGCTTCCAGCTTTTCACTTCTAATGTAGTAGTTTTGAATTAAATGCGTGACTCAAATTTTTTGCACATATTTATATTCCATTTGTTATGCATGGTTTTTTATTTATCTTTATTTTAATTTTTTGTATGGGAAATGATTCCTCAAAGTTTAAATTGAGTTTAATTTGTATTGCTTTCCCAATTTGTGTCTAGAGAGATTTGTTAAAATGTTTTGTAGTTTTTATTACTGTATAGCCTTTCAAACTTATACCTAGTTGGTTTTTATTCAGATATACGTCAAGGGAAACAGTACTAATTATAACTTCGTAGTCGGATTGGCCAAAAAGTATTACTGAACATTTCCAATTTAGTACAGAAATAGTCAATTATTGTTGTACTTTGGTTATACGAGTAGAAGAGTCAACATGCATACGTAAATTGAAGGTTGTTAATAATGTAAAGATTTCGAGACCGGCCACGAGACCGGCTCTGATCATCTAATTAATAATGCACACTCGACAAGTTAACAAGTTCTCCGCTGACAAACACATGAGTCCCGCGTAGAAGAAGCGCGAACGTTCTAAGAAACTAAAGTTTCGAAAGATGGATCGTTCTGTGGTCCCGATCAGTCGAGAACCGTAAATGGAATCTGCTTGCGAGTATATAAGCTGGATAGCAGAGGGCGATAGGGATAGTAATAGATAGCACAGAGTCTATGTTTTAGTCGAATGATTGTTTTAAGTAGTGTTATAAATAAATTTGAAAAATTAGTTTAGTGCATTTTTACTAAAATAAGTTGCAAAGCAGTGGCCTGTGACAATAGAGTCGTAGAAGTTTATGTTCTGGTCATCTGCCAATATGATTTGTATTAGTGTAGGTAGTTGATGTAGTGAATTTTCTGGGCTATCTAGAAATATGCCAACTTCAGAATTGTGCTTTCATCTTGACCATCTTTTCTTTCAATTGAATTCACGTTTAAGCTTGCTTCTGCTTCATGAATTTCTTGTTCGAGTGAAATCCAACTAGTGGAGTGGTCATTTACGAAGGATATTTGTGGATATAGATGGCTTCTCTTTGTCGTAAGAAATTTTATCTCATGTGAAAGGTTCATTTGATTGGGTGGATTTGATGGTATGTAATTGGTGGGTGTTCTCAGTTGAACGGGATCAAAGTGGATCTAAATGTGATTCAGAAACCAATTAGTGGATTTCTTCAGGAAAACCATTTATTCTGAAGTTTCTATATTGGATTATGTTGTCGTACTCTGTAATATTACTCGACCTTTTACCTTATGTAATCTTTTCTTCAGTTCCAAGTTGTTGTAACATATTGATTCGTTGATGTTTGTCAAGTCATTAATATGGTCAATAGTAGTTGACGTGAGTCAATTACAGTTTCATGCTATTCTTCTTCTGGTTTAAACTGGACCTATTTATTACAAGGGATTATTATCATTCTCTTACTATGTTTCAACAATGCGATAGCTGTTGCTAGCAGCTATTCTTCACTTGAGCATAGTGAACCGTATATCTTCCGTTAGAACCAAAAATAATTATTTTATTTCTCTGTTTTATATCTCTCCTATGGCAGGTTTCTTTAGACGTATTTCCTTACTTATTAAATGTGAGCTGATCCTTTAAATGTTTTTTGAGAGGGTGTTTTTGTGATTGTTTCTTTCCTTCGCCACTAGGATAGCAATAAGTTCAGTTGAAGAGGATTTGTCCACGTGAGATATTATCCTAGAAGAGCTGTTCTTGTCTTGTTTTGTTTATATTTTCATTGAGTTCATTGGATAGGTATCTACATAACATTTTAGTATTTAAAGTATGCTCATGTATAACGCCGTCTAGCAACATTAGGGCTTTTGCAAAGTATCGTACTTCCCGAGTATATATTGGCGTCATAAAAACGGGATTGAATTAACATCAGTATATTCTGCTGTAATTCATTCTGCAGACTCACTATGATGCCTTCAATTCACTGTCGTCCAAGTATAGTTGTTGTGTTCCTTGATTCCGTTTGTGTACGTTTATGACTTTCTTTATGTTTATACAAATCACTTCTGATAATCGTAATGTTGTTTATAAGATTCGATCATTATTGCGTAATAAAACATTCCTGATACCATTGAAAGCTGTTATTAATTCGAAACAACATATCAATTTTTCTTATTTTCATGAACCTAAGCAATTCTGAAGAATCAGCTAGTTCACATAACATTTTTATTGCCATGTATATAATTTTTATGAGATTATATGTTTTGATGCCAGCGAGGTTATCGTTTCATTTTAGTCGTAACATATTTGATGGTATAAGGGGTAATCTTCTAGGAACATAGAACGAGAATAAGGTCGAATAATTATTGTTGCCCAATTTTCTTCCAATGAAAAATATCAGCAAAAAATCCAGATGATATTTAATTTTTACTTTTCGCTAAACAATTATCATCTTATCACGTCTATGTTCCGTTCTATTTAAGATTTTTTTTTACCTTTTTTTATATAACTATTTGTTGGTCAGGATATACCGGTTGAGACCTGAGTTGTTTGTCTGTTGCCAGAACAAAAACGCAGTAGATCAGAAAGAGAAAATTGTTTTCAGCTTCATAACCACTTTATATTTATTAGATATAGTATATCTGAAGTATATCAGTTAAATCATTCTATCGAATTCCACAGTGCTACCAAGCCATAATCAATGATTTATAAGCAACAGTCGAATCACAGTGATCGAATAAGTTATGGAACGTATATAGTCATTGATCGTCGGATTATAGTTAACGTCATCGACGAAAACATATTTCTTGACAAATTGTCACCGAAAAGTCGTTCTGTGCATAAATATGGTTAGGATGGAATTAACTTAGCGTGCTTCTTCGTTTTTGTTACTTCCATTTGAAAGGATAATTCTCTATGGAGCTGAGTTGGATTTTTGCTGTTTGCTGTTTCTGAAAGACCAAGCAGAATACTGTTTAGAATTTTCGAGAGAAGCTTCAAAAGTCTTTAGATCTAAACCCATGATTGATAATTTTTTCTGGTCATTCAGAAAATAACTAAGATTCAATTTGTCGTATAGTTCAGAGTAACTAAGATTATAGCTTATGTAGTGTCTATCCAGCAACTTGAGGATAAGTTGAATAAACGCATTGATTATTCTCTTACTCCAATTTGGGAAAAATTCCAAATATATTTGAACAAAATATTAATATTTATTCATATAAGTATCTTCTGTTACTTCATATTATTTTACGTATTGGTCTTTCTGATGTTTTTCATTTCCTATTATATTCTCATACTGCATATTTTTGTTTTTTGTTGTCTGGTCATTTTGTTGAAGCACAAAAAATTGTATTTATATTGTATTAGTTTGGATTGCGTCCTGATTCCATAAATTGTATAGATTTCATGTTTGGTGTCATTTTCTGAACATACTGGTGACAAAAATTAATTATAATTAATGTTCTAGAACATAAACACATTACTAATTGTTGGTATGCCCTAATTTTGATATTACCGATGAAATTTCATTCGTATTTAATTGTAATAGTGTCGATTTCTTTTGTTGCAGGTGCTTTAGAAAGAGGAGGTACATGCAGTCTATGTTGGCCCCGAAAAAGGGGCCCGGGAGCTATAGCGGTGGGGCCACCCCAATGCCCGCACAGCCAGATGTCGAGCTCAAGGAGTTCTATAGCTAGTTCGCCCCATAGCCAATGTCCAACTCCTTTACCGTTTCTCGTAACTTCTGGATCAGTAATTGGGTGAGTCTAGTTATAAAACCTTTGTGGTTGTCTGATAACTCAAAAAAAAAATTTGAGAAGTTATGAAACAAAGAATGTTAACGAGTAAAATTATTATGTATTAAGAAAACATATAATTTTTTTTTTCTTATCACAAATCCAAAGTTGTTCGTTTCCTGGAAACTTCACCAATCGGATGATTTTACGTTTTTGTCATCCACTATGTCTTCCTCCATATGGTGATGTTTTCTGCCCTGGTTCACAGCCTGTCCGATTTATTTTGATTATATTAGCTTTCAATGCCCTTAGTAACTGTATCATGAAGATCGTATACTTTTTTTTCCGAAATTGGATACACAGGAAGTCAGTACTTCCTCTGAGGACATTCTGAAATACTTATAAATGTAAGATTCCGAAAGCGGCATAATATCGTCATTTCAATAGTGTTTAGATAACATTGATAAAACAACCTATTAATATTAATACTCCAATATTGGTAACGAATTGTTATAACAAGATAGTAATTATTAGATCTACAGAGTGTCCCAGTACTTTCTCTTTCCTCCTCACCATAGTATTTCATATAACTTTTTTCCTAAAATCCTTCGTTACTAAGTTACAGGCTATTGAAGTTACTAATCATTTTTTTCAAGCGAATTTTAAGTAGTACTTTTCCGCGCGCGACGGCAGTTGCACGAACGACGCGGAGCGGAATTTGGGCAAGCCGTCAAGGGTGGAAAAGACATTTTCTGCAAGAGTTAGGTACAATGTTTTTCCTACGAGTGTTTTCGTCCATCTTATTTTATTTTATAATAATGCTACAAAATGACACATAAGACACAATAGTTACATATATCATTTAGTTAGTCCTAAGTATACTTATTGTCATACAATACAAAAATCGAAAAGTAACTTTTCAGCAGCACTAGTGCGGAAAAGTAACTTTTCTGCACGATTTTTTTGTGCACTGAAAAGTACAACTTTCAAAACGAAAAATCGTGCGGAAAAGTTACTTTATCTACGACCACACGGAAAAATGCCCATTTTATGCGCTTTATCGATCAAGGAAGTAGGGCGATTGTAAAACAGTGTACTGTAAAAACTGTACTGTAATGATCATTTCATTACAGGATATTTCATTTTCCTCGATTTTCATGAATTATATACTAGACTGTCATTTTTATGATCATAAATAACATAGCATCGAATCAAGTTTGTTTACGTTCTAATAATTTGACATTTCACATCAGTATTTACAAAATTCGTTAAAAAAAAATAACCGAAAATGAGTACCTAGTAATAGTGAGGATGATTTGACATTCACCGCTAATTTCAATTTCAATATAGAGATTAAGGATGATCAAATTCAATAATTTCAAATAGTTTGCACGAAGTTTCTATAGCAGTTAATTTCATCATATTATTACGTCAGCTCGTAGCAGCGAGGGAAGAGTCAGAGAATTAACAATAGAGATTTGGAAAATGGAGATTGAGGGTTCAAATCCCAAGTATACCCTTTTTTATTTTTTTTTAAATTGATTAGTGTTTGATTTTTATTATAATTTTCAATATTTGTATCTTCAATTCCTTTTTTAGGTTGAATGTGTTATGGGAATCATGTCGGCAGGAAAGTTTATGATATTACAGATTTGTTTATGATTCAGATGGTCGTAGAAAACGTATAGTGACTACTATTTGCATGAAATGACCCATTTTCCACTAGTAGGTATATGTACAAAATTTCATATACATACTCGTGGGAAATGTATGCCATTTCATGCTCATTGTACAATATACTATTTCCGCAGTCTCGTAGGAAAATAAACAACATATTAACATGCCAACTGGACTCAGATGTTTCAAAAACTCTCATCAGAATCAGAAGACGAAAAATGACCAGAGTAAATAGTACATTTTGTAACAAGATTAGAACGCTCGCCAGTCGAAAGGCAGGTGCGACGAACCACGACCATCAATAATTTTCATTTTAATCTTATTACAGAATAAATACTCTTCTGGTCATATTTTGTCTTCTGTTGAAAAATATTGAAATAACTGGGTCCAGTAAAAATTTTGGAGGTAGACCGTTCCGAACTCTCTAGCACATGGCTATGGGTTCTGATTGTTAATGTGTTTGCATTGCAATCATTTGTTAGGTACATTTTCATCTATTATTCAATTCTCATTGAATTTTTTTTTCAATAATGATTGGCGTCTCAATTGTGGATATATCATAACTCTCTCGCACATAGCAAAAGTTCCAGACGGATTTTGGATGTTTGATGAATAATATCGGATTAGAAGAGTTCACCAATTTGTTTTTCGGAGTCAATTGCTAATAGAGGCAAATACCCAATTGATTGTAGATAAAGTATTGGTAAAACAGCCTCAGCTCGAAGAAATATTTTCAAAAATAATAATTGAAACCTGTGAAATGTATAAGTGGAATAATTTCCCACACAACAATATTGCTAATACAATATTGATCCATATAGATATATGTGAACTGATATATTTTTTCAGTTATTAAAATTATATCTTCTAAATGTTGTAACCACAATATGCTCTCAAGGCGTTAAATATTGCATATAATAAAATTATACTGCTTTTTCAATATTCATTCCCATTGGTCGAAGATGAAATTGGGGTTGAACAATCTTTTGTTATGATTTGTATACATTCCCACTATTATTATCCTCTGTATATCATTTATTCTGTTATCGTCTGTTTTTTTTTTTTTTTTTCATTTTAAATTTTCAATCAACATTAACGTTTATCCATACCGGCAATAATAATTGTATGCGTACTACAGAACACATCTGGTAACAATAGACTTGTCATGGTGTCTGTTAAATTGCTTCAGTATCGCATCAGTAATATCATTGATATACACATCATGTATCATGCAAATGCAAATGATCGGATGTTACATCCTGCGTCTGCAGTTGACTTGCATCGCATTTCATTTATAACTAACGATGCAGTGCCCATGCTGTTCAAACGTGTCGGAACTTGTTTTAAATATTCATGGAAACAACGAATAGTTGAATATATGTCACATACACAGAGTATACCATGATGAGCTGAATCGATATATACAGGGTGTCCCAAATTCGAGCCTCATATGAGATCTCGGAAAGTAGAAGAGATACGAGATCGGTTGAATGGAGGCAAATTTGCCCAATTCGGTGCTCGTTTTTAAAAAATCGAATATTTGCGATTTAATTTTAATTTTTTTATTCCTCTATTTTGAAAGAAATAAGAAAACAAATTACACATTCTTATTGCTACTTTTTTTGTTCTACAAGATGGTGTTATCAGATTTTCAAACCGACGATTCGTCTTTGAGCTGCCATCATCAACTTTGTTTTATCAAATTCCGCCCTGGATTTTTCATTATGGATTTTAAGAGCTTCTAAAAACCAATGATGTATCGTTTTTTTTTTTTCGAAAAATTACTTTTAACGATGTCCTGGTAAGATCTTACCAAAAATCTATTATCCGTCTCTCTCTTACACATAAGTTCTAATGGAAAACGCCAGTGCGATACATCATTGCTTTTGGAAAGTTAGAAGCTTTATTTGCCGTATTTGAAAGAACAAAGTTGATGATGGCAGCTCAAAGACGAAACGTCGGTTTGAAAATCTGATAACAACAACTTGTAGAACAGAAAAAGTAGCAATGAGAATGTGCAATTTGTTTTGTTACCTCTATCCAAATAAAGTAATAAGAAAATAAAACTGAAATCGCGAATATTCAGTTTTTTCCAAAAATCTTCGGAAAAATTCGGAATTTTTCACATTTTAAAGCGGCGTTTTAATGAGCACCAAATTGTGCAACTTTGCCTCTATTTAACTGAATTCGTATCTCTTCTAGTTTCCGAGATTCCAATGATGAGACACGAATTTGGGACACCCTGTACATGGGAAACTACCAGGAGTATTTTTATAAATATTTGTTTACGAGAGTTCTTCGATGAGCTCAATTCAGTAAAGTTTTCAGTTGTCTAAGACTTCTGGTTATACCGGAAGTGGACCCCAACTGTTTTTTCAATAGAACACCCTGTTTTTTATTGAATTTTTAGAACCATGAATTTCAATATAACTTCAGAAAAACCATATGTCCAGTTACCAGTTATTTCAATTTTGATAATTTTGACAGTTTCAGCCCTTTACAAATAAAAGTAATTTCAAAAATTGCCATAATTTGTCTGAATAAGATCTAAAACTTTATAAATCTTGGCAAAATTTTCAAAAATTTTTTTCCCCCAGAAATTGGCACCGAATTTGGCTATCTCAAAATTTGTGTTACTATTTTTTTTTCAAAAGGTCACCTCATTTTCTGTCCACGCTAGTGGATTCTATTCTAAAAAATTGCAGGAGTTTACGCTTACAACCCTGTTTTTAAATTGAACGGTTTCTGTAGAAACTTTGGAAAACTAAAATTGTCGTGAGGTTATTCGAAATATCTGAATTATCAGTAGGCTTTTTTGGAAGAATCGACAAGAAACACATGCTAACGTGTCAACAAATAATATTTGCTAATAATTTGACGTTACAGCATAATTATATCGAAAGCATTTATCATGTCCCGTTTAGGATATATAGCCTGTGCTGGTAGAGATTATTATTATTTGGCGTGGCGCTCTGGGGCAACTTACTGATGTTTTTGGTGATGTATTCACTTTTCAGCTGTAGGAAACCCCGGAAAACCCACAGCATCACCCTGGGTGGTCAGTGCACACTTTAAGCTAGCACCAGACGTTGGGATTGGCATTTTCAACTCACATAATACTTGCCCCCTAAAGAGACCTATGTACTTGAGAAGAAGATTCTCGCGTATTGAGACCTCAAGCGTCTGTTCGATGCGAGCCAGATGTTCCACTGCCAAGTAGATAAATTAATGAGGGATTTATTGAGGATATACATTACATCTCTATTTCAGATGGCATAATCAAAACTCCAGCACATTACTCAATTTTTCGCCCAAGAGGGCTTAGGAGAGGAAAGGATCGGGTGGACGCACGGAGAGCTTCCTCCTCCTCCCCCTTGCCATTGCTGGCCGGAGGGGTGAGAGCCCTTGATCCAAGCGGTACACAGGATCCCGTCAACGGAGCGCTGATATCCGCGTCCGCTGGTGCTAGTCGAATATCCCATCTGATAAAGGTTGTAGTTCATGTAATCCATGCTTACTGCATAAAGGTTATGCATGTCGTTCGTTTGCATTCAATGTAGATACTGCTTTGTCTAAGTTTACTCTGAGGCTGGTTGTTTCAAGCTAACTCCGGAAAAGGCTGATGCAAAAAAACAGGTCGAGGTACTTCGTGTTTCAGCTATGTACGACTTGGTTCCCTATTGAACTCCATCTTTCCTGGAAGATGGCCAAAGATTGATTTATCAACCCGCCGTGTTTCCGGGGCTGATTATCATGAATTCTGAGCCTGGTAAGGTCTCTGGTTAGCGTACTCTTGGGGAGGTGAAACCTTTAGAGTTTCTTTCGCAGGTTTTTAACATGTGTCGGGATGGGGTCGACGCCAGCAAGCTCACGCAGCGCATCCAGACTAATGTACTTATCACTTTCAGTGATGATACGCATCCTGTCCAATCTCATGAAAGGAGTCTTGGGCAGGCTGCAGAACGCTGGAAAAGCATACAACATTGCTGGCCAAATGATTTGTTTATAGATGGTCATCTTGGCCTTCAGCTTCATATGAGAATGTTCAACAGCTGCCGCAGTCCTCTGAATAGCCAGATTGATATGCATGTGCCATGTTGTACGCCTGTCCAATTATAATCCCAGGTATCGCCCATATGTCCTTGACCTTCAATTTCTGAAGAACCTTGGAGAACTTGAATTTCTTCGGACTTAGCCGGGTTAACCACAATTTTGCTCTCCTCAAGATACGGTAGGATTTTCCTATCCAACCAAGATTGGACCTGCATGCACACAAAAAAATAATTTCTTGGAATAAGCATGACTGCATTGACTCAAGTAAATAATTTGTTTGTATATAACGAAAGAGATGGTTGTTTTGTTTCAAAGAATCAATTTTCTCAACAAATTTCTTAATTGAAAACAAATATATGCTTATATGAAAACATTTTATATCTCGAGTGGAAAATATAATTATTTCATAGTAAAAAAATTATTTACTTACTTCAATAAAACAATTGTTTTGAAGTAGAAACGAAAAATATCCATTGAAGATGGATATTTTCTTGATTTGAAACTATAAATTTCTCGTAATGAAGATTACATTCATTCACTTCAAGAGGAACGGTTTATTTAGTTACACAATGGATACTTCGACTTGATGAAAGGATATTATTGATCTGAATATATACATTGATCAGAATGAAACTTAGGTTCGTTTTCTTTAACAAAATTACTCGTTTGAGGCAACATATCTATTACTTAGATTACTTTAAATATTGGTATTGATCCGAAAATATGAATTAATTATTATAAAACTTTGAATATATAGAGTAATATTGTGGAATCAAATATATTAACTAATCAGAATGAATCTTTCGTTCATTCCCTTCAACAAAAATATTCAATGAATTAATATAATGAATTATAAATAATGAATTCCATCGTACGAAAATAATTGAAACAAAAAGGTCAATGAAAAAAGTTTTATTCAACATAATTATCATTCTTACATGAATCAAAACAATTCTTTGGTTAACAATATTCTAACATATGATTCAAAAAATCCTTATTATCAGTAACTTTGGATATGAACTGAGAAAAAATAAAAAGACCATATTTCACCAGAAAAAAAAATAAACACAAATAAAATTTTCTACATATCGATGCCTTAATTCGCAAACCCGCTAACTCCACGTTATATCAATGGAGCAACTGGTTTGCGAGTTAGGGCATCGATATGTGATCAAAAATATGAGAAAAACATCAAGATCTACAATAAAAACAGAATTTTCTGTCCATAAATCTCCACCTCAGTATTTCAGTCATCGGCTCAGTCTTTCAGTCTTAGGCTTGATTGAGTCTTTGAGTCACTTGGATTTGATTTTGAGTCTTTTCAGTCCCACTTTCGAGTCTCTAGTCTTTCAAATATCTTGAGTCTTGTATATATTTTAGCTAGATGTTTCCTCCTTGCTCTGTATATATACCGTAACATGTACAAGAATGCTTCTTGGCATTCTACAGTAGAAAATTTCTGTTTCATTATTCAGCTTCACTCTGCCCCTAGGTGGAATCGTTGAGGCAGCAGCAAAATCTGTTCGATGAAGTTGACGTCTAAAAAAAATTTGCACCTATTACCTACTATTGACAAACTTGACATTACAAGGAATTAGAAATAATTGGAAACCCAAAAATTCCAAACCGAAAAATTGATTAAGATTAGTTCAATTAAGTTTACGGAAAAAATAATTTAAAAATATTTTCTGGTACACTGTTTCTTTTGAAATAAAACGAAGAAATGCACTATTGTTCTCTAAATCATGTCTTTCAATAGAGCGTGAATTTATCTGAATAAATAATACACATAAAATTACCTGTATTTTCAGTGGAATCAATTTTTTCGATCAGACTCCCAACACTTTTTCTTGAAGTTATTTTCTTATATTGCATAATGGGGTTGTAAAATGGTGCCTATTTTACATAAAAGTTCATAATCGATGCAAAGTCCATGTCTATCTAAAATGATTGACAAGTTAATGAAGATGAAACAGTTTTGAAGAAGTAACAACAATTCTATCGATACCAATTTTTATTTCACTTATTCATCCCGTAGAAGGATCCTGTTACGTTGTCCTATGAGAGGAAAATAGCTAATTTCTTCAAATATTCCTCATTCAGGAAAGGAAAATCTTCGATAGTTACTTTGTTATCTGAAATAATGCTTATTTAATAAACTCAAAATTCAAACGAAATCATCAATAGTTTCTCAGAAATGTTGGTTTTTCATGAAAGTTTGAATACCTAAATTCTCAAACGTAGAGCTCATCTAAATAATTAAGGATTCAAAAGAGGTATTTTTCTAGCTTTCTAACTTGTAGTTGTATTTCTCAAGAAATGAAAATAATTCTTTAACCAGTGAATAATTTTGATCCTATACAGAATGGCTTCATTATCCCCATAATACACCTTATTTTCTTTTCAATAATATGTTTGTGTTCAAAGAAATATATATTTATAGTTTTGAATCAAGAATATAGAAGTATCAAAATACACTGATGCAAGTGCGTCTCATTCCCATGTAGGTAAATACCTACACTTTCCTCTACTTTTTATACCTATCGATGCAAAGTTATTTCTTCACATTCGTTGGTTAGGCATAATGCCGAAGTACTATGAATTATTTACCCATTAACTTTTCTATAAAACTATAAAACAGCCTACCATCTTTTGTAATCCAGTATCCATGGAGTTGTGCCGGTCATCTTTTAATACTCACCTACCAAGGAAGTTTGATACAAGTACTTAATCCTTCCATCAAGGTTGCACAGTTTCAGAAGTTTTTGGATATCCATGTTTTTGTTTTCATGACTGTTTCTCACAATTAATATGAAATATACCAACTCCAGTCCGAATGTATGTAAACGCACAATGGCACAATACGCACATTAACCTCAACGAGACCTGTAACCTGCGAACGGCGAGACCCGAAAAACACTTCTAACTACAATACTGAAGCAGACATTACACCCCTCACCCCCTTACCAATTGCACAACAGCCTATGGAATCCGTCAGGGCCGGTCCTAGAAGAATGATGTCAGTCAACAATGTTAGAAATGTATTGAACATTTGCTGCACCTATCTGGGATCCACCTCAGATCTCTATAATTTCTGTGGGACTCAACATGTTTTTAACTGCTGATCAAGGCTATGGAAACAAAACTCTGCACTTCAGCATACTATCGGAATAATTTAATCACAATTTAGCAATACTTACTGTGGTTTTACCATCCAATTTTAATATTATCTCAGCTTCAAATGTAATATAACAACTGTAATATAAAGTTGAAGACATTTCATTTTTTCATTGAAAGAAATCAAAATGTATATACTATTATTGAGAAAATGAAGTACTGAAATAAAATTTCATATTTTTTCAATTGAAAAGAGTCAGTAATATCAACTTTAAGTATTTCCGTTTTTTAATTTGAAGAAATGTATATTTATATTCTTATATCAAAAAGAGGAAGCATTAAATCAATAAATTAGGTTTATTCATTCCGAAAAATCAACCATATCAAGCTGAAGAAATTACATTTTTAATTTTATAATGGTGTTCTTGGATTGAGCAAATATTTCAATAAAATTATATCCTTTGCTTGAAAATAACAGATGTTTCGATTCAAAGAAATATGCTCAATTGAAAAAAGAGTTTTACTTGAATTTTCAAAGAAATGCGTTTTGTCAATCTGAGATAATTTTTTTTTGTGTGTGGCAGCTGCGACGCTGGAGAACGAATGGGCGTATATCGCGGTATCATCCGTGTATATAGTCGTCTTCGTTCTCTCGCACATAGGAAAATCGTACGTATGCAAGGAGTACAAATGCGGAGAGAGACTAGACCCCTGCCGAACACCTGCTTCGATAGGATACACTGCGGATCTTGTGCTGTTAACCCTTACCACAAAAGCTCGCTCTGTCAGATACGAGTTCACAAGCCTTACCATGTATGAAGGTATGCCTGCTCTCAGCAATTTGCAAATTAGACCCTCAACCCACACGAAGTCGAAGGCTTTCCCACGACCGTGTTCATCGCTCGATGAGCCGCCTCTTTCACCTCGGACTATCTGCGAGGACGTACTGTGACCTGCACAAAAGCCGAACTGCTCAGCGGGGATCATTTTGAGTTTCTCCTCGAGGTAGAGCAAACTTTTCAGCAGAATCTTCCCCTCTACCTTGACGACGACGATACTCCATTTAGGAACGAAGATTATTTAAATTCGGTAATAATTTACGGGAAATGTGACAAGGTTATAAAAAGAACCTTCCGTTCGCGATACTCGACACCCACTCGTGACACCCTGGCGCGGCTCATTTGAGTACAATTGCAAAACACATCGGCAGTTTGAGAAAAAGCAGGGTAAACTTGTCTTCGATAATGGATAGCACGAAGTTCCATTCTTGGCATACTTCATAGCCTAACCAGAAAATGTCTCAGTAGATGCAAAAAAAAGATGTGTACCTGTGATGAGAATTCAGAGGATTCTAAGAAAGCATAAGTACCATCCATATCCATTCTCATTAGTTCAGCATTTAAGAGCAATTGACGATCAAAGGAATTATTCTTGCGAATTCCTATTAATTGGAATTCAGGAAGTTGGACATTTTTTACAAAAATTGGTTTGGACGGATGAGGCAAAATTTATGAAAAATGAAATGTTCAACCGCCATAACTCACATTACTGGAGTGATATCAAATACTAATCTACACGTTTTTCGTGAAAGACAGTTTGAAAGTTACTGGAGTTTCATTGTTTTTGCTGCAATAGAAAATGACGGTGTGCTTGTGATGCATTTTTATGATGAAAATTTCAATGAAAAATTGAAGATCGAAAGGTGATATAAAAAAATATTTTCCTTTTATTTTAGGTCAGAGATATCTCGAAATCTACAAATTTTCAGAAAAATACTGCCAGTACTTTCCCACATACATATTGTTACGATATTTACTAAATAATACGCCGAGCACACTACTAAACTGTTTTTATTAACTTCGCTATAAACTACTTCACTGACTAATAAAACAGTTATATCTCTTCAACTAGCTGAATATTCCTAACACTTATTAACTTCGTCAAAAAAACTTTTTATCACTTCTTCATAAAACTTCCCTTCCAAGTGAAATGTGTCGCCTTATATACTCAATTTGTCCAGACTAGATTCTGAATTCCGTTCTCTAGATTACTCATTACAGAAAAACATCCACATAAACAAACATTTCTAGCAACTGAGCGATGAAACAAACGCTTGCGGCGTCAGCTCATTTGTTATGCAAATGAGTTACGTTTTTATGGTTCACCACTCAGCGGCGTAGCTTGGGGATTTTTATCAATCTCGTAACAATATCAACTCAGCTCATCGTGGTATACCCTGTACATTTACGAGAAGTGTTGAATCTGGCTTGACTTTACCGAGTTTTGAAGGTTCTAAAGTAAGATAAAGAATCAGTCAGACTGAAAAAAATGTCAATTATGCTCTCTGATATTTATTGATTTCTTATAATAAAAATGATAATTATTGTTATGCACGATTTCACTCTCATTTTTATTATATAGCTATTTTTCATTGTCTATCTGAATTTTATTAATGAATTGAAATAATATCGTTCATTTTACATGCGAAGTCGATTGATAACATTTTCATGACATAGTAATTGAACTTATGCAAAATATAATTACTTTAAAATAATATAAACTCATCGAGTTATCTGGGGACATGAAAGTATTTTTTTTATGTTCTGGTTCCCTTGTAGAAGAAAGGAAAATTCAAAATGTTGTTATATTTAGAGAAAAAACATCGGGAGAGCTGAGTGGAAGTAGGTGAGAATTGGCGTTCATTGTGAATTTCTGCAAGCTGTATTCCTCAGGGATCATTGCATTTGCCGATGCAGTATGTTCATGAGTTTGCGGTTGGTTGGAAGAACGAGCCCTGGGACACGTCCCAAAGTGACGACAAAGGGATGTGAAAACTTCGACGGGTCAGTCTCGATGGGACTGTAATGTTTGGACGCACTGGAAGAACTTTATAAATAAGAAAGACTTCGTACTTTACACTGGATTTAATTTCAATACTTTAATAACGAGAGTTGTATGCGCCTTATTTCAAATCTGGCAACAGCGCCTAAAGACATGCACGGCGCAATACTTTTGTTTGGTATCCATGTTATGTTAAAAAAATAAAACGTCAATAAAAACGAATTACACATAAAATTAGTGTAAAATCAATGTGAACTCAATAAAGCCACCAATTCCTTTGGAAATTATAAAAGCTAAGTGGCAAACTGGGATAAAGCTATTATCCCCATTTTCAATACATAACAGGGTCTACTAACGGTGGAACTACTGATGATATTTCAGAAGAGCGTCGTCAATGAAAATACCTATAAAACAGAGACAGATCGCCAACCTTTCTACAGTGTTCCAAATAAGTGAACGAGCTTGTATGCGAAGTATCCTCGGCGAGACGAATGGGTGCTTTTTAGACATAATCTAAATGTTTCGGTGTTTATATGGAACCGTATTCCAGGACAGGTCGGATCTGTGCTTGGTAAATCATCAGTTGATGGAGAGTGCAAAATAGCTCTCAAAACGAAACAAAAAACCTAGTTTGCATTATTGATGGAAAATTGAAAAGTAGAACTTCATTGGTATGGATACTTCTAATAAAATTACACTGTCCACTGCGAAATAGGCTGTCCTAGATATAAGACATGCTTATTCGCATTGTATTCCGACAAGTTGTTGAATCCCTTCTAGAATTCTTTGAGTCCATATTCAAATCGTTGACATCCCTCTTTCGACCTTTTCTTATTTCACGGGCGGATATAGGAGCTTTGGAAGATAAAGCGGTATGAAGAGTACCATTATCTGCAAAGCTGTGCACCGGGCATGATGTTGCTGTCGAAAAATCATTGACATGAAGCAGAAACAGTGTTGGTGCTAGAATTTATTCTTGCGCAATACCAGCATCGGATGAAACTCCAATAACCACATGGAGTAATCTGCCTGGGATAAAGCTAAATATCAAGGAAAGCAACTGGGTGGGCAAGCGATAACACGGAAGCATGGCGAGGAGTCCCTGGGGTGCTATTTTTGACCGTTCGCAATAATAACGTGTACTTGTATCGTCACATTCTGATGTTCACTGCATGTCGTTGATATGCTAAAGCAGGCGCTACACGATGCGCCGAACATTGGCTCCACGCTGGACCGAACATTTGAGTCAAACATTCGACGGTGGGTTCGACAAACGTTTCTGCTACACGGTGTTTAACAAATAACTTCGAGTTCATTTCAATAATTTTGTGTCAGCATTAGTCGGGTATTCTAACGCGGAAATAATGGCGTTCAACTTTGTGTCATTTCTTTGGAGTTTTGCTATGTCGTCAATATTTATGATTAACATTGGAATGTCAGTGCTGTCCTCGTCGCTTTTATTAGGGTTTGATACTGGGTTTCAAGATAAACTGTCTGCATCGAGATGTTTCTTGCCGCATTAATGAACAATTTCATACTCAAAATCTTGCAACCGGATGGCCCACCTCGCCAACCGACCAGAAGCATCCTGATTTTTATGCAGCCAACAAAGGGCATGATGGTCAACTACTATACAGATTTTTTTTCCCCAAATATACTTAGTGCCTAAAAGTCGTTACTACGTAAACGACCGCCAAACACTCTTTTTCAGTGGTATTCCACTTTATTTCACCTTCTGATAAGCGTCGCGATGCGTAGGCTACGGGATGCGTACCTGTGGCATCACTTTGCAAAATAATGATGGCAACTATACCGAAACCAGAAGCGTCCGTGTGCAGCTCTATGAGTAAACTGAGATTAAAATGAGCTAATACAGGAGCATTAACCAAAGAATTTTTTAACGAGTCGAAAGAATTTTGATGTTCTTCTTTCCAATTGAATTGTGTATTTTTTATTGTGAGTAATGTCAAAGGTCGAGCTATATCTGCGAAGGATTTAACAAATTTTCTGTAATAATTGGCAATTCCAAGAAAAGAACATCCTTGACACATTTTGGTATTGGAAAATTTGAAACAGCTGAAAATTTTTCTGGGTTGGGGGATAAGCCTTCAGTGCTCACAACATGGCCTGAAATTTTGATTTTTTGACAGGCAAAATTACATTTATTTGGCTTTAGTTTCATGTTAGCTGATCGAAACCTTTCAAAAACTTTTCTCAGTTTGTTCAGGTGTTCCTCAAAATTATCTCTTTTGATGATTACGTCGTCTAAATAAACCAAACAATTATTCCACTTTAAACCCGCCAAAACTTGGTCCATACACGTAGAGAAATAGGCTGGACTGCAAGCAAGACCGAATGGTAAAAAATTGAATTCAAATAACCTTTCTAGAATAATGAAAGCGGTCTTAGGTTTGTCTTCTTCTGCCAATTTTATTTGCCAAAATCCCGAAAAACAGTCTAAAGTAGAGAAAAATTTTGAACCTTCCAAGGCTGTCAATAAATCTTCAATGATAGGTATTGGATAATCTATTTTGATTAATTGATTTACTTTTCGGTAATCAACGCAAAATCTCCAATCACCTGATTTCTCTTTAACAAGTACCACCGGCGACGCCCATGGGCTACTGGATTCCCTGATAATCTTTCAATTTCTTCCATGGTTCTAGGAATTCCTTTGACTCGGGTCAAGAATACCGACAATAGCCCGAACGTGTTCCAACGCGAACGTTGGAAGCTCGACATTGGTAGCTCGCAGGTTTGAAGGTCGGCCACACGATGAGCCGCACTGTCAAGCCTCCAACGTTCGAGAGTGTTCGTAGCATCATGTAGCGCCGGCTCAACGCGAACGTTGGAAGCTCGACATTGGTAGCTCGCAGGTTTGAAGGTCGGCCACACGATGGGCCGAACTGTCAAGCCTCCATGGAGGTTGTTCGTATCATCATGTAGCGCTGGCTTAACTGTAACTCAGAATGTATCAACAGGAGTACTCGTTGATACTGCGAACGATCAAAAATAGTCCCCCCGGTGCTAAACGCAATTAAACGCCTTAGGGCCGGTTTTTCAATGTCCAGTTGAGGGTCTCGGTTAGCTGGCTGACGGCTAATAGTCCCCGGGCCCATTACCTGGAGGAAAAAAATCTATTCACTAACCGTTGAGACTTCGTTAATCTGTTCTTCAATTCAAGTTGGTCCACACGCTATATGCAAAAATTACCGATAGTAAGTAGTCCAAGTCGATATTGAAAGCAGGTATTCTGAGTCTCAAAGGTTGAATAATCACTTACTTCCTCCAGGTAATGGGCCCGGGGACTATTAGCCGTCAGCCAACTAACCGATACCCTTAACTGGACATTGAAAAACCGGCCCTTAGAGATATATAATGCAACGGCCTGTCTGATAAAACTCATTACCATATATTTTGATAGATTGCTGCCATATATGTGGGACATAAGCAAACAGGTCACCACTTCATCTCTGGTGGCGGAAACCATATTGTCGATCTTTCACAATTCCTGAGTGTTCCAAATATTCCATGAGCTCGATTTCATCACCTTCGAGATAACAGATAACAGTGCGATAGGTCTGTAGTTACTGGGTAGTAGTACCTTTTTTGGGGACTGGTTGTATTCTATCAATTTTCTACCTGGAAATACCCAAAATCATAGAAGAGGTTGAAGAACTGGCATTAGTTCAGGCTCCATTCTTGAGAACGATTGGCGGAATTCCACCAGGTTCAATAGAATTGTTGGTGTTAAGACCTAGCAAAATGCGTCTGATGATTCATTGTCGGGATGTTATCTCAGACGTATGACTGTCAATGGAAGTGATGTTGTGGGGTTGTTTTTCCAATGAATGCAGGGAAGAATTTGCAGCAAACGTTTGAAAAAATTTTGGTTTTCTCCTGAGTATTCGACTAGTTAGGGAAGGAAATGAGCTGGAAGTGAAAGTGATCAATTATTTCTATTAAAATTGTTATAATACCATAATTCACATAACGAATCATCGATTTTATTTTACAGTCTTGCCACCGCCGATTTATATTTCCCGTGTGTCCGATGAAAAATCAATTCATCCTAATAATTTCATGCTCTATTTTTATAAAGGAAAGAATACTCGGGATCAGTAAAGGTTGATGTTATTAAAATGATTAAGTCATATAAAACGTAATCATAATTACGTTTAGGTATACAGTGGATTAGGCAACTGTTTTGAAATATGGTATCACAAATCATATCCCTAATTACAACCTATATAATAACTCAATTGATTTATTATCAGCAATTCAACAATTAACGAGAATTTGTCATATAGTTAGTGACGCTTTAGTGAATTATTTCATTTGAATAATTGAAACAATATTTTTTTCTTGTAATCAAAAATGCTAATAAATTTTTTATCCAATGTTGATTAAAATTAATAAGCAATAACTTAAATAAACTCGTAAAATTTAAATTAAAATTTCATGTTTTGAAGAAATTTTTCGCGAAAAAATATGATATTTTTTACTACTGTCAATACAATTGATTGTTTGTTTACTAATAGCATTTCATTCTTTACACTATGCGGAATTGGTATTATTTTTGATATTGTGCAATTTATTTATTTTTTTATTTATTTATTACATAGGTTACCCAACAGAGTATTGAAACTCCAATTACAGGGTTACACATTTTGCTTAATAGAGTGTACACTTTGAAAATAAAGTAAGTGAACAAAAATAATAATCTAAAACTATAAAGCACTAAGTACTAAAAATAATTTTATGCAAATTGTGATGATAATTACATTCCTAATTAAGAGAAATTAAGAGAGTAAAATGAAGTTTATTCATTTATGAATACGTGAAATAAGGAATTAAGGAATTGGGTACATGAATTAAATTAAATCAAATTTAATCAAATTGAATAGATGTCTAGCTTCATTCCTAATTTTATGAAGACAGATCAATGTGGCTGAAATACGAGATATATGATTTTTGTATCATATAGAGAGGTGAACTTGCATAATTGGTCGTCTGATTTGGAAGGTAGAACAAATTAGGTGAGCGGGTAATGTGGGTGAGTACATTGAATGAGAGTTTGTTGACTATGTAATTACTGTCTACTTGGTTATTAACAATTTTGAAAAGAAATATAACGTAGTTGATAATCCTCCGAGATGAGAGTTTGGTGAGGTTATAATGTTGTAAGCGATCCTCATATGATAAATTAATTTGAGGTCTTTTGAATCTATAGAACAATATATTCATGAATTTTTTTCGAACTCTTCCACTCGTTCAGTGTACTTATGATAGTAAGGGTTCCAGATTATCGATGCGAACTCGAGATGGCTCCTTACTAGGGAATTATATAATATAAGTAACGAATTTGGATTTTTGAATGACTTAGTTAATCTTGTAATAAATCCCAAGTTCCTAAGAGCTTTTTTTACTATTTTCTCAATATGAGCTTCAAATGTGAGTTTTGCGTCGATCATCACTAGCAGGTCTTTAATTACTTCTACTTTGGATAACGTTGTATTGTCAATTCTATAAGAAAATGGTATTTCATTAGGCAGTCGGCTGAATCTGATATAATGACATTTTTTTATGTTCAAGGATAAATAATTCGTCACACAGTAATTATGTAGATGATCTATATCCTGTTGAAGTAGTTGGCTGTCTGTCTGACTGGATATCGATCTGAACATTTTCAGGTCGTCAGCATATAGAGAATGGAATGAGTTTTTGAAGCATACACCAATGTCGTAAATAAAAAGGTTAAACAGCAAGGGACCCAGATGGGAGCCCTGCGGAATTCCCGAAGTAACTTTGACGGGTGATGATGAAGTGTTGTTGATTTTAACAACTTGCATTGAGTTCATTTTCGAGCATTTGTCTTGACTAATGTAACTCGACCTAATATTCTGTAAATCTTCAAAGTAGAGACTGAACTCGTTCGATCAATGTCGATGAACCTACAAATGGTACCATTGATTAAATTG
This sequence comes from Chrysolina americana, assembly GCA_958502065.1. Classification (NCBI taxonomy): domain Eukaryota; kingdom Metazoa; phylum Arthropoda; class Insecta; order Coleoptera; family Chrysomelidae; genus Chrysolina; species Chrysolina americana. The sequence goes on along the minus strand of OY293417.1, from coordinate 45,463,490 downwards.
CAGGAGAGCTTCTGCAGTGAAATTTTTTTTTAAGAGAGTTTGTGAACGAGACCACCGATATTACGAATTGAAAGTCTCAATTAAATATCTTAACACAAAGCTCGGAGTTCTATTGAAAAATTATTACGAAACGATAGTCGTTGTCGACCGATGTTTTGCCCTTTTTTCCTCCCATAAAATATTCTCTTGAACGTATGTATCATCAGCAACAGAAATACTCAAGGGAATTAGCTCAGAACTGGTTCTGTTCACGAACTAACAGGCCTTCTCTGTCAGAAGACAAACTCGACATGGTGTTGGAAACGGTGACACATCCTACACCAACATCTATGTCGGACTGCTTTATAATATTACTCCAAGATTCGTTCAACGGAAATATGAACGAACCGTCAAAATGTAAGATACCGGAGTGATGTGAATTCACATAAGTATGGAATCACACACAGTTTCCTGATATGCTGAATATTCGGATAGGAATACTAGGGAACCACAGGCCTATTTTTCATCGAGCAGTACTTGATTGGACAGTTGTTTCGTGTAATGCTGGAAAATTCCATCCAGCTTGGAACAATCAAAATAATACAATCAATTAATTAAAGGGGGCCGAAATAATCTTTCAGCAACATGGCAATCTAGAAAGTTTCTTTATAACGTATTCTCAATAGTGAATGGGATGATGTGGGCCAACTGAATAGAGAATAACACTTTATTCACTGAAAAAAAAATATACAAATGAAAAATGATTGAATTGGATTGGATCACATGGTGTAAGTGAATAAGTAAATTAACAATAAGTGCAAAGCACTTGTTTCGCGCAAAGAAAAATATCATGTTTTTAAAATCGAATAAAAAAGTTATAAATATGAAATGTAAAGTTTGAAATATTAAATCTAAAATGTAAAAAGTTCAAAAAGACTGGACATATCTTTCCCATACAGCATGTAAATTCTAATTCAATAGGAAAATGTATGGTAAAAAATTATGTATATTCATTTCACCTTCGTTTTGTTTCAAGTCTTCATCTTGTTTGGTTGCCTCACGTTATTGCTAGGGAAGGAAATATACGTACAATTTAAATGTAGAAACAATTTAAGACAATAACTCATAATTCATCATTCTGCTTTTTTTCCATTTCCATCTTGTTCTTCTCACCCCACTTGTCTATGTACAGACATTATATTTGTTTTGTCTTGTTAGCCTGTACTAGAGAAATATACGTATAGAAGACCCTACAAGCCCATAATCTGTTATAAGTATAACCTTTTCAAATGAATCCTTATTATACAGCTTATTTTTGCAATCCTATTATTGTGTGGGAAGAGTTGAGCGTGGTATATTATTTTTGTATAACACTTGTTTTTAGTGTAATTGAATTATAACTGAAATGGCTTTTCTGTTAACTTATTCGAAAAATATCGATTATAATGATAATAACTATGCCAATAATCACTCCAATTGGTGTTGTCAAAGCCTGCGTGATTAAGAGGTTTCTCTCTATGGGCCGTAGTGGTCGTGATGGTAGAGCGCTTGCCTCTCAGTCACAGGGGCGTGGGTTCGATTCCCAGCATGGTCACTGGTTTCATGCTATAGGAATCGCACGTCAAAAGGTAAGACCTCGTTAATCCTTGGCTCGCACAAGTTTCGACATCTGAGGGCTGTCGTTCATAGGGAGACGACAGCTGATTAACGGAAAAAACAATTTTACAACAATTTCCAAAACAATACGGTGAACAATGAATGTTTTGGGCCGTACTGAAGCGACTTACAATAATTATAGACACCTATTCCTTTTAAAATAAAATGCGAGTGGATGAAAACTACCCCTTCCTTATACGTTCATATTTAGTAGATACACTTCGATTCGTACTAGAGAACTCTAAATATTGCAAATGATAAATATTTGTTAGGTATTTCAGATTCTCAATAGCTAGCTCACTTCATTTTTTAAAATGTTGTAGTGAATGAGCAACCTTTTCTGAAAATTGAATCTATGTGATTACAGAAATAGTGTATAAAAAATAAACCTATTATAACTCTGATCTTCGAGAAAGAAAATACGGAATAAATATTTACTGGCTAATCTTTGTTGAAAATGCTGTGGGAAAAAAATAATTTTCATACAACTGTCAAAAAAACTTGACATTTCTGCATCTCTATTGATGCGTAAATTTTTACTTTTTTCACTGCCAAAATAATTCACAAAATAAACATGAAATATCTCTTTTTGATGAATTTATTTTTAACAGAGTAAATTATTAATTGATTATTTATTATAAAACAATTTCATTTATTGAAATAATAATTGATAGTAAAATTTAAACAATTAATTTCAACAAAAATTTGAAGAGTTGAATTTGTTTAGAAATAGATGGAATATTTTTTTACAAATCTCAATTTTGTTATTCAAACTATCTTATACATATGCTTCTGCTACGGAGGCAAATATCCAGCCACCGTGACGTTTTATGGATGTAGTGTTACCCCCTGCATTGACCAGAAGAGTTACAGAGCTTCTCCTGAAACAGTGACCTGTGTAGCTCTTGAACATGTATTTTCCAAGCCATTTTACAATCAAGCTGGGAATTTCTCCTATTTTATTTATCACCACATGTCGGTTAATACTTTTTCCTCTCGAATATTTCAAAAATAATATTTTTTATATGAGGCGGCCGTATGTTTCTTGTCGCACCATTTACGAAATTGGTCATATGCGTTTTCTCATATACTAATTTGGATTTGGCCGGTATCATATTGGATACTATTGCATTTGCTTTCACAGATGTATCTGTTGGGGTATCACTACCACTATCACTATCACTATCTTCTTGGAAATAACTTGAAATTGAAGCAACTACGAGAAATCACAGTCAAACACGCGGTGGGCCAACAAACCGTTTCTATAGTAATAACACAGAAAGCCCACTGGATGCTGTGAAATTGTATTGGAAGTTTTGATAACATTAAGGATAACATGTATGGAAAATAGAATTATTATTTATTTATTTTCGACTTGTTTTTTCAGCCAGGAAAAATTTTTACATACTCAAAACATCCAATAATATTTTCAAGACAACAGTCGTCTAAAAGCGATAACTTATCGAGACAAAAAACCACGTCAAGACGTATTGGAAGTAATTATTTTTAATGTATTTCAGACGATGTAAATTAACATTCATAGTTGTACAAAAAAATGTTGTTTGTATTTCATGTATGAAATTCGTGTTTTCATAGCACATTCGAAAGAATTTTTGGCCTCGACCTGCCGTCAAAAATCAACACTCTCATGTGCCATTAAAAAAACACTCATTTTACGCACTTGATGCAAAAATAACCTATTTCGGTCAATTAAGCAAGGCCTGTTGTTTACGACATTTTTGGATTCATGTGATGGTAAACTTTCTACACCTAACCATTTTGATTACTCCCTTTTTAACAAAATAATGCAATTTAGATTAGACAATCAGAGTGGTTATTCGAGTAGTAGAATGAATGAAGATTATCCAGAATTTGTCGAAAATTGTGAATTTTATTCGAATAAATAGACAGCGCTTATCATTGTTCTGACCAAAGTTCGGAGTTGTGTCTAAACAGAAATATAACAGTCTGCTGTTGGTAAGTCCTTGTTTTAATAAACTAGGTAGGTATCCATACAACAGCCGAAATACTCAATCGAAAACATGTTTTCGTTTATCAACTCAAGCATAATCATTGAAATCACATGTTTCAGTTTGGTTAGATTTGACAATCTATTGATCCATGATTATGGAAAACTTTAGTGACCTTGACTGTGATACTAACTAAATTATGCATGGTATTTACTTGTACGAAATTGATTTAGGATTCTGTCCATATCAAGTGAACTGTTTGTTTAAATGAGTGTCTAATATGGTCCTCAATGATACCTTTGTGTTTGCACTTAATTATACATTCGTGCTCGAACTAACAAAGATCAATAATTATTTATTCCACTTGGTTAAATGGTGATTGGAATATCATCGTCGTGTTATGATTGACTCCACACAGTTGTATCACACGTGCCTGGTTTCGTGCCTGGTTTTGAATTTCAGGGTATTTTGCACTATAATGTATATAGCTGAGAAATGACTTTATCAATTAGCAAGTTAGTTTTTTATGAAAGTAATGATTTTATTTTTCCGGGAAGGGGCACGACGATTAATTCAGTCGGAATCAATTCAGAAAACAATAAGAAAATCTAGCGACAGCATTTTCAAAACTGTACTGTTGACATGTCTTGTGGTTCGAATACTACTGGCGCATAATTAGTATGAATAAGATGGTTAAAAATTCCTGTTGTACCGACAAACTAGCTAGATTTAGTTTAGATTTTTTTGAAGACAAAACAAATGAAATTCCGTTCTGCTTCTGTAATTTGTTCCGGAGATGACGTCCTCGTCATTTTGTCAATATTCTAGGGACATAGTGATTGTGATTGTTGTAAATTGACTAATTTAACGAAATTTCAATGAACTTTTTGAATATCATACGAAAGGAATTGTCCATAGTCGAAGTGGAAGAACATATTTTTTGGAAAAATAACAGCACTCAAATTGTGTTAGTTTTACACCATATGATAAATACCGTCAACGGAATCAAACATTTTGTGTAATTTCCTTGTATTATTGATGTGCGTTTCTTCATTTTCCTGTATTTTATATTATTTTCCTAAATATATTTGATCATGTACCGGTTTTATGTGGACAATACAAAGAGACGAACAAAATATTTCATGTGTACCGAATCTGTAACATAGTTTGGAACCAATTTTTAACTGACATTTGATTTCAAATCTCGTCATGAAAATCCATGATGAAGTAATTAGAAAATCTCTGAAATCTCTGAAATCAATTTTTGCATATTATCAAGCTTGTTCAGGTTTTGATTATTTCATCATTCGTTTTATATGTTGAAATTGTGAAATGTTTTCAGTGTAGTAAGATGATCAAAAAAAATTTAATTCTATGTTGAATAAAATTGCACAAAAAAATAAATATTTTCACTATATTGCATGACAATGAGTTTTAAAAATAGTGAAAGAACAATGTAACACACAACTCATCACACATATCACTTCTGAAGAGCAATTAAATTAAAAACGACTTCAGCCGTTTTCTAAACATCCTGATGTTGTCTACTCTCTTGATAATTTTTGGCAGATGAATAAAAATTTTAGGCCCAATGCTATTCAGAATGAATTCGGTTTTATTGATGAATATACAAAGAATGACAATTCATATACCTATAAATAGGCCTGCAATAGTCAGAATTTTCTGATTTATACAAATAGTTCTGCGTGAACTTCGTCTTGGAGTATTGAATATACATCGTAAAATAGCCAATAAAGTCGTTTCTACTCATTGTTGAGTTGCCCCACAAGCATACACCATAACACAACCTAGCGTAATATACACTGATGAGTTGTTCTTTATTCAGAACTACCCTCAGATTCGTTAAAAAATATGAGAGCACAATTTGTAAACTAGCTGGTTACAGTGTGGAACCCAATTCAAAAATTCATTCATGTGCATACCCAAGAATTTTACTGCATTATGGATTTGTAGGTTAGTTTCGGTTTTATTCTGATAATAATTGTGAAAACGAATAACCTGAGTTTTCTTAGCATTGAAAAATAGATTCTGCCTGTTGCAGTATTCAGAAGTTGATTTCAAGGTATCCGTTCAACCACATCGGGAAATGAACAAGCATTTGAATAGATATCAGATGTAATTCAATGTTCGTAAGGGAAAGTAGTTGTTGGCTGTTAGATATTCGCCTCACTTTCCGTCTGGTGGAAATCACATGAAAACGATTGTAGATACCCAACAATCGAAACGTCGTGACTTGAAATCATCGAGATATGGTTTCTCTTTCTTTCTTTTTTAGGCAATGGAAGTCCAAACATTTTCATTCAATCCGTACATTTGCCTGTTGAAATGTCGGTTTGCTTATCTGAGATAAAAATTCTAATATCTTCTGCATATGCGGTTAATAATGAGTATGACTCTTTTTCGATGTTGTTGATGTATAAGAGAACCAAAACAGGGCCAAGATGAATCCCTGAGTCACAACTGTCCGGATCAGTTTCATTTCTGATCTAACACCCCCTGATCAAATGTCATTGAGACACATTGGATTCTATTGCTAAGGCATATGAATTTCCTCTCAGGTCATAGTAAAGTAAGTTGATTTTCCAAAGCGAAAGCCATGCTGCATGGATATCAAAACTTTTTGAAATACAAGAAAGGCATTCAAGCACTCTAGGAAAGTATATTCAAAAATTTTGGAGAAGATCTGAGGGACGGTAATTGTTCTAAAATTTTCAATAGTTGATAACTTTTTATTCTTAGGCAATGGAAGTAGGGAAACTGCCTTTTAAAAATGAATGATTAACTGAACATGTTATGGGGTATCTCATCAGTTCCAGACGATTTTTTTCGGTTTATCATATGTATCAATTCAGATTCGCAAAATAATGTAGAAACATTGTGTATACGATTATCACTATTGATCTTCGGATGATGATAATTATAATTCGAAATATCACGTATTAGAGCCTGCCGGGATTCGGGGAAATAAATATTCAATTCGTTCTCGATCTCTGCGCAGGGTCTTTGATAACGTCGTAATTTTTTTGATGTCATATGACTTTTAATTTCTGTTCATGAGTTCAGATATTACTTTCCACAAAGATTTTGTTTCGTTAACCAATTCCTGATGCATTGTATTATTGTTGTTATTTAATTCAGATAGAGCAGGGTTACTTTTCATCATGTAAAATAGATGTTTCAGTGAGCAACTAGGTTCTTTTACGAGATCGTCAATCTACCCCCATTTATTAAGATATATTTTACGTTTAGAAAAGGCAATTTTGATAAAATGAACGAATGTATCTTAACATTAATTGAACGTGCTAGGAATCGCACGTTAAAAGGTAAGACCTCGTTAATCCTTAGCTCGCACAAGTTTAGACTTCTGAGGGCTGTCGTTCGTAGGGGGAAAAATGGAAAAAACCGTTTTAAACAAAACAATAAAGAATTTTAAACAAAATAAAATTTAAAAAATCAAACAATGCTTCGTCGCTATCACTGTATTCATAATAAATGTTGTTCCAGTCTGCTTTATTCAATAAAAACGCGAAATTTTCTGTTATTTCCATTGAAACATCTCCTTATTTCAGTTTTTCTGATTGATTTCGGAGAAGAGCTTTCGTTAATTTCTAGATTGTCGCACAATTATCGGATATTTTCTAATCAGTAACGTAGCATGTTTCTTCATTGTTACAGTTTGAAAAGATCTGGTCATTCAAAGGGCAGCTGGATTTAGTAATTCTTGTGGGACATGACATTACATTACAGAATGTTATAAAATTAGCATTAGAGTATATGAATCGAAGTGAAACCCGAGTGAAAATAGTACCTAACTCTGTTCTTCACCTTTATTCACGTTGTTTCTTTTTGGTTCCTGAGTTTATTTGTAAGGTATTCAGTTACTTATTTCTTATTATAGAGTTTATTTCTTCATTTACTTTATTTATTATCGTAATAATATTTAGTTTGCATTCAATATATTTATGTAATGTTATGTATTTATTTTTATGTTCATTTTGTCTTTTTGTGTTCATTTAATTGTTTAACACCATTGTAGAGCTGAGATTATCAATAGAGTTCCTAATTTTCGAGTTTGTTTCGTTATTTATCATTATAAGTATAATTTATTATCTTTTTATGTATTTATTTTTATATTTTGCACTGCAAGTATAACACGTGTTTCAGTCATATCAATAGTTGCTAAACTTTCCGTACGCGACCCATCTAAATGAATGAGCCCGATTCAAGAGAGGAATCGATACAAAAGGATTATTGCAGGAGTTTCCAGTAGTGCTATCAGGTAACACCATGATAATGACACTTTTATGATTCTTGTCAAATTATCGAATGTTGGCGGTTAAATTGACGGTGATCACGTATTGTAAACTAAGTAGATTTATTACTCTGCAGTAAATCGTCTATCATTAGGTGAACTGAACCGAATATTTTCCATGTTTGATATGAAATTGCCTTACTAAGTATAGAAGAAGCCTTCCACTGAGGGAATTGAATTGATTGGAGGGCATGTTACTGCATGATTACACCCATTGAGCGACATACATCTATTGGGCCGATGCGACGTCCGCATATTATAATTATATTTCTATGCGTCCGCACCAGTCCGCAGCGCTAAATTGCGTTCGAACCTAATCATGTTAGTAACGCTCTTGGTGCATAAATACATAATAGTCCGGGAGCCAACGACCTTTTTTGATGATGTTTAATAAGAACAAAAAAAAGAATTTAACAAAATCCTAGACGTCGACATGTCCATTATGTTGAACACTAGCCATAAAACATAATAAGCGGACTATATAATGCGGAATTATGCTTCAGCTTACCAGGTGAACAAGTGGTATGCGCCATAAGTAAACTGGAGGGAAATTTAGTGAAATAACAGCTTATAGACCAAGCTACAAAAAAAAATTGTCTGCCGACTTTTGAGGGGTTCTCAAAAATCTCCGAATGACCAGAGATTTTCGACTACACTGTATAACGCACTGATAAAATTGATAATCTCACAAAGTCATTATGGATACTAACTAATTCTGGTGGATATCTGAAAGATTCAGTGATGAACCTTTTGAAGATACTAATGCCAACTCAACAGTTCTCACAAAAATCTTAATAACGCGAAAACTGTTCGAAATTACTGAAGGAGGGGCATATTATACAAATCTTTCAAAAAATAATTCATGTAATATAGAACTGGGTGTCGCTCTATTTAAAATACGGCAGTTTGTGTCCACTTCCGGTTGCTACGCTACTGACAATGTTCCAAATCGATTGTTTATGTGATGCTCCAAATTTTCAGAATACCAAAAACTTTAATAGCTGTTTTACATTACAGATTTTTGGCTCAACTTTATTGCATAAGCAATCTGAAATTAATCGCAATAACTTCATATTTTTTTGGTACTTTTACCACTGTTTTTTATGCATGGATTTGATTAGTGTTATACTTCCACGCGCCAAACTGCAGCAACTGAATCGCCCGAAATTTTAAATTACATCCGTCACCCATTTTCAATACAATTCATTTGTCCGTATGGGGAAGAATAATAATAATGAAGGCTTTCAACTGTAATTTTTACATCTTTTTTTCAATAGGTACATTTGATGAGTCTTATCAAATGGCAGAGTTCAAACACTTTGATGCAAGTGTTTGCTATATTAACTAAACCTTTTCAGAGAATAAAATTCAAAGATTTAGAGAAAAATTTGTCTAGCTTTGCGCTTGAAAGAAGAAAGCGTACACAGGAGACATCAATTAATTCCGAAGCAATATTTATTTACACTGTCGCTGAGTCTGGGAATGATGGCGTTCTGTCCCAAGTAGGTACCTATTTCTAAAACCGACAGTAATAGGTAGGCTTCGTGTGTTTCTGGACAGAACGTGAAAAGATAATAGAAGCTGGGCAGCATCGTACATAAAAACTAAGACTACAATGATTTTTCGACTTTCTAGTGGTAGAGTTTTAAAAGATTGTCTTGCCAGATGCAAAACTGTTAGATGGTAATTCCATATTTTCTTCACTTCTTTAATATCATCTAAATTTTCAGGATTATTTTAATGGGGTCAGAGTACTATGTGAGGCTATAAACCTGTTTATATAGATAGAAGATTTTTTTTAACCACCATCACATTATAGTAGCAGTATTATTCACACTTATGAAGCATAAGTGGAATGAAGTAACTTCATTCCACTTTGTGAAAGCTGAAAGCCACATAGATAAAATTGCCTACCTTTTTTTCAAATTTGACTTCATGTATTTCTCCGTTTTTCTCTTTATTCGTTTAATTCGACAAACGCTTTTTCATAGCGTTTTCTGGTTTCCGCAGGTAATGATTGTAGAGTTGCTTCTTGAGCTTCCTCAAAAAATTACAGAAGGAACAAACACAATCACTTTCTTGCATTTTTCGAAATTTCACAACTTTTGTTGTAAACAATAAACAATGCACAATAAGTATGAGACATCCTGTCACGTTATATAATTATAAATATTTGTTATTCGAATTTGAAATGATTCCATTCCATTGATGTGGTGATTGTGGATAAAACGTATTGTATGCGTGTTTTAAATGCATTTCATCCACTTTTATGAAAATTGAACGTTCGCACTGGCGTTATCGCGTAAAATGCCTTTCAAAAGAAATGTACAATAAATAGCTATTTAATCGGTTTTCTAAAAGTGTATAATTTTTTTCAATTATAATAATGTTATTATTCTTCCTTCAAGTCCATCAACCTTCCAAAGTTCAACCAACTACAACGTCGTTTTACTGCAGACTTAGACACTACTTTTTTCAATATTCATAGTTAGAAATATTCTTTTATATAGTCACATAAGTGAATAATAATCAGACATACACAACAATTGTTCTCTGGACCTCCGCGTTATTGAATTTAAATAATTTGTTACATAAGGCGGAAGTGTGAAACGTAATATTTCGTCTGGCTAATGTGCCAACAGATTCAAGAGTGCCAAGAAAGGATAAGAAACTGCTTTTTTCCTTTTTAATATATTATAACGTATTTATAAAGTATGAACGAGGTAGGTTCGATTCTTGACATAAATACTATAAGATTGAAACATTTCTCTATATTAGAGTATTATCAAGTTTATCCGGGTGGAGGGAAATAAAAATGTACAGGATGTTTCGATTAGTGCAGATAACCAAAGGGGAAACGAAATAACTTGAGACGTTTTTGTGATGAATGAACAAGTTCAAATTATGATCTTTATAAGTTTTTCCTCTGGATGCCCAGTTTTATTATTTGTTGTGGCGCCCCGCGACAACTATATTTTTGGTGACTCGTTAGCTTTTAACCGAACAATGATGTCATTCAGTGCCCCTGTCGAAATCTGTTTTACGCACTAAGTCATCTATGAAAAAATTCATTTGTGATAACATATGGTGCTTATCTAGAAACTCATGATGTGTGATCGAAAAATCAAGTTGATTATTTGGATTATGACAAAAATAATTTTTTTGCATAAAGCTTCAAGCATACTAATTTTTTTCAAAATACAGAAACAATCAATAGAAGTATGTTGTTCTCATCCAGGTATTCAGAGAATCATAATGATTCTCATGAAATGATAGGTATAACTACATTAATATGAGATCTCGTTCTAGTGAATTTGGTAGGAAGTAAATAAGATGCAACAAACTGAAATTGATGATGTTCGAATACCTTGAAGTATCGAATGTCACTTTTGCTCATATAAAAAAGTAACTATCTATGCAAGAGTGGGTAAAGAGAATATCATTCAGATAACCCAACACACATAGAGATATTCGATCCGTATATAAACTTGTTTGAAATTTGATATTCATAAAGTGAGTTTTCAAAAATAAGACACGTGTACGGTAGTATTATAATGTTGATGTAATATTACAGTACTACTATTACTGTTAGTTGGGGGTGTAATAACACTGCAACCTAGAAGATCTATTGTGTCCCCTTCTGCAGTCCAGCCGTTCAGGATAACGGCTAAAACAGTTTCTCCAACTCCAGTCCTGAAGCTTTCAGAAAGTTCAGGGGTGGGATTCCGTATGTAATAGAATACTGTAGTCGACAGTTATATCTCTTTCTCTCCCATGAATTCAACAATGATGACATCTTACTTATTTGATCGACTATGGTGCACGGAATCCCACCACGGGATATTGGTTGGTTCTAGGTTAGGTAAATCTCTCTCTTCTATTTGCTGTGCTCTCAGTATGGTCAACGACTAAACAGTGTTATAACCCCCTGATTTTCAGCCACCTTCACTTACATATTTCAATAGAAACCTCCCAATTGTAATACCTCATTGAAATAGCTTGTGATCTTCTGTAACGGACCAACAAAAGATATTCATCATCAATATCATTATTAAGTTGAGATAATTTTACATGGTGCTAATTAGGGGGTTGACAGACGGGTGAAATTCTTCATATCCTGAAAACACCCGATTCCCGTTCCCCAATTTTTTCAAGAAATGAAAGTTGTCAACAGAATATTGAAATGAAAGCTTATAATAATAAGTCGAACAAAGTTAGAAGTGTGTATACGGAGAGGTATGAAATGAATGAAAAGAAATAATTCTGACCACTGTCGAAAATACCACAAATTTCCACAAAGTGGAAAAATGAAGCAAATATCTGACATTGTAAATCGCAGCCTCATTCGTAGGGAAATACTATAAGGCATTTCCTTTTGAATATTATTGTTTGTTTTGTGGAACAAGACGACTATTGTTGTCTGACCTATCCTAGCAATGACGAGAAGAAATAACCTCGAAACATGCATGCATTTCCAACCAAATTAAGAATAATATTCAATGGATTTATTACAATCAGCACTTGCAAAAGTGTCCTCCTTGAGGAACATTGTACAAATGGATGACATATGTATTTCAATATCCGTATGGGGAAGCATTGTTTTCCGTCAGGTATTTGCTTCGTTTTTCAACTTTGTGGAGATTGGGGTATTTTCGACCAAAGTGTAAATATTTTGTTTTCATGTACAGCATATGTGTTTGGACACTATGTTGATCAGTGAATAAGGTGATTGAAAGATTGATGTATTTGTTAATGATGTGACGTGAGTGAAGACTTTTGTCTGGGTCTTCTTCAAATGTTTTATTACTTCCAGTCCTCCCGCGTAAAATATCTTTTCATCCTACGCCGCAATGCGAAACAATAATTCACCACCACAAATGCAACTTTTTCTCCATTTCCAGTTTCATATCATATATCATCATTTATATCATCCTGATTATGCGTTGTTGGTTTCAGGGGCATCGTGCCACAAGCAGCTCAACTGTCTCCCGATCAGCCTTTCGGATCGATCAGATCGCTGACGGTGGGACGAGAGGTGGCCAGCTTTCCCCTGTCCCGGACGCCCACGCCGCCTCCAGAAAGTTTCGAGAGGTGAGTTCTGTTGACGGGGAATGTTTCCAAAATTAAAATTAGATAATAATTTAATACTTGCTGGAAATAAATGAATCGATATCCATTTTTAGACAACGATGTCGTTATAACGTAAACGTTTTGGAACGGATTCATACAGTGCCATCAAAAATTTATCAAACCTGTAAGTCGATTTATATCTTTATGTTATCAGGGATGGTGCTGTAGGTTTTCCGGGTTTTCCTACAACTGAAAAGTGAATACGCCATCAAAAATCAGTCGCCCCGGAGCGCCACGAGCTATGCCTTCAAATAAACTCTAAGAATGTTTTTGAAGGAGTATGGGCCGTGATGGTCATGATGGTAGAGCGCTTGTCTCTTAACCTAAGGGTCATGGGTTCGATTTCCAGCAGGATCATCGTCTTTTATTCATACCCCGCTGCTTCTTTGTTATCGGTTTGGCTGTAGTCATAGTCAAGTCTGCATGAAAATAATCATTATTAATTACAGATTATATTAAATTGTTTATTATTTATGTACGTATATTTTATTCAAACTGTAACCAAATTTCATTCTGACAGCAGACAAAACTTCGTTCAAACGCGCGCACAAGTATTGACAAACGTTTTTGGTCACAAAACATTAAAGATCAAGTACCAACATTTACCAAATCCATTCAAGATTATGTTACCAGATTTTGTTTTGACGACATCGATACTGAATGTATTTTAAGAATTTATCGTTGGGAATATCGTTGGCGAAAATGTCGTTAGCGCAACGATATCGTATTCTGACGATAATTTACTGAATAAGCCTCATAGTTACCCACATTTTCCGAAAGACAGCTATATGGTCTTTCTAGGAGCAAAGAGACGTGAAATATCCCTAGGTGAGGCGTACCTGGGACCACAGCGAGCCGCAGATATTATTGGGGCTTTCAATGGCCAAACCAAAACATCTTTTTGGAAGAGATGCGCAGATGATGATGTGTTGAAAGCGTTGACATCACTAGGTGATTCATTCATCAAGGATGAAACGTACAAGAGCATTAAAAATTATTTATGCACTGTGTACTTACGTCCAACAGAAAAGAAGCGGATATTCACACTGGAAGAGTTGAGATGGTGGTTTTCAACACGAAAACAGGCTGTTGCAGGACATATGCCACCAACAAGAGCAGCTTTGCGACCTGCAGTACGTAGAGCTAACTATCAGGCTCTCAGGCTATGGAGTGGTGTCGATGTAACGTACCACATCCTTGTCTCCCCCCACCAGTACAATATGGATGGAAGATGAAAGATGGGACTTTGGTACCAGAACTTTGTGATCTTCCGTGTGGACAAATACAAAGTGCTCCTGCAATCGTGGAAGATGTGCACAAACTTCCATGCACAGAGATGTGTGCTTGTCTTGGAGATGAACGAAACTGTGATAATGTTCATAATGACACAAAAATAGTTAGTAATGGGGAAGATGAAGATCCTGATCATTGAAACTAAATAGTTCAGTTACTAGTTCCATTTTCATCAACGAATATCATCTTCAAATAGAAATGTTTATTATTCTTATTGTAGCATAACTGAAAACAGAAATTGTCCCAAGAAATCTTTCTCTTGGAGAAATATGCATGATATCAATATTGTAGAAAAATAAATGATCTTTCATTTCGGTAATTTGAGTTTTTCATGTACCTTTCATATTGAGAGAGTTATAATCCAATTTTGATTTCAGCCTACCAAACTCCCACTTCCCCTCCCATTTTGAAACGCCAGGCGCGACCTTCAGATGACCACCAAAGCGTTTCGTGTTCCTCAGGTATCCCTGGACACACTCATACCACTCTCCATACTTAATCATCAACCTGCACACGGGATGTCTTTTTTAACATAGAGAGATGGACTATAATAAATAAATACGTTTAATACTAAGGTTTAAAATTCTTACAAATATTTTTTCCTTTGAATACACTGAAATAAGGATTTAATAATGAAAATTACTATGTCATTATTGGTGAACTCGTGGAATGCTGGGTACTCAACATTTTTTCCTCAGCGACTGCCGTGTTCTTCCAGTAACGTTTTAACATCGGGTCGCCTTCACTAGCATAAATTATAACGATTCATAATGTATCGGTTGCTAAGCATCAAACAGTATGAACCATAAATTGTCAGAGTCGCCATGGAAAAATTTAGCTATTTATGACAGAATTTACGATCATGTCATGGACATAATAGTAGGTACCGGGCGTGCTCATCTGAACGAACACCGTTATAAAATGAAAAGGATAACTTACATATTGAGGAAGGAAAAAGTCGTACAAACCAAACTTTTACTTGAACTGTATCATATACCTAAAAATTGAACTGTACCGACTAGTATGAGTATGAACTAGTGAGATAGATTGGGGTATAAAGCAAATATTGGAGGGACAATAAATAAACCTTATAGGCTGTGGTGGTTCTGAAATGAATTTGAAATGCGGGTTTTTAATGAAAGTGGCTACATTTCATATTACAAAGTAATGTTAAGATAAAGTCTTTATTAGCCAGTAATTTATTGAGGATATGTCAAAGTTTTACTAATTTCAATAGGTCCTTCGTAAACCCTTAAACTGGCTACACTTCTCACACATTTACACTAGAATATTAAAACTGCTATATCTTCAAGAGAAGAAATGGTTGATACTACTAGGTGAAAAATCGTCAAACTAATAATGAAAATTGGTCCATAAAGTGTTCTCAAAGTTATCTGATATGAACATGAAGTTCGTAGGAAAAATTTTGTTCCTAACACGTGCGCAAAATCTTATAAGATCTCCGCTTTGCGTCGTTTGCCTAACTGTATTTGCGTGCGGAAAAGTAACATTTAAAGAGCATTGCCAAGAATAGGTATAGGTAATTCAACTGTCCTTGGGGGCAGTAGCTGTTTTTGATTAGACAATATATACTTATTGCATAGGTTAATGTGGAAGACTGGATTATATAATCCAATTTACATTATTAACCGCTATTTAAATTGTCTCTTAGTATTTATATTTAAATTTTGGGACAGTCAAAAATTTGTTAGTAGATATGTGGTTAACTTTCTTTATCACCAGAGTTGACAGCAAACTAATGTATGAATTGTGAAGCAGTTGTCAAATTCTAGTGTAGAAGTGTAGGCAGTGTGAGGGTTCACAAACAGTCCTAATATTCTATTGTTGTTCGACATTTCTGTTTTATGGCTTTTTGGCAACAAAATTAGGTATCCGAAAACTGTTCGTTGTTTCTGTTTATACACCTTGACTTCTATCTCATCTTAACGCAAACAGAACTGTCTTGGAATTCATCGCCGGTAACGAAAAATATGGGATTTACTTGAATTTTTTATATAACCCTTACAAAATGTTTCAGTTACTGAATTCTGAATATGTTGGAATTAACTCTATCGCTCTCTTAATTTCAGAAGTCCAAACTTGGTTCAGATTCCAGATGAAGAAAGGCTAGTGGATACACATTTTGAGCAGGTACCGGTTCATCGGAATGAGCCAAGAAAATCCGTTTCTATAGTATTACCTGTTGAAGAAAAGGGATGACCAATATATCTTTAGTTATTTCCACTGTCGAAACAAATATAATTTTCTAGTTGTATAGAAACCACTCAATATTTTCGAAATATTGGAAATCTAGCATAAAAAGACTTTAGTGTATTATTGTCTGACGAATGTATGTTTTTAACCGTTTAGTTTGTTGAATATATTTCGGATGATATAGGATTTCATCGTTGGAAAGTAATTCAACATCAAAGGCAAAGATTCATATCTGAATCGCTGTTAATAATTGACGACTTATCTAGTCATACTCAGCAAATAAAAAATATGATTGTCTTTCACCTAATGAATAATAGAAGCAAGCTGACTGGTTCTTTCAAAAATGTCGTTTTAACTACTCGTGATTTAGGACTCGAAATTCGAAAAAACATATTGTTCATATGTTTGATGCTTCGTAATTTTTGACAATTATTACTATGGTGAATAGTTGATGTCACTTCATACGCTGTACTATAATTCTAGTACTTCCTTAATTCAATAATTCTTGAATAATAAAATATAAGGATTGGAGAGTGATAGTCCTGAATTTCATTCTATAGCGAGTAAATGAAGAATTGACTCTCAATTACAAACTGATCAAATTCTTCTGAATCCAGTGATATTTCAATAATTTACATTGAGATCTCTCAGTATTTGTATTTAGATTTTCTTAATATTCAAGAATTTTTTTGTATTTAGATCAGACCGGTATGTTTTGTATACATTTTCATGCTTTTCAATAATGATTAACCTAAAATCAAGGTTGTTTGTAATTTTTTAATAGCAATGAGCTTTTATACGGTGCATATTCCATTTTAAATCAGAATGAATGCCGCCATTTGAAGCAATTTCTTCATAATATAAAATTGAGGATTGTACAAAAGTGATCTGGAATATTAAATTTCAATGGTTTATTGTTAGGCACATCACAATAATTATACAAGTTATTATGAAAGCATTCAATATCAATATGACGGATTTGAAAGAATTAGTTGCTGCAGATTAAATTACTAGAGTTGAATTTTAGCGAACCTAATAATTGTCCCTGAATACACCAGAGAGTACCGTTTAGATAATTTAGAAACAAAAGTATTAAGAACATTTCTTACGATTCCACTTTGAAAGTCATGTTTTTTTTGTATTGATGCATACACATACAAACTGCACTTTAAGTAGAAGCTTGTTAGCATTTCTGTTTTTATCACCTTCTAAGGCTATTTATTGAAGAATAGGGTAAAATTTAACATCTTGAAATACTATTCTATAACATATGGAATAAATTACATTACATACATTTTGATGAGTTCTAGTCAACAAATGGTGAAAAACTGTAAACCTAATCTGGAACAAGTCCATTATGATTTTGCGACCTTATAAATTTCAATCGAACATAGTTCTTATGAGTCAAATATCAAAACCCAAAGCTCATAGCTCTAAGAACAAATTATTTCATTCAACATAATAGCTGAATTCCGAAAAAATTAGACCAATTTCTGCTTTAAACTTTTTATATATATTTAAAAATTTAGCAAACTGAAAGAAAATTCTACTATGAGGGACCAGACTTTGAATATCTTTAAATCAGTCAGCGCGAAAAGTGAAACCCGAAAAGATTTTAATATTTGGAAGATACCTATTTGATTACATATGTTCTGTATGTATGCATCTTAGTAATAAGTGATTTTTCATTGATCATGTTTCATTTTCTACACTTCAGTTCAAATTAATGAACCTGTACTCTGAAAAAATTGTTTTATTAAAAGATTTTTCAGCTCTTGTAAATATCATGTCTGTTCACGAATATTCTTAATTTGTTCGATTTGAAGATATTTAGTACAAACCATGAGAAATCTCCGTTGTGCATTATACAATGGTTTTCCTGAGGCATGTTTTTTCAACATCTGGAAAATTCTTTATTTTGCAAATTCTGAGAGGGATCATGTATTCAAAAATCTAGATCATTCTTATGAGTTTGAGGATTGTAGGGTATGATTTAATTTATCTGCCATCTATTACTAAAATACAGAAATCAAGTTTATGCATTGAATAAAATCAACTATCTATGTAATGAATTAGTAACGAACTTATTCTTGTACCAATTCATCGTTGGTACCACCTTCATTGAATATGTTAATTTGACCTATCTAGTTAGTTTCATTTTTGAATAGGATACAACTTATGTAACCAGAAAATGATGTTGGTATACTATAAACCCTTTTTTCTTCGATTAGTGATTCTATCAATTTATTCAAAATAATTATTCTTTCAATGACAGAGTATGCTGGTTTCTGTTGAATGGCAATTGAGATAATTTGCATTTCAAACTGGAGGTTATGATGAATCATAACCAAAATGTAGATGATGTATAATTGTAATTAATTCATGTATCATATACCTGCCAAACATATCAAAGAATATATATTCCCAATAATGACGGGCTGAACATATCAAGAGTTGAAGAATAGACTTGACGTGATCATTACTCAAATTATTGCAGATTGTATTAGTCCAGAAACAATATATTTTATGTTTGTCCGTCCCTCTGTGCCAAACTCTTTCGTGAAGTTGTTTCACACTGGCAGTCGAAATTGTTTTTCCACAACTCATCTAATAATTTTTATATATCAAATTTTATTGTATATAGTTAGTGTCATTGCATTTTTTACTAGAATAGTAATTAAGACGTGATATCGTATTAGAGTAATATGTTGAGGCTGATTACATTTTAAGATAGTACTTTAGTTTAGGTTGTTTTTACTCAACATGTCGACAGTGTAATTCTTATTATATAATGGCTCTATGACTTGCTCATATAAATATATACCAGTAATTATTTGAAGTATTCATCATTATTTAATAAATAATTTTAGAATTTCCTCGAACTGCCTATCATTTATACATATAGATAGCTGTTCAGAATTACCATTCAGATATTATTGATTGCAGATGAATTAAGAATAAAATTCTGTATTGTAGATACAAGTATGATTATTATTTCATTTATGAGAAAGTATTGTGAAGAATACATTGAAGAGGAAATACCAAAACAAAGAAGAATAGGGTGCTGTATTAGTGATAGGCGGTTATTATTAATAATCATTGCATAGAAACTGCACTATATTAATTGTTTCCAAAGATAGTTTTATCTCTAGATATCTGCCTGTCTCGTCTGATTGTGTTCAAATTTTACCTCGCAGGTGGTAAAAATAGGGAACATGCTGCGACATGAGAAATACATAGTAGCGCCCCAAAAAGTTCTGTTTTGTCAAATATTGTGCTGTGCTGATGATACAAACTTACTTGGTGTTGACCACCATAAAACAAGTTAAGGCCTTTGTGTATTATGTCTCTATCACCATAATTTTTCCTTGGCTCACACAAGTCCCTCCAATGGTTGCTCCTAAGCATACAACTGGTTGACAGAAATAACAACAGCAATAATGCTGAATAATAACGAATTTTTTCAATTTTGAATTCAAAATAATAAACGCTATTCATTTCTCCATGCAAGCATCGCTGCAGACACCCCTTCAAGTTGTCGGTTGTGAAATTCATCAAATATATCAGACTGCTTTCCTTGTTCCGATTTTACAAAATATACTTGGTCAGCACAAACCCCGCCCACAGTCGTATATCATAAAATCCGAAAATATACGCGGCCCCAGCATACCGTTACCAAATATAATTGACACCAGAGTGTTGGTGTCAATTAGTATAAAGACAGCTGCATGCAAACTTAGTCGAAAATGTATAAATTATTAGCCAATCTAACCTGACTTAACTTACCTAACGTAGACAGAATAACCATACCTATACCTGATCTGTTTTGAGGGTCGGCGTTTTGCGAAATGGAAAGCTAAACAACGTAGGTGCCTAAATCAGTGAGCTTTTGTAGCGTAATTGTTATTCACACTCGCAGTTTTCAGCTCCTGGTGCCTTCATATGTGCGGATGTGTGAATATGTGCTGGTGTCGAGTATATTTAGTAAAGGCGTGCTGGGGCCGCGTATATTTTCGGATTTTATAATTACGTGCGACTGTGGGCGGGGTTTGTGCTGGCGCTGAGTATATTTTGTAAAATCGCTTCCTAATTCTCCTTTTCGGATAATGAAACAAGTCGATGTAGTATGTAAAAATCTGCATACTAGCTGTTATACAATCCCCATATACCCCATATCAGGAATAATATGCATAAATTAATGAGAAATTCAGTAAGTCGCCCAATAGCGCCACGGCAAATAATATTAATTGCTGTACTATACCCGCACAGGCTATGCCTTTGAGTGTTAATGAGAGAGTATCATTATTATAGTGCCTGCGTTATGATTGTAGCGAGTCACATGGTCGCGACCATCAACAGTGGAATCTACTGAACAACGATTGGGATAAACTTAGCTCTTATTTGGTACTCAGTAATCCGGTTTTTTCGTATATTTGTATGTACACTTTTGTGGAAGTTTATAGCGTCTACACTGAAAATGCTGAAATCCAGAGGATGGGAGCTGCCACCCTTGCCCTTATGTAGCGGCGCCCTTGACTGTCTGTACACGCCGAGTTCATTTGATATCACAGTTCTGAGAAAAAAATACAGATGGAAAGCATGCGAGAGTTGATCTTTATAAAATTATAAGTCATGCTAGTGTTTGAATGTAATTTTGGTTGGGTGATTTCACTGACTAATAACGTACTATATGTAACGTACCTATACATAGAACATATATAATAATTGCAAAGTATAAATAAAAAACAACCATAACAGTAAATATAAAAATTAATTTATTCATAACATTCAATCACCCATCAGAAACTTCGTATGAGCACCCTTAACCAAAATATCACCAGAAGCTTTGTTTCTTATAAAAACCTCTAAAAACGCAATTGTTTTTCCAATTTTCAGAGTGGTGGCATCAATCCGTATGTCCTCGCCTTCTTTAGCACCTTTCAAGTATCTGAAAATAAAAATAATGTTTATGAAAAAATAAGAATTTCAATTATTTCAAACTAATGATAAAATAGTTATAGGTACTTCATAATAATCCTTTCAATCCAGTTTTTGATCGACCATAAAAGAAGTAGAAAGCCAGAGATCAAGAAGTACAAGTAGGTACTCATCCTCATATATTGCTGCATTTTTTTGAATAATACCCTTCATTGGGTCAGCTTGGTCACAATAACACGGGTAAAGTTAAACATTTTTATCCGGCATCTTTCAAAGTCATAATGATTCTGTTTACCAACGTCTTATGATCATAAGACACTACTGACATCTTACGACTCATATTGACCTGACATGTTATTATGAATTATATTAATTGACGTCTTTTTGTTTCATCTACGAAGGCGTAAAAGGGCCACTATTATTAAAAATTTTATTTTTGTTAATTCCGAGAGAGTAATAAGTCAGAATTCTGACTTAGTATCTCAGAATTATCTCGCACCTCGGCCGCCAGTCTGAGCAGGTCACTCCGGGGTACCTCGACCTTTCTTCTCGTTAGCGACGATGCAACCCAGCTGACTATCGAGTGAGAAGGTTTCTCTGGTCGTTATGTTTGACAAATGCACCTTCCACATCAAAGAATACTCCTAACGTTACCTCTTCGAACCTTTCAATCCTTAGCACTACAGTGTGGAGGGCCGATTGAGTCGACCTTCCCTTTCTGTCTGCATGTTGATTTCTGTAGAAGGGGCTCGCCCATAGGGGCCCTTCTAAAACACTCATACTATGATCGTTCCATAATATTGTATTACAATCAAATTCAACATTTGAAATTCAGTAAATTGCACACGATTTTGTTACTTGTTTCATACTAACGTCATATTTATGTCCACTGATACGCTGACTTTGGGACCATTTTCGTGCGAATGTAATGCCCAAGTGGATACACTGTCAACCAAAGTAGCAGATAACCCGCCATGTAATGTGCCCATTGGATTCACATGTTCTGGACCCACTTTCATTTCTGCAATACAACTTCCATTTTCGAGGGATTTTACGTCAACCTGAAAACAGGTATTTTTAAAAATATGTAATGACAAAGTTCAGATAATGAAACTTTCACAAAAGGCAGAAGAAAGAATATTTCCGCGAAATATTAGTTAATGTTAAGGGGGGTTCCTCAGTGAATGTGTCAAATTGGAAGTATCTAGAAATAGACTGTCCAAAATAGGTATATCTGAATAGAACTAGAACACTTCCACACAACAGCGTAGTAATGGAAGTTATGTCTTTTCCAGTAAAATTGAAAATTTTATACAGGATGATCAGAACTTTCTATTGCAATCATCCAAATCCGATATATTAATGGGTTATTTCGAAGAAATCATCAGGGGTAATATAACAGAGCGAATTATACATTTCAATTCTCACGAAAACAGATTTTTTCCGAAGAAAACCTGAAGAGCTTCAGCTAAAGTGCTTTATTCCATCAACAGAAATCTCCGAATTCAACGAGTAGAAATTCAAAAAGAATGAGTGAGTGAAAATTGAAACATTTATTCGATTCACTCACATTGGGATAATCGTCAAGAAAGAGGATGCAGTTTATTCGAAAAGGAAACTATTTCATTCATTGATATTTCGACCTATAACATACCCTCATCCAATAATTAATCCAATTTAATTTCTAATCGACAAAATGCGGTCTAGCATGGACCTTTACATTTACAAAAAATTAATTGTAAAACTCGCTTCAATCGATTGTTAATAGTCTAAAATGTTTATTTATCAACGAGTGCCACTTTTTTTTATTCCAGAAAAATAACACATTTCGTTTCAAAGTGTGCCTGTGACGTCACGTTCATCGGAAACATCCCCCACCATAATCCACGTTACAAAATAAGGAATATCGTTCTTCCATAAAATATAGCTACTGGCTGATCATAAGCCATCGAAAAATAATTGAAACTTTGTCACTGGATCAACACATCAAAAATTTTTACGTAAAAGCCATTTTTTATATTATTTGTAACTTTCAAATTTTCTGAACAAACCTGCCTTTTGATGAAAAACTATTGTTGGCAACACCGCAAATTTTAATAACACGTTCTTATGGAACAAAAGTTGCATTACCACAGAACATATACAGTTTTATTAGAATTTTCACTGTTCAGACAACAGGGTACGAAGCACTTTTTAGACATTTTCACGGTTATAAGGAATACAGAATTGCTCCGTGAAACAGAAGAACAAACCCATCTAGTATCAAATGACAACTATCATAGTACACAATCCAGATGTAATGATAATTTGAGATTCCATGGTGTACAACTTATAAGACGTTGCCAAGTTTAATTTTGATGCACGTGACGTCACGAAACTCCTTTTTTTCAAATTATAGAAAAACTGGCTGTCAGAAATAATAAATGAAAAATCCCAAGTGATATTAGCGTATATACTTTCTAATTACAGTGTTATCTCATAGTCCGTGGAAAGGTCCATTCTGTTTTTCAATATTCTTGCGTACGCGACCTTTTAACAAGTGAACAAATTTTGGCAACCCCCCGCACAGTAATGTAACTGTCTCATTTCAACATATTGTAGTAACACTGCACTTACTAATTTTCCTAATTTATTTGAAACACTATTTAAAACAATTATCAACTAAAACATTTACTTCACTAGTTTATTTATTACTGTGTCAGTCTCTATCTGTGAACTCTGGAACTATTATATTCGTAACTCTCTGTGGCTATCTATGACTATCCAGCTTATATACTCCCAAGCAGATTCCATCCACGACTCTCGATTATTCGGGAGCATAGAACATTTCATCTAGATGGCTCTTCGAACAGTATTGGTATTGGTGTTGGTGAGTATGGATGGTGATTGATGCGCTGCGACCTGATTAGATCTATTGTGCCCCATCTTCTTCTGCTGTCACAAGATGTTCTTGTTTACAGCAGCCCTTCAAGTCCCAATTCCTTCAGGAATTTTAGGATTTTGAGGGGGTCTGCTCGTGGTATTTCTCCCACGGTCAGCTGGTGTGATCCCAGTATATTCAATCTTTTGCGATGTACAGCGTAACACTCCATCAATATATGGTGGGGTGTTTCTGGGTGTTCCCCACATAATCTGCAGGTGCTGTCCTCCTCTAAGCCTAGCTTCCTCAGGTGTTCTTTGAGTCTGCAATGCCCCGTTAGAAATCCCGTGATTGTCTTTAGACTAATTTTGCTGAGGTTAATCAGTGTCTTTGATCTTGCTCGGTTGAAATTTCCGAGGAGATCTTTGGCCTGCCTCAGCCCTGGAAGTCTTAGCCAGTATGTTGCTCTCATTGCTTCTTCAGCTTTATTGAGTTCTTCTCGGAAGTAATATTTTCCAAGTCCGCAGAATGGTTCTGGCCCGATCAGTGGCGTTGCTGCGCCTTTCCGTGCCAGGGTATCTGCTTGTTCGTTGCCCTCTACTCCGGCGTGCCCTGGCACCCAGAGGAGGGTCACCTTATTGTTCCTGCCCAGATCATTAAGTTAATCGAACAGTATCGAAGCGATCGATTTTGTTCCATCTTGTTCTCGGCGATTCGTGGGCCAGCAGATATGTTGTCGTAGTGGAACGAGAGTGCATAATCAATTAGATCAGGGCCGGTCTCGAAATCGTTACATTGCCCCCTTCTTAAATACGTTTCGCCACGAAATGTCATTCTTGGAGTGTGAAGATATCTGCAAGATTCTCCACATCTGCACCTGGACGTTCGGTGGAAGTAGCACTCCACACTCTTCAACCTGGGTCGAGGAAGATGGTTGCAGCACACCAGAATGTTGATGCCGCTGGATCTGAATATTGTCTCCAACATGCTCCTTATAACTCTCCAGTCCAGCCCATCAAGCCCACAGGCCAATTTTGGGTCCACATTATTCTGGTCCAGCATCGTGTCTCTCAATCTCGTAAGGCTCTTCCAATCATCTTCATATTATGTCTTATCTCGAGAACGCTTCTTGGTAACCAGATAGTAGATATTTCTCTGGCCTTTCCTCAGCTGTAACACCCCTCCAACTTCCGGGTTCTGTTCCCGCAGTTCCTGGAGTCGACCGAACTTCTTGGAGAATACTACGACAATGCCTCTGGACATTTGGAGATCTTCTGCCACACAGTGAGCTGACGCGTAATCGGCAGGCACCTTGAAAAGATCTCGTGACTCCTCTTGGGTTACCCCATATTGAACTTTCTGTCCGTTCGAGTAGAGGGACATGAACCTCTGAAACGTCATTTCGTCCTCTGGTAATCTGACGGTGCGGACTTGATCGTGGTTACCGGCGTAACAACCTATTGAAGTGGACTACCCTAGGATTTCCTCGTGGTGGCTTATATATGCGGTAGACGAGGTCATTTATTCTTTTCATGATCTTATATAGGCCTTCCCAAGAGTTCCGAAGTTTCGGTGGTAGTCCATGGCGACGTTTAGGGTTGTGTAGCCAGACAAGGTCACCTGTCTGATATCCACCAGCATCAGCCTTGATGTCGTAGGT
This sequence comes from Chrysolina americana, assembly GCA_958502065.1. NCBI lineage: Eukaryota > Metazoa > Arthropoda > Insecta > Coleoptera > Chrysomelidae > Chrysolina > Chrysolina americana. The sequence goes on along the minus strand of OY293417.1, from coordinate 45,437,457 downwards.
CTCCTTCATTCTGTTGCTGGCACTCTGGATGTTCAAACGGACCCGTTCATGGATGTCGTCCATTCTCTGTCGTAGTTTGCTGACGTAATCATCTCCCGCAGTGTCTTGTCCTGGTGGCGTCCCAAACTTCCGGTCACATGGAAGTCGCAGCTCTCGGCCCATAATAACACTAGCAGGGGTTTGGCCGGTTGACTCATGAACTGCGGGACGATATGCCATCAGGAACAGATGAAGGTACTGGTCCCAATCTTTTTGGTGGTCAGAGATTACCTTGGACAGGTGGCGGTTTATCGTCTTATTCATCCGCTCCACCATTCCATCTGATTGCGGATGTAGAGCTGTGGTTCTCGTCTTTCGGATGTTCAGCATCTGACACATTTCCTGAAACAGGTTTGACTCGAAATTCCTGCCTTGATCCGAATGCAGCTCCAACGGAACTCCGAATCGACAAATCCACTCCTTCACCAAGACGACGGCAACGGTGATGGCTTCTTGGTTGGGCAGGGCATAGGCTTCGGTCCACTTGCTGAAGTAGTCCATCGCCACAAGGATGTACTTGTTCCCGTGTTCAGATTGTGGGAACGGGCCAGCGATGTCAATGGCGATCCTTTCGAATGGGCTGCCCACATTGTACTGACGCATCGGGGCCTTAGGTCTTGTTCGACGCCCATTACTGGCAGCGCATACAGCACATTTTCTGCACCAGTCCTTGACGTCAGCTTGACAATTGGCCCAGTAGAACCATTGCCTAACTTTCTGGAGGGTCTTCGTCACTCCCAGATGTCCTCCGGTGACCCCATCATGGATTTCTCGGAGCACTTCCTGTCTTCTGCTCCTGGGAACTACTACCTGACGTCTTTCTTCCCCGCCATCCTCCGACTCCAACACACGCTTCAAGACTCCATTGTCTAAAGTGAAAGAGTTCCATTGGGCCCAGTAAGTTTTAACGACTGGAGAACAACTGGCTATTTCCTGCCACAACGGTCTTCGCTCACTCTTCTTCCAGCCGATGACTAAACCAAGATCTGGATCTTTCTCTTGGTCTTTCTGGATCTTGTGGTCATTCCAGTTATCATCGACCGCCGTGGTTCTGCAGAGTGTCGACTCCTTCTCTGCTCGTCGGCAATGCGAACAGTCGTCAGGGCATAGTCTTCGCGATAGGGCATCCGCATTCTTATGGCTGGTCCCCGCCCGATGTTCGATCTCAAAGTCGAATTCTTGGAGCCTCTCGATCCAACGTGCCACTTGACCCTCGGGATTCTTGAATTGTAGGAGCCATTTGAGAGCTGCATGATCAGTTCTCAGTAGGAATCTTCGTCCATACACGTATTTGTAGAAGTGCTCTACTCCCTTAACCACGGCCAACAGCTGCCGCCTGGTGACACAGTAATTGCGCTCCGGTTTACTAACAGTCTTGTTGAAGTAACCGATGACCTTCTCCTGTCCTTCTTGGATCTGAGAGAGGACAGCTCCAAGTTCCACATTACTTGCGTCCGTATCCAAAATGAATTTTCCGTCCGGAAAAGGATAGCTCAGAATTGGTGCGTTGATCAATGCTCCTTTCAGCTTCCTGAACGAGTCTTGGCATTCTTCAGACCACTGGAACTTTGTTTGCCCTTCTGTAAGCCTGGTCAGTGGTCTAGCGATGTTAGCAAATCCCAGCACGTATCGGCGATAGTAAGTGCACAGGCCAAGAAAACTTCGAAGCTGGTGTATGTCTTTCGGAACGGCCCATTCCTTAACAGCTTTGATCTTCTGCTCATCTACTGCCACTCCTATCCCAGAGACAACGTGGCCGAGATAACGTACTTCTTTTTGAAACAGATGACATTTCTTATGGCTCAGTTTCAGTCCGGAGCTTCTCAGTCGCTGAAATACCTCTTCCAAGTTTTTTACATGGTTCTCGAACGATCTGCCAACCACAATAATGTCGTCGACATACACCAGACACGTCTTCCATGATAGTCCTTTCAAAACCGTCTCCATCAATCTTTCGAACGTGGCTGGAGCATTTCAGAGGCCGAATGGCATACTGCCATAATCCGGAGCCGACGGTAATAGCTGTCTTTTCTTGATCTGGGGAGGTTCTACCTGCCAGTATCCGCTCTTCAAATCTAAGGTCGAGAAAACCGTAGATCCAGCCAGCGTGTCTAGCGTATCGTCTATCCTTGGGAGAGGGTAGCTGTCCTTTTTCGTCACGTTATTTAGTTGATGGTAGTCTACGCAAAACCGTGTTGATCCATCTTTCTTCTTCACCAACACGACTGGAGAGGACCAGAGACTGTCGGATTGCTCGATGACTCCGTCTTTCTCCATGTCGCAGACTATTTTGTCAGCCTCCTCCTTTTTGGCGAGAGGAAATCTTCTGGCTGATTGCCTGATTGGTCGGGCATTTCCAGTGTCTATCTTGTGCTAAACCACCTTTGTTCTACCGCCTCTGCCTACTCCGGTATCGAAGATGTCCTGATACTTCCTCACTAGTTCTCTCAGTTTATTTAGGCTTCTGTGCTGGCCCCATGTCCTTGGACGAGATAGCAACCAACTTCTCCAATTCTGCTGGAATTTTACTGGCTTGGCTAACAGTGCCACGTACACTACTAATCACAGAGGAAATTGACGAGCGGTGCCCCAAAATCGTTCCCTTCTTCAAGGTCACCGGGTAATAATTGACATTCATTACCCTAACTGGCACAAATTTATCAGCACGCAACAAGGTTTTTCCTAGTGCAATTCCTCGTCCAATTTTCTCTTCATGGAGCTTGGGCTCGAACATCACCACGTTTCCATTGCTCGCACCACCATCCAGGCGAGCCTCCACAATGGTTTCAGCCCTCTCCGGTACGCTCACATCTTCAAGCACCAACTCTTCTCCATTCACTTGTAGAACGCCGTCTCTGAAATTCAACTCGAACCCTCTGGAGTTCCTGATGTCCATCCCTATGATTGCATCATCCTCGATATCTGCTACTAGAGCCCGGTGTTTTAGTTTAGTACTGCCCAAAGTCAATTCAATCGGAAGTTCACCATACACAGAGCCGGCTCTCCTGTTGCTGTGCGTAGCTTCCAATTCGATGACCCAATTCTTGCCGGTGTTTTGTCAAAAGTAGGCCCAAGGATTGTCCTAGTCGCACCTGTATCGAGCAGCATGGTTGTTGATGAGACCGTCTACAAAAACACCTTTGTTCTGTCGTTGAAGGACAGCGACATATGCGTTGTTATTTGGGGCTTGCTGGATACAGGCCGACGACTGCCCCTCCTCATCGACCTTCTTTAGTTTTCCTGTGTCGGTGTCACTTCTTTGAAAGTTGGGCATTTGCTACGCACATGCCCAATTTTCCCGCAATTCCAGTACCTTATTTGTTTTCTTTCAGGCGGGACTTCCTTCATTAACATCTCATGACAGCCTCGATATTAGCGGGCTCCTGTGGCTGTGGATCTTCCTCAATCATCCGGACTCTACTCTGGCTTTTGCAGGATTGCTTTGCTGCTTCGAATTCCAGAGCGCGTGCCAATGCGTCCACGAGATGTGCGGGGCGAGCTAGTGTTAGGGCTTGCCGGGTTTCCTGGTCACGAAATCCATCCAAAAATGCCTGGACCGCTAGTCGCTCCATTACACTTTCTGGTGTGGCTGGGTATGCAAGGCGAACCAAGCGTGCAATGTCTGCTTCAAATTCTTGCAAGGATTCGCTTGATTTCTGGCATCGGTTCTTCAGCTGTGAGTGATATACGTGTTCAAGGTGGGCTTGGCCATAGCAAAGTTCCAAGTGTTTTACCAGGTGTTCATAGTCTTCCTGTCGTTGGGCGGTGAGCATTTATCAAATATTTGTTGCTTCGCCACGCAATGCCAGTGTCAATGCTAAAGCTTTTTCCCCAGCATTCCATCCATTTGCTTTGGCAGCAGCTTCGAATTGTCGGTGGTAGTTTGACCATGGAGTATTTCCGTCGAACTGAGGCGGTTTCAATGCGAGTTTTCCAGGTTCAGCACTAGTCTTGAAATTTTTTGTGTCTCTTTGATCTTCCTCCAAGTTCGTACTCAGATCCGGCATTGAATTTCTATTGGAAATTTTAGGGGTGCGCACAGAATCCATTCGGTTTTCCAATTCACCGAATTTTTCCTTGATTTTTTTTATTTGTTCCTCCATGTCATCTTTGATTATCTCCATCTCTGCTTCAACAGTCCCCATTCGATTCGCTACACCACAAAGTTCTCTTCTCAAGCCTTCTGAGTTTTCTAGGAGCTTCTCTTCTAGGTTTCTCGAATTTTCGTAAAGTTTTTCTTCTAGATTTTTCGAATTCTCTTGAAGCTTTTCTTGAAGTTTCACTTCTAAACTTTTCGAATTTTCTTCAAGCTTTTCTTCTAGATTTTTCGAATTTTCTAGAAGTTCATCTTTCAGGCTGACAGAATTTTCTAGAAGCATTTCCTCCAGACTCTTTGAATTTTGAAGAAATTTATCTTCCAGACTCACCGAATTTTGTTGAAGTTCCTCCTTTAAACTATTCGAATTTTTCAGAAATTTATCTTCCAAGGATTTAGTGGTCTCGTCGAGTTTATTCATTATGGAACTCAAATCAATTCCAGAAACTTTGAATAAGAACGTTTCGGAGTCTTCTCCTTCTTCAATCAGTCCATCTGCAAGTTTTTTCTGGAGTACGGCCTTCTTTCCAGTTGTTTCTAACTCCCGTTCCTCTAACTCTTGCTTCAATTTTATGCTCTTTTTATATTTTTTATACTTTACATTTTATATTTTGTATTTATAATTCATTTTGTACTGCTAGTGTTGTTTTATTATGTCACTTTGTGCTGTATTATTGTCTATTGTCTATAGTTAGTAAAGAAATTTTAATGTGTTTATATTAGGATATCCTATTTAATGAAATAAAGATTATTATTATTATTATTATTATTATTAATTCACTAACTTTTAGGCCAACCAAGCGAACTCTCCTCGGAAACATTTTGTCTCTTATTGTCTTTACCGAGTTATCAGTCTTTTATTTATTTCTCACAATAAGTTTTCAGTTTTTTTTTCTCGCGACGCGCAAAACTGTCCACTGTGCTAACACTAAAATATTCAACGGGTCACTAGTCTATTAGGCGCGATAAATGTCTAGCAGTTTTTAAACGGCAAACACTTTAACACTTATTTATTTTAAACATCCCACTTCTGACACCAAATGTAGTGAAACTGCACTAACTAATTTTCCTAATTTATCTGAAACACTATTTAAAACAATTATCAACTAAAACATTTACTTCACTAATTTATTTATTACTGTGTCAGTCTCTATCTGTGAACTCTGGAATTATTATAATCGTAACTCTCTGTGGTTATCTCTGACCATCCAGCATATATACTCCCAAGCAGATTCCATCCACGACTCTCGATTATTCGGGAGTATAGAACATTTCATCTAGATGGCTCTTCGAACAGTATCGAAGCGATCGATTTTGTTCCAGCTTGTTCTCGGCGATTCGTGGGCCAGCAGATATGTTGTCGTAGTTGAACGAGGGTGCCTAATTAATTAGATCAGGGCCGGTCTCGAAATCGTTACAATATTAAAAAAAAATTATGTATGAGTCTTAACCTTGCGTTCAGAAGATTGCCGAAGAAACTGCAATGGACCAATCGTTGGTAGTGATTCACATTCCTTGCATGCAGTTCTTTATTTTGTCAAACAGACGCAGCACCAAAAATATAGTGAAAAGTTGGGCTTTTATATGGGTTGAATTTGATCATTTTTGCGTATTGGCGAATGCATCAGCGGAACAAATTGTCGACATAATAATAATAATATTATACAGGGTGTCCCGAAACTATGGTGCCAAATTGAAACAGAAGATTCCCCTTAAAAAATAAATAGGACTTTCCTCAAATGTCGTTCGTTGAAGAGATACAGGGTGTTGAATATGAAAAATTAAAAGTAATTTTCATTCATAACTTCCACAATTTCCAAAATTTTTCAATAAAATTTAAAAGAATGTTTGTGTTCAATAGGTGCTTCATTTCGAAAAAAAACACACATTTTCAGTTGTTACCAGTGGCGTACAAAAAGGGCATCATGGTCCCTTTTCTCACCTATTTTTCACGCCACTCGTAAAATCAGAAAAATTATACATTTTTCGCATTCCTCATTCAATTTTCAGTAAAAAATGTATGCTTGATTGAATCCGGAAAAACAAACCGTTTTCAAGATAATTGCGCTTTTATGAATGAAAACATACTAGTAATGAAAAATTTGTTCGGCAGGAATTAATTTTACAATCCCAATTACTGGTCCGAATAACATCTAATTGATTTCTTTCGAAAATAGAGCACCCATTGAAGAAAGGCATACCTTCAAATTTAATTGTTTTTTTGTAACTATGAAAACGAGAAAAATGCCTTTTTATTTTCCAGTTTCAACACCCTGTACCTCTGCAAGAAGAAATGCATGTGGAAATGTCATTGATTTTTTCGGTAGAATATTCAGTTGAAAGTTTAACCAGTAATTAGAATTGTAAAATTCACTTCAGCCGTACATTTTTTTCATAACTACACCTTTTTCAAATGTAATTCAGAAAGTGTAACTTGAAATTCAGATTAGTAAAATGTAATTGAGAAAATATGACATGTAATTCAGAATTGTTAATTGGATTTCAGAAACCGTAACATGTAATTCAGATTAGTAAATTGTATTTCAGAAAGTGTAACTTCAATTTCAGATTAGTAAATTGTTATTCAGAAAGCGTCACTTGTAATTCAGAAACCGCCAAGGACCCAATCAAGGAGTATGGTTCCCGGGCTTTGGAGCCGTGGTCGGTTCACCTCCGTGAAGGCGGTTTCTATGGACGTTTCGCTCACAACTGCGATGAGCATCAGCGTGAATTTTGTCTTCTCGAAGAGCGACATAATACTCATCAGTATACGACAAAATCCGCTATGAAGATGCTCACCTCAGTTGTGAGCGAAACGTCCATAGAAACCGCCTCCATGGAGGTGAACCAAAGCTCGGAAACCATACTCCTTGATTATACTTCCGGTCGTGAAAGCTTTCATTCTATGCTCGTCAAGGACTTGATAAGTAAGAATTGGAAATGGGAGAACAATAAACTACAGCTGGTACTCTCTGGATAACAACTTACCCTTTCTGAATTACAAGGTACACTTTCTGATTATCAATTCACTAATCTGAATTACAAGTTACAGTTTCTGAATTTCATTTCACCAATCTGATTTTCAATTATTGTTTTCTGAATTACAATTTATTATTCTGAATTACAAATTATACTTTCTGAAATACACATTACACTTTCTGAATTACAACTGAAAAAGGTGTAGTTATGTTTGTATTCATAAAAGCGCAATTATCTTGAAAACGGTTTAATTTTCTGGAATCAAACAAGTATAAATTTTTTACTCAAAATTGAAAGAGGAATGCAAAAAATTATTAATTTTTCTAATTTAACAAGTGGCCTAAAAAATAGGGGAGAAAAAGGGACCATGATGCCCTTCTAGTACGCCACTGGTAACAACTGAAAATGTGTTTTTTTTTTCGAAATGAAGCACCTATTGAATACAAATATTCTTTCAATTTTTTTTGAGATATTTTTAGAACTGTGGAAGTTATGAATAAAAATCACTTTTAATTCTTCATATATCTCTGCAACGAACGACATTTGAGAGAAGAAATATTAGGAAAGTCCTATTTATTTTTCGAGAGGAATCTTGGCACCATAGTTTCGGGACACCCTGTACATCAGATTAAAGTATTTCTATTGGAGAGATAATTATTACTAGGTATATATCCATCATCTCATCTGTCATTTTACTTTTAACAGTAGTGTTGAAAGTGATTTTGACAGATAATGTGAAAATTAAGTTTTGAGTTCATATCTTACCAATGAACTAATGAACCAATGACTGTGATATTTATTTTATACTTATTGTAATCAGGTATTTTAGTTATACAAAGAGACATTTGTATTTTGTGTTTGTATTATCTATAATGTTATGTAAACTATTAATGATTTCATATGACTTGAGATTTTCAACTGTTTAAATTGAAAGCTTTAAATAAATCTATCTATCTATCTATCTATCTATCTATCTATCTATCTATCTATCTATCTATCTATCTATCTATCTATCTATCTATCTATGCCTATGTCATTTTTAACTACCGTTATACAAAAAATATGTTGTTAGAACATGCATCTGCCCTAGGTATAACCGACAACACTTCATTTTCTATTAGCATAACTATATTATTTTTATTTTTTTGTAAGATGTATCAGTGCTGCGATAAATCAATAATTATATCGTTTTATACGGGTTTCATTATCAGATTAAAAAATAAACATGTAAGTATATTTTAATTGATTCAACTTGTCCACCAATAAAAGAAATATTGACTGTTAAAAATGTTGTTCCAGTTCGATATGAATTATGAATGATACGATTATTTATTTGAAAATAACCAGGAAAGAAATTCAAGTTACTTAGTACAGTACACTCCCAAGCAAAGTATGCCACAATAGGGCCCCTTGGGGCCCGGCCCTGCACGGTGCTCACTCCGCTAATAGGATAAACCGGCACCCACTCACATTCAAACCTAACTTAACGTAACCTATGAAAGAAAATACAGGTTACCTTTTGTAAGCATTTATCATATCCGCTTCTACTCAACAATTTCGCTATATTTTCAGCTGATTTTGCTGTTCTTGCCGCACTCATTTTCCACCCAATCCAAACTGTGAAACTCTGTGTAAAATGCAAATAGTCGTGTTGCTTGAGAGCATGAGATAAGCGCTCTGAGAGCGAAGTTCAATGTCGGCTATAGCATGTATGTTATTCGGCAGGGCTGGCCTTGCCCAAACTTGCTGGACACTATAAAAAGTCAACGTTGCGCTTCGGGTTAGTCCGACTGAAAAACTGCAAAATATTTTGTTTTACAATGAATTAAAATCAAATCAAGTGATTTAATTTTTCTTTATGATGATTTCCTTCATTGTAAATTATACATAATCTGAATATAACTCGTAATAAACTACCTACTCATCATAACAGCACTCAATTATACCAGCACCTATAAAAAAACGAGTTGCAATAATAAATATTGCAACCAGCCTGGAGCCGAACCTGTCGCACCGCATTCTTCGGATGAATTTAGTAGGTCACCGCTTCATTCCGATGGACCAAGAATTCTAAGATTCGAGAATCGCGTCGCCAAAACGCGAATGGAGAAATATCGAATAGCCTATAGTCTGTTCTGACTGACAATTTGTGGATATACATACGACGCGAGCAGCGAACATTAAGCTATATACAGTGAGCATCATAAGTGATACCCCCCTATCTAAAACTCGTTACTGCAGTCTTGTTAGGAAAATCGCCGAAATACTGCGACAATGTGCATTTTTGTATGAATAGTTTACCCCTAATTTCATCTTTTACTGGAGGGGAGCAACATCATTCCAAGAATATAAATAGCATGGGGTCACGAGTGATAGCTCGTTTGAAAGGGAGTTTTATTATCTATTCAACCGTTATCTATCATTTCTATTCAAAATTTAAATTTGCTCCATCCATTCTCGAGTCATTATTGTTTCAAAATAACAAAAATTAACTTTGCTCACTCATCCTCACCCTGCATGATATCGGGCTTGGATATTAAATGCACGTTTTTGTTGATGTTTTGCATTGTTTTCAGGATAAAATGGTGAAAACAATAAACTGATGTCAGGGAGAGTACGAGTTAGTGTATCCTAGCTGTAAGGTTCATCTCCAAACAATGGTTGCACTACGTGAGTTAAATGAGCAATGCGAAGCAATTTTTATTTTTGATGAGGCTCATCGCAATTATCATGCTGAACGAATGTTCAATGAACGTTTTCCAGATCGCTCTATTGATAGAAATAAAGATGTTTCATGAACTACGGACGACAATCCAGATCGCCATCTCTAGAATATTTTGAAATTGTATCTAACATTTTGCAAAATCCCAGCTATTGGAAACACATTTGGTTCAGTGATGGAGCTACGTCTTTTTTAATTAAATGGTGACGTGCAGAGAGAAAATGTGAGGTACTGCTTCGATGAAAATCCTCTACCTACTTTTTTGCGAAACTCATACTCAGTTTCCACCAAAATTTAATGTGAGGGCAGGAATATTGGGTGACCACATTATAGGTCCGTTAGTTATTGAGAAAAATCTGATTGGTGCCCTGATAGAGAAAACCATGGACGTAAAAATAAATAATGGACCCAGTTATTTACATCATCTAGTGAAAGTCGCTGAAAGGCACCATCCTAAGGTCCTGCTGTTGAGTTAAGCGTTGCCACATCGTGATAATTCTTCATCAACCACCAACACTAGCTTAAACTCAATTGCCAGCGAATTCCATTCAGTAACTGAACATTCTGATACGTTTATGAAATGAAACTCGGCATTATACATTCCAGAATCAAAACTAGTGAATTTAATTTGAAAAATCGGTGTGCACTTCCAAAAAATTATGCACAGTCTGTTGCAATGCTGTACCTACCTGTGGCAACGCTGTTAAAGTACGCATTGCTTCTCATCATTTTTGTTTGTTTACAAATTTCACCACTTTGTGTTGACATTGTTTGTCATGTACGGTATTTGTGAAAATATTGGTGTTTTGTTGCATTTGGATTAAACAGTGAAATCAAAATAGATATAGAGACTAATAATAGTGCTTTTCCGTCGACCGTTTATTTACGATGTATTTTAAAGCACTCAAAATCGTTGATTAATGACCCCTGTTAGTGAATGATTTTCTATTAATCAACGATTTACTTATATGCAACACAACGTACATTGCTCCAATACATATTATATGTTTATGTAGTGTGACCTGTGGCGTATGCAACCAAACATATTTATACTTACCCGCTGAAACATTTATTTTGAAATCAAGTAGCTGTGTTAGTACTATCTGTCATTATTTATTTCATTGTTGCAATTTCTTAAAATTCTACGTTTATTTTGAAATCAAAAGATGGATAGTGACAAAGTTATGTAAAAAAAATCAGAAAACATCAAATATATCAGTATAAAGTTGTCAATATCATTAATAGCTTGATAGTCACGCAGCCGGCTGGTAAAATGCTGGTTTGAGTCCTGAGGTGATAGCAAGGTCGAGGGTTCAATCCCCAAGAGGTACCAATTTTTCTTTTGAAAATTACGGTCAACGGAAAAGTTTTGTAACGAACTCGTGAATTAAAATGGAGATTAACAATCTCGAACATTAACGCGCTCGCTCCGCTCAAACGTTAAAATAGCTCAATTGATATTCGCTCTTATTAATACACTTGTTCATTAAACAACCATTACTATTGGGTTTGCAAGCAATCCAATTGTTCTAACAACCATAATCTAAGCTTTCATAGGTAAGTACATAGATTGTTTACAAATTACATTGACGTTCATATTCTTCATTGGCGTCACAGTGGGTATCAAATTTCTATACATACAAAATGAAATGGTAGTGAAATCTAGTTACTTATATGAACGTGACGATCAACAATAACAAAAAAATTACGTACAAACAAATAAACCGTTTTAAATGAAAATTTATAAAATCAATGTAGAAACTCCTATAACTCTTCATTAGAATAAAAATAAATAAGATCAAATCAAAAGTTAAGTACAAGCTATTACTAAAATGCACCGAAAGTGAAAAAATGTATTTCTTGAGATGTGTGACCTAGGTTATTCTGTGATCAACAGTTTCAAAGGCTTGTTCAGCGATTTTTTATTCAAACTGAAAACTTGGTGCGATACGGTTTTGAAAGTGTTTTTATTTCATTTTACATTGTTCCGAAAGAATGTCTAATTTCGGATTTTTCATTAGGTTTCCAGCTGATGCCCATGAAAGAGTTTAGTTTAGTTTAGTTAATTCATTTACCCAAAAAAAAGAAATACATGGTAGGTAGTGTACAATTGCATAATAAAATGAGGGTAAATATGGTCGAGATTCAACTAGGTTGATGTTCCATCTCGCCATTTATTGCAATATAAGTATGCCTAAAACTACAAAATATACAAACATAAATATCGAACATACATATGAAAGAGTTCACTGAAACTGTTTCCAAGTATGGTAGAATTGGTTCTACTCATTTCGAAGGAACCGCTTTTGAAATAAAACCCTGAGTGGAAAGATATTTCTGAAAAATTATATTCGCCCCCTTTTTTTAATGAAGAGTATATCCCAATAACTGAAACTGCTTCAACTTTGAGGTAAACTAATCATTGAACAAAATTATTCTTTTAAGTCTCCAAATATAAATTTAACTTTTTTTAGGGTTAAATTCCGTTAACTAATAGCCACAGGTTATCAACAAAATTTTTGGAACTTACGTAGTTTGGCCTCCTGAACAAAAAATCCAAATGAAATTTTTGGCGGTCCCAACCAATTTGGGAGATATGGGCCTATTTTTGAGTGATGACTGGCATTTTTTAGGACACATTTCTACCGCAGAAAAACACTCAAAATTCTTCCTTCTTCAAACTAACACAATGTACACACCCCAATAATTGACCTGTTTAACAATCTTTCTTTATTGAAAGCGCTCCTTTTTAAGAAAAAAACTCATCCTTCTTTTATGATCACACAACCAACTAATCTAGACAAAATAGTTAGTGAATTTTATTAATTTCTACCGCGGAAAAACACTCAAAATTATTCCTTTTTTACACTAACACAATGTACAATGTACACACCCTGATTCGCCCGTTTTACACTACCTATTTTTTTATTAAAAATGGTTTATCCAAGAATTCAACCTTCTTTTAAAACATCAAAACAACACATTCATGTGAAATGTTTAGTGAATCATTTATGTCAAGTTGGTAACTTTGAATTTTGCATATTTGCACAGCCGACTTTTCCAGGAATTTGATTTCAACCTGAATAAGTAATTATTCACTCACTTTTTTTCCATGACATGAATAAAATTTACTCTAACCATTTTGCCTAGATTTGTTGCTTATGTGATCATAAAAGAAGGACGAGTTTTTTTCTTAAAAAGCAGCGTTTTCAGTAAAGAAAGAGTGTGAAACAGATCAATTGGGGTGTGTTAAAAATTGTTAAATTGTTGTTAAAATTGTTATTTTCGTCAATCAGCTGCACACCCTCAAGAGTATAACCCTCAAATGTCTTCAAAAGACTTAACGTGTGATGCCACGCACGATATGTGTACACATGTGTACATTGTGTTAGTTTAAAGAAGGGAGAATTTTGAGTGTTTTTCTGCAGTAGAAACGTGTCCTAAAAAATGCCAGTCATCACTCAAAGATAGGCCCATATCTCCAAAATTTGTTGAGATCGCCAAAAATTTCATTTGGATTTTTTATTCAGGAGGTCAAACCACTAAGTTCCAAAAATGTTGTTGATAACTTGTGGCTATTAGTTAACGGAATTTTACCTTTTTCATATAATACTAAGAGAAAGTCATCTACGGAGTCAACAGATAGGACCCAGGAACTGATTGTTCGGAAATCATCGATTCTTTTGGCCTCCCACTGAAGAGGTGATATCAGATCGAGTTTTCATGTTGGTATGATTTTTAGATTAGCCCAAAACTACCAATTCAAAGTTTCACTTATATTTATGTATTGATTTAAAACTTCACAGATTCCATACAGATTCATCAGCTACTATGACTGCCTCAGAAGAAATACATACTAATCCAAAAAAAATATTAAAAGTTTACTTAGTCTCTCTCAGAAACTTTGACTGCTTCTGAAACTGAACTAATTCGTATGTTAATCGCCGAAAAGGAAACAGACTGACCCACATCAAATTCGCAAAATAGTGAGTAGAAGGTAGTAGTAAACAAAAATTATTAGTATTCCAAAGTATTCAGGATTCATTTTTAATGAAACAATGACATGAATGTTTATCGAAATCACATTGTGGATTGAAAAATATTCAAAATATAATGCTTATCAAACTTGAAAATATATTTTTTCTACAACTGTCAAAAAAGTGCAATTTTTTAACCCTTTTTTGTGTAATAATGAAACAGTATTTTGATAATGAAAAATAACATACTTTCGGCACACAAAATAAGTACACTTTTGTTGAAAGTTGTGATATTAATTTGAGTTGAGTTGAGTAGCTAATGAACTATAAAGATTAGTTGTCCTATTTTTTGACAGTTGTAGAAAAAATATTGTATGCAACACGTGAGTGAAGTGTTTTTTTTACCCATAGAAATTGCCGTCAATATTTCCTACTCGTGAAAAAAGTACCACTTTACTCAATTTAATAATTTGAATTTTTACTTAATTTTATTTTAGAGCTGTCATTGACTCATCTGATTTTTCAACACCTCGTAAGGCCAGAAGAAATGACCCCACACTTTTTATAGGTAAAATGGTTCTCGGTGAAATTGTCTGAATTTTTAGTATATTGTAGTATTCGATGTAATGATTGAACGTGCAGACTCGCAAAGTTCGTTGATACAGGGCGTTCAAGTTGAAAATCGGTAATTTTCATTTAATTATTTTCTTGGGATTTGAAAGTGCCAACTGTATTTTTTTTCGCTCTTATCATCAACGTACCTTCATATTACTAAATATCGTTCAGATGGTGCAGATTACGTCATTATGTACAGAGTGAAAAATAAAAACATTTTAGTAATGTCTGAAAATTCGATGTAATAATGAAATATTGAAGAAATTATTTTGGCATGCAATATACTATTCTTATTTAATCATTAATCACAATTCATACATTTTGTACAAGGTAATTTGAAAAATTGGTGAAATATTTGTTGGCTAAGAGTGTAAACCTGCTTTGTCCAATTCTTTAGATTTCATACGCTTGTCTAAAAACACATTTACAGTAATTAAAACTGGGTTTGCAAATAGCCGATATTTGTGGGGACAAAATAAGCTTATTTTGTTTCTTTAATGGAGCAAGCTGTTTTTTTAATATAACGCAGTACTTAGTCATAATCGAATGAACCGATCAAAATTTCAGTTTTGGTCAATAGTGGACTTAACAGGTTAACACTCTTAGCCAACGATATGGCCGGTCCTTTCTTACACATCATGTATATTCAAGTGAATTATCATCCTCCGAAGATAGCTGATACCGTATAAACATGTTTTCGTTGGGATATATAGGGTGATCATGAAAATTTTCGATGATAAAAATGACTAAGGTACAGATAGTTGAGTGAAACTAGTCATATTAGGAAACCGAATTTTCGGGACAGTGCTGAGAAGAGAATGATTAATATATTAAATAATAATAAAGGAATTTCACTGACTTGATCGTGAATTACAGGGTGATTTCTGAAACGTTGATATTTTGTCATTTTTTATCATCGAAAATTTTCATGATCACCCTATATATCCCAACGAACTCATGTTTATACGGTATCAGCTATCTTCGGAGGATGATAATTCACTTGAATATACAGGATGTGTAAGAATAGACCGGCCATCTATTTCATCAATTTTTCAAATCACCCTGTACAAAATGTATGAATTGTGATTAATGATGGAATGAGAATAGTTTATTGTATGGCAAAATTATTTCATCAATATTTCATTATTACATCGAATTTTCAGACATTACTAAAATGTTTTTATTTTTCACTCTGTACATAATGATATAATCTGCACCATCTGAATGATATTTAGTAATATGAAGGTACGTTGATGATAAGAGCGAAAGAAAATACAGTGGGCACTTTCAAATCCCAAGAAAATAATTAAATTAAAATTACCGATTTTTAACTTCATTTTAAAATCTATCCATCTTCGAACTTTGCGATTCTGCACGTTCAATAAGTATATCGAATATTACAATAAACTAAAAATTCAGACAATTTCACCGAGAACCATTTCACCTATAAAAAGTGCGGGGTTCTTTCAGAATAATGAAAAAAACTACTATGCCAAAAAACAAAATGAAACTCTCACAACAGTCACTGCGAAGGTCGAGGTCTAAAGGGACAAATCTGAATTCACCGATAGACCATTTGAAAAGTAAATCTTCGATGCATGGAGATTGTGAAACCTCATCGAGAGTGAGTTTTCCACGTAGTCTATATTCATTAGAATATAATATAATCATTTTATTCTGACAAGACAGTACAATCTTTAGGTACACATTTAATGCGAAACAAAACTTGCAGATCTCCAAATAGTCTCTTAATTTCTGAATTAGAATACATCATGAGACATCCATCCTGTAAATTAGATTCATCGACAGTACGAGTCAGGAGCATTTTAATAAAAACTGTTTCATTTCGTAATAAATGAAATGAACGTGTTTTCCATTCCGAATCTTCCCAACTTCCAAAAGTATGTTGCTTCAGATCATGATAATTGGGTTAACAATATTTTTATTTCATTTAGTACAGCTTTGTAATCATTTCCTTTATCTTTATATATTTCGTATTGCTAATGTGAAAAAAGTATGATCTCCAAAATTACTACTAAAAAATGTATTCAAATAAAATTCTCTATCCGAAACGTTGTTTTATTATTCCTCTTATCTTTTTCAGTTCAGTATGTTCGAAAATAATATTGAATAAAAGCAAAGACAAGCTTCTATAGAAATGGATTAAGAATGAAAAAAACAATTTCCTTAATAATTTGCAGGTTATTCTACGAATTTCGGATTCAGATCGGATTTATTAAATTCGCGGTCAGCTTTGAATTCGTTATTCATAGAATAACCTATCTCTAACAATTAGGAAAATTATTCATTATTTTTTATCAAATATACCTATTTTGTATTCGCAGCAAGCTTTCGAATCCCTTACTCAAAAAAAATATTCAATAATTTTTAGTTTTCCATGAATTCTATTGTTTAATTGAAATGTGACAGAAATTTGATAATCTCCGACCCCAAAATCTCTCATACCAATTTTGAATGGAATCGGGTCATGATCACAAAACCGCCATCATGGAGCCACCCTTTTTTTTCTCTAATAGAAATTTCATAACGCATTGTCACGGTAGTTATGAACACCTGCCTAATTTCAAGAAATGGCTCAAAAATCACTTGCAATATATGACCAAAACAAACGAAGAAGTGAAACTAAATATAAGCTTATAAAAAATTGTCTTTTTTATATTAAACGTGCAGTGTAATTTTCTGGACAACTCATTCCACTGCTTCGAATGTAGAATAATTTTTAATCAAATTATTAAATGAAAACTGTCACATGGGTATTTTAGGAACACATCAGATCGTATCTCACAAGTTTTGCTGAAATTTTCATAATCAAATATGAAATTCCATATATTTTTGTTATTATCATTACCCTATATCATTTAAATTGCGTACGCCACTGTTGCTGGAGGGTAGGTTACAGTCGAAGGTCTCCTCTTTCCTCGCAACCCGCGCGCCAACGAACTGAGCGGCTTCAAAACAAACTGTATTGCAGGTATATGGGATTGCCGAGATGCCGAGTCCATCACTAATTTATACGTCCATGGTGAAAACTGTCGAAAATAATGTACACGAATTCGGGCGCCGATGATCTGTCATATCACCAGATCTAACCGCTACAGAGTGAGTTATGATGCATTTTACTGGTACAGGGGTCAGGTGCAATATGCAATCAACTATCTTGCCTCAAGCTAAGGTAGATGAAGTCGAAAGTTTTGAAGAAATATTTTTTGGTATTATCGCCTGTTTTGGTATTGACTCGGCTCGAAAGACCATGTTATGTATGTTACTTTGAATGCTATTAAGAACTTTCTTCTGATAATATATTGAAATGCATAAAATGTTTAAATAATTGGCTGTATGCTGCAAAGTCAACAGAGCGAATGGAATGCAGGGATGTACGCAATAGGGAGAAACATAATTCAAGGGTTCTTCAAGGGGTTCAAGGCGTGGACAGTTCTCTTATCAGGGAGATGATTGGTCAATTCAAGAGATAAAATCCTTATGGCCAGAAGCGACCACGTCTCTAAGTTCAACATAAATTTGGAGTGTTAAAACCTCGGTAAACATTGGCAACCTCACTCCCATTGTGAAAGTATGGTTTTTGCTATAATTGTAAGCGATGAAGCTGATTGTATTGAATCAGAACCGATACTTAACATCTCATAAAATATTGCCAAAGACGTAGGTAACCTACAAATGAACAGAAGGACAAACCTTCTTAAGCTGTAGATAAATACGTATAGAACAGGTTAAAAACTGGCTACCACTTTTGTCAAGCCGCCATTCAAGTATCACCAGGTATTAGAGTTGAACAATTCTCCTCGTCTGATGCTAATACAAGAACTTAAATATGAACTTAGAGTACAACAAATTTTCAATATATTGGTAACTGGCTGCCAAGATAGAAGTTGACGTAGCCTATAAAAAATAATGTTGGAAAGACATATTATTGGAATTAAGAGTTAGACGCGAGAAGAGGCAACAATCTTTACTTGCAAACTAACAGTTTTTCGTACTCTTTGACTAGAATAAAGTGGATCATCTATTTGGGTGCCTAATTCCTTACTGCCGTAGGAGGAATTTTGTGTGAGCGCCTTTGACTAGGAGTTCCCCAGTAACTTTGTTCTTAATGAAAACTTCCAGAAATGCTAGCGTTTTTCCAACTTTCAGAGTATTTGCCTCGATGTTTATTACTTCTCCCAGTTTCGCACCTTTCAGGTATCTGAAAAAATAGGAGTAGTTATGTTTTGAATGTTATCTCATCTGAAAGTTTGTTCGTTGTTATAGCAGGATCATTAAAAAATAAAAGGCGAGTCAAATGATATCTGACATTTCTATTTGTATATAAAAATAATACCAAGAATATATTTATTAGGATGAATGAGTGAATGAGTTTCAATGCTTTGCCGTTCGTTGCCTAGGAGAGATATGTTCGGCATGTCTTCGAAATGACGACAAAGGATGTGAAGACTGGGCTAGACGGGTCAATCTTGATGGGACCGCTAACGGTGGAATAATTGATGATATTTCAAAAGAGCATCTTTAATAAAAACATTTATAAAAAAATTGATTAAAATTGTTTTTTCCGTTAACCCCTACGAACGACAGCCCTCAGAAGTCGAAACTTGTGCGAGCCAAGGATTAACGAGGTCTTACCTTTTAACGTGCGAGTCCTAGCACTTTCTCAGGCCATCAGAAAAATAAACTGAAGTCGCTGGGCTTTGAATCCACGACCGGTAGCCAGAATGATTGAAAAGAATTGATTCTAACCACTGGACTACCTGACCTCCTATAATATATAATAATACTCATATAGACTGTACCCAAAGGCATAGCCTGTGTGGGTAGAGGACGGCTATTGTTATTATTTGCCATGGCGTTCCGGGGAGACTTACTGATGTTTTCGGTGGTGTATTAACTTTTTCACCTGTAGGAAAATCCGGAAAACCTACAGCATCACCCCGGGTGCGCACTTCAAGCTAGCACCAGACGAAATTGGCATCTAGGCAACTCACATCACACTTGATTCACAACAAGGCATGTGGCCACCTAAAGAGATCCGTGTACTTGAGAAAAAAGATTCCGTACCGGAGCTAGGAACGTCTGTCTGATACGAGCCAGAAGTTCCACTGCTAGATATACCTTTGCCACTGGACTACCGACCATAAAAAATAAAAAGAACTCCAACCTTTCTGTGGTGATCCAGAGAATTGAGCGAGCTTGTAGCCGAAACATCAACGGCGGACAAATGTCTCTTGAACGGAAACATCATGTGGAAAAATATATTCTCCAAAAAAATCAAAGGAATACATAAGAATTGAACCATTACTTATAATGTTCTGAATTCAATACAACATACTGGTATCAATAAATAATTTATATTATTTCCACTTTCGAATTCATAAAAGCGGTGAAAAACTGTAAAAACATCAGCAGAAGCAAGCTGAAGATTTGTTTTTAAACTTCTGGAGAAAACCTGAGAAGAAAGTGAACTCCAAAACCAGTTTGCTGCAAAAAGAAATAATTTTTCTGAAAAACAAGAAAATCCTACGCATAAATCAATTCCGGGTGTTTGTTTCTTTTTAGATTTTGGGGAGGAATATATACTAATAGCGACAAAGGTGATAAGGTGATGACAATCAGTAGCGCAGGTAGAACTCCGCCCAACAACTCAATTACCATTGGTTTACAATTATCAAACAATACCAAACGCCAACAGAAATGGAAGACAAGTAATGATTAGTGGGAGTAAAATTAAAAACGGATGAGAGCGCAGAATGCAGTCCCGCCATCACCTTTGGAGCTTGCTGTACTACATACTTCGCATATCAAAAATACTTCACATTAAGTCAAACTCTTAGGCAAGGCGCACTTTGGGACACACGCGACGCAGCCCATGCAACACAGCGCAGTGCATGCAGCACATGACAAAAATTGATAATGAGCGCATATTGCGAAACAGTGTTGTGAGTTGTGGGAGAACTTTGTGTTGTGTTTCTCAAAATGATAGAGCTAGATTTGATTTCCGAATCAGACTCCGATGAAGCATTTGAAAATAAAGTTTACCTTTACTGTTTAACAAAAAGAAAAAAGTCATGTCATAGAAGTAATTATCTTAAAAAAAGAAAAACGCATGGTGAATTTTGCTTACTAAATGACTTGTCAGAGTCTTGATTTACGAAATATCTGCGATTAAATAGAGAGCAGTTTGATGAGGTTCACAACCTACTACAAAATACAAGAAGAAAGCATCACTAGAGAAAAGTCTTTACTATTGGCTGTTTGAGTACTAGAATATTATTGCAACGACGGAGCTTCTCATCCAACCAATATTTAACATTCAAAACCGATATTACGAATCACTCTTAAGTATATCTGTTGTGCTATAAAGACCATATAGCTTTCTCAAATATTTATTCATGAAATAGATAGTGAATTTTAAATTAATGTTTAACTCAACTTTGTCTCCTTTTTTTTACTCGGATATATTTTGTTTCCTTTCTAAATGAACATATACTTATTACTTTTTTTTCTACAACTGTCAAAAAAGTCCACATTTTTTTTGTGGTTTATAAATTGAAAGTGACGAAGAGTGAACAGTGAAAATCGTGGATAGTGCAAATGGTTTTTCTGCGAACAGCGCAAAGAAAAGGGCATTCGTAGCTTCACAATATGCCAAATTTATTTTATATTTGCAAATGAAATCTGACTTTACACTTTTTGACAGTTGCAAAAATAACTGTATGAAACTCGTGGGTAAAGTGTTTTTTTTTTCACCCATAGGAATTGTCAACATTTCCCACTCACAAAGTATCACTCTACTCACTTGTTACATATATACTATTATGTACTTATCGTCTGCTAATTGCAGTTTACGAGTAATATTGTTCCATATTTCATCTTTCAGTTTAGATTTCATATAGCCTGGAACTCTTGTATAATACAAAATTTTATGTTTTCTTACGGCTTCAATTACTTTTTTTCCTCCATATTTGACGAACGCACGCACACGAAATTCTGTCTCGACTAGTGCGCGGCACACGCTTGTTTCGGCACATTCGTGTGTTGCCCTGAGCTGTGTCTCAATATGCGCATGTACATGAACACCCGTAGAGTAGAAAACCGTACCCTGCGCTGTGTTGCATGGGCTGCGTCACGTGTCTCAATATGCGCCCGGCCTTAACGTACGGGTACTACTATACTAACGTCATATTCATTTCTACTGACACACTGGGATATTCACCGTCTTTGTGTGAGAGTAAGGCCCAGCTGGACACGTCATCAACTATAGTTGCTGAAAAACCGCCATGTAAGGTACCCATTTTATTTGTATGTTCTTCCGACACGGTCATTTCTGCCAAACAGCTTCCATCCTTCAGATCTGTTACAATAACCTGTGAATGAAAAATGTATCAGTAACAAAAGGCAGGTAATGGATAGCTGACATAAAAATCCTACATGAATGTTAAGAGAGTTGTGATATAGTCATAACTGAGATATGAATTTGGAAGGTCTCTCATTTCAAAATCGGTCTATTGTGTCGATTTTCCACATGCCATGATGTTATAATCTCTGATCGTGGAGAGCTTTTCTACACTCGCAAACGAATATTTTGTTTTGTTGTTTAAAATTGTTTTTTCCTTTAACCAGCTGTCGCCCCTCTACGAACGACAGCCCTCAGAAGTCGAAACTCGTGCGAGCCAAGGATTGACAAGGTCTTATATACTTTTTAACGTGCAATTCTTAGCACGAATAGCTTGCTTAGTTAACTTTTGGGGCCAAGTCATCAATTTTTGAATGGAATCTGTAAAAGTATCAATTTCATAGAAACGCAGCACTTCACATTGAAAAAGTGTATACTAATAACAGTATAACATAGTAACGGAAACATTTCTACAGTAGAGTAGCACCCTTTCCTGTTAATTATGGTTTACAGAGCCAACAATCCAAAATTCAAAAAAAGCAAATAAGTCAAATACAACTACAAAATTCAATTGCTTTCCAACTAAGAACAGGGTCGCGAACATATGAGAGTTCCAGTGCCATAAAATAACAACTATCCAAACTTCACACAGAAACAAGTACCTATTTTCAATTTATTCGTTCAGAGATCGGAGCTAAACTTAGCCAAAGAGTAGGTTGCTGGGCTATCCCCGAATAAACACTAAGGGCCAGTTTATCAATGTCGTGTTAGCGTACTTTGACTTCCGGTTAAATTTGACTCGTGGTTAGAATGAATATGACATTTGCTAGATGAAGGAATCGACTCACATTCTAACCATGAGTTAAATTTAGCTCTAAGTTAAAGTATATTGAAAAACCGGCCCTTAATGTGTTCCGATCACAGAAATGAGTTTAAAATATATGAAAGCTTGTCTTTCCCGCGGTTTTCTAAAAGCTTTGAAGATACACCTACACCATATGTCACCTAGATGATAGGACGATATTTTCTTCTGTGCGACACTGTGCGTGCTCTGGCATCAGTGGAGCAAGTGGGGTCGGCTGAAAGCTTTCGTGTCTCACCCTGGGATTCCGAACTCTCGATTCAATCACGAACGAACGATCAACGATTCGAACTTCAGACGACAAGAAATAATCGTCGGGAATTCTCGGTACTTGATGAAAATGGAGGTAACATGATCGTAGATCGTAGAAAATGAGAATAAATGAAAAAATGAAGTAGCATTAACGTATGTAATTGAATTTAAAATCCAGAATAAGTTTTTGGCATAGCAAACGGAAAGATGAAAATTACAAGAGAAAAAAAAAATAGTGGACAAACCGGGATTCAAACTCAGGACCTCTGGGTTTGATTGGAATTTTCCTGTAAATACCAACCTAAATGACATTCTTGGACGATTCGACTGTAATAATTGATTCCCAATAAAATCGTCGGGTGATTTCGGTACTCGATCAGTCAACACAATAAAATCAACATGGAACGGTAAGATGATGAATTAAACCGCATTAAACATAAAATTCTGATGTTGAAAGAATACAGGGGTACCCTTCTCTCTAAGCGTTTCCACCAAGTGGAAAATAAAAGGCAAGAATCTGTCAGAAAACAACTACTTCCCTGGCTAATACCACGACGGACATTGAACTACAACTGACAGATATTTGTGCAACGTTCTTCAAAGAAGACCCAATTGCAAGTGCTTGTCTCGTAATTAAACAGAAAATTATTCTTCATTTGGCTGGGAATGACCACCTGCAGACATGCATGTTTCGAGGTTTATTGCCTCTCATCAGTGACAGGGTAGGTCGGACAACATTATAATTGTCCTGTCCCTGCCAAATGAATAATAACTGTTTAACTAATATTTCCCCACGGATAACAACACGATCTACAACCAAGTTGATCGAAGCGCCATCCGCACGGAACAAGACAAAACACTCCCAAGCAGCACAGTCTCCGGGAAGAGAAATCTGTAAATATTCGAACGAGTTCGAATAAATTGTGCCAGAGAGGTATCAACAATGTTGAAAGAATACAGGGGCACCCTTCTCTCGAAGCGTTTCCACCAAGTGGAAAATAAAAGGCAAACATCTGTCAGAAAACAACTACTTCCCTGGCTAATACCACGACGGACATTGAACTACAACTGATAGATATTTGTGCAACGTTCTTCAAAGAAGATCCAATTGCAAGTGCTTGTCTCGTAATTAAACAGAAAATTATTCTTCATTTGGCTGGGAATGACCACCTGCAGACATGCATGTTTCGAGGTTTATTGCCTCTCATCAGTGACAGGGTAGGTCGGACAACATTATAATTGTCCTGTCCGAAACATGCATGTCTGCAGGTGGTCATTCCCAGCCAAATGAAGGATAATTTTTTGTTTAATTACGAGACAAGCACTTGCAATTGGGTCTTCTTTGAAGAACGTTGCACAAATATCTGTCAGTTGTAGTTGAATGTCCCTCGTGGTATTAGCCAGGGAAGTAGTTGTTTTCTGACAGATGTTTGCCTTTTATTTTCGACTTGGTGGAAATGCTTAGAGAGAATGGTACCCCTGTATTCTTTCAACATTGTTGATACCTCTCTGTCACTATTTATTCGAACTCGTTCGAATATTTATAAAATTCTGGATTGATAATTGACATATTCTCGATATTCTCAATATATTTTATTCAATCTGCTAGTTTTTTGTGATTTTAAATTTACATTATTAGTTGAAGGAGTCCAGAGTATTTATTGATTGAACATTTTATTCTGTGAAGGAAATTCATTTCTTGAATGTTTGTTTTTGCGCTTAATTCTACCTTGTATAGGTAGGTACCTAAGGCAAAGAATATCCACATATATTCTTTGCCTAAGGTTTCCTTGAATCTAAACAAGAGTAACAAGAGGAGAGGTATTGTACTGAAATTGCAAATGTATTAAATAAGTGCAAGTTTGTTACAACTTTCATATACCTACTCTGCAAGTTTGCTGTAAGAAATTTGTAATCATTGCGCATACCTGTAGGATGCTATAAAGTAAAAATGTTCTATTCAGAAATCATAAGCAAGTTATATTAGGGGCAAGTTTTCATGATAGGTAGGTGTACCTCTACCAATTCCAATTAACGTTGAAAAGATAATCGTGACCGTTGTTTATTGTTTAAGAAGTCGAAATGCATTTATAGAAGGTTTGGAAATTTCCGATTGTCTACAATTTCACTGAATTTGTTAGACAAATTGCCTGACTATTTCTGTAATCATTCATCCGCTGTTTTTGGAGCATTTAAAAAATAAAGAAATTTGTAATCGCAATAGGTAGGTAACCTATACCATTGTTTAAATATCATTTAAACAATGCCTATACCTCTATATAATACTTTTGAAGTAGCCTCTATCATTGCAGTGCATAAATTATATTATTGGCATAAAATTTGATATTGCAGTAAACCTGGATATTTACCAATACCTAACTAGATAGGTATAATACTGCAGATATGTACACACTACTCCTATTATTATCATTATAAGATGTATCTTTAATTGTTAATGTATATCTTTGTTAGGAATCCATTCTCGCATAGTGTAGGTTCCAGTAATTCTGTTGCTTTTTCTGTTGAAATTTAATTCAAAGAAATATGTACATTTGGTGCATACTTATTTGTATATCATTATACCTAGCTACCTACATCCTATTCCTTGAACTCGTTAATAATATTAATATTCCCAAAATATATTGCAATGGTACCGTGAAATAATAATAAAAAAATTGTTAATGTTTCCGTCAACCGGCTGCACCTTTACGAGCACAACCCTCAGAAATCTTCGAAAGAATTCCCCATTTTTTTCAACAAGGTAATCTATTCGCCACTTAGCTATGCCCTTTTCCCCATGCAATTCATTATCAACTCCCAGTAAACTTTTGGGATGCTCTGATAGCCATTCTGAATAAAAAATCCCTACTGCAGAAGTATGAATCATAGGTAAATAACGGGATGGAAACAAATACACAAGCAATAATGACCACTAATAAAAAGAGCAACACATATACCAGACCAAGATAGATATACTGGCGACAAGAAAATAGTTGTCGTCAACTAATCGTAAAATGTAGGCAATTTGCAACACATTTACGATCGTCATATAGCCTCGGAATCATCAAAATCGTCTAGACGACACCATTGAGGCCTAATCGTCACTTCGGAATCCACTTTTCGTTAACTAATCGTCAAAATGTTGGCTATTTGCAACACATATACGATCGGCGTATTGGCTCGGAATCGTCAAATTCGTGAAAACGACACGATTCATGCTCGATCGTGACTTCGGAATCCCGGCAACATCAAAGGTTCCGACGCTGAGTCGGACTACTGTATATGCTTTACTGTGACAAAATTGTCATTCGTCAAAGTAGGCTCGATAATGTTCGCAAGCTAGGTAGACAATAGACATTCATTTACTTTTGTAAAGCAAAAAAAGTGTTATTATCCTTTTTCATGCGTTTGCGATAACCAAATTCTTGTTTTAATAGATTTATTCCTTCAATAGTTATATATAGTAGGTGATACATGTCAACGTAGATACACGCTGGCTAACCTTCAAGCTTAAATACTATAAACGAAAATAATAAGCATTTTTTTTTAATCGACTTACATTTTGTAATAGTCTGTCATGTCCCCTTGCGTCTTTCAAATGTTTTGATATGTGCTGAGCTCCAAATCTAGCTGCCGCATTCATATTTTGTTCCAGTTGCTTTGCTTGCTCTGGCAGTAGCAGTACCCACAGCATTCAATCAGGACAAAATTATTTCAGTGTGAAAGTGAAAGTTCACAATTCACAACAGGAAAGATAACTTTGAGGTTAGATTTTTTTTTATGTAACACCATTGATGTGAAGAGACCACACGCATTATTCCTCTCAAAATGGGTTGGAACGTGAGCTGTCCATGCCCTCTACTTTTTTTTATTTTGTGTAGGTAATGTAGCTAGGTATTAAGTAGTAGGTATTTTGTATTGGTATGACAATTCAAGAGTTTTGACGCTATAGCTGAGTTGAAAATGGCGGTCTTGTCGATACTTTTCTACCATTGGTTCAGTGTTACGCCATCTAACAGTCAAATAAATAACAATGGAATTTGGACATTCATATAACGATTTCTACATGTTTACGAGTTTTGGGACATTCTGACGGAATAATTTTGAAGTTTACAGAACGAGAGCTCTAGAAGCAATTTTCCACATCCATTTTGAGCCACACTAAGAAAAGTGTCTTGGCACTTCTGATTTTGGACACACATTCGATTCTATGGGTTAGGTTTGAACGTGAGTTGTATCAGGCCCTCCACTGCGGCCAATGGCATATTGTGTGGATTCTATGGAATTTCTGCATATTAAATTCTCACGTGAAACAATGAATCAAAAAATCGCTAGTTTTGAATGCATTAGACAGGGCCGCCCAGAGCCGAGCAGGGACTCGAGAAGACACAACCGCTAATGTAAGCTAGTAAGCAGCAGATCAGCACCCTTTGCTTTTCTAGAACCGAGTGGCGCCGGGCACAGGCCTCTCAGGGATTTTACGCCCCTGCACCCCTTTGGTCTACCACGACCGTAGGAAGTAATTTCCTAGGAGCTTTGTTTTGGGACGTACGTTTTTAATGCGATCATGGAAGTTTTTTTTTATCAAGATGGGATTTTGCCGATTTTGAAAAAACGCAATGAATTTGGCGTTTGCAGATACGATTTTTATTGGGTATAACTTTTTTTTAAAAATGTTCTACCTAAGTAGAGCTCTAAAAAAATCTGAACTCATTGAAATCCGAGAATTGGAAAAATTACGCATACTAACTGATAAAATCGCAAAAGAGACCTCGGACCCAATTTTTGAGTTGTTGCGGAATTGGTTCTCTATAGTAATATGACGTAATTTTCTCTCGATTTCCAGCAGTACCTACCTGTATTCTCAGGAGAGAAAAATGGATAGTTCGCTAAATCGGACAGTAATTCGTGCTTTTTAAAAGTCTTACTGGTTCTCAGATGCGGTGGTTTTCGATAATTTGCTACGTTGTAGATATTCTTTGCTAGCAGTATCATCTAGCTCTAACCGCTCCAACGGGCGTGATTGGAGTCCACAACGGTTTCAACGGTAGATTGATTGCATAGGTAATATTTTGCGGAGTTTGTGAAAGCAAACTTTCAGGAAATGATAACCGGTCTTCGCTTTTTTGTGTCACGACGACTCTCTCACTCTCGGTTGAGAGTATATCTACGCGTGTACTCCGGTACACATAACCACACACAAGTAAAAAAAGCTTTAAAAGGCTTATTCTCGATGAATGGAAGTTTATATACTCGGTGAGCCAAATAAGCTAAATTGAGGATCGACAAATCGACACTCCCAACGAACAAAGACGTAACTCATTTTATATCATATTTCCGGAGAGCCGAAATACTGTTTTTTTTTCAATATTCAAGTCAAAATACAACTTTTTTCAAGTAAATTTCTTCGTAACAACTTGGTCTAGAGAGAGATGGCTTTTTTATCGTCAGCATCAGTTTTTTAAGCTGAATACACCTACACCTATAACTGAAAATAGCTGTAATTTTAGTTACGGCTTTGTTCGTTGGGAGTATCGAAATGAAGATTTCGCTGCATTTCATAATTTGGAAGAAATAAAAATAAATGAATAATGAAAATGAACTTTTATCAAATATTAAAGAAAACAAAACGAAGTTGCATGAGCGGAAAAGCCACATGCCGCCCAACTAAAATACTCTGTATTTTACGGGGAATCGAGCGGTAGAGGGCAAAGTTTTGGATACTGGGCGCTTTAGAATGTCATCAGCAACCTTTACAACAGATGCCACTCGTACTTTACCATCATGAGCGGGAAACGTTTCAAGAATACGATCCATAGGCCACATCATTGGAGGACAGTTTATCTACTGATTCAATGAGGGCTAATGTTCCTATTTTCAGTGAAGGGTATTCCTCAAACCATTTAGCGCGTTGATGTAGGGTATGTAAATACTCTTTAGACCATCATCGATTCCAGAGTATGTAATAAATTGCTAGGGGGGTTAGGCGACGACATCTTTGATTCAGTTCAAACTGACCAAAGCAAACAACCACTCCTCAGTCGCCCACCCTAGGAAGTATTTTTTTATTAAAATTAAATTAAAGTATACATGTTAAATACTTTTGCTGCCACCAGACCCAGAGTATAGTTTGGAATCCGCTCTGGATCACCCGGATTTAGGCTAAGGGGATAGCCTCCCCAAAAGCTAGAATATGCTCAACCTTGCAATTCAAAGCTCTACTGTTTTTGGTAAGTTCATGATCGTCCTCGAAGGCAAAGATGTAGATTTGTAGGTTCGGCCACGGCTTCTCAAATGCGTGGATTTTGTATGAGGGGTTGAAGGGGTAAGTAATATTAAGAAGCAAAGTTCCACCAACCAGCTTTATTCACCAAAGCAAAAAAATGGTGGAAAATAGTAGTAAAAATTTGTAAAATATACCAACTGTAAGAATTCATACACTCCGTATATGCAACTAAGCGCAAGAAAAATAAAGTATGTAGTTTAAAAAATAGGTCACCCTCGCAAAACATGAAAGATCGCTCTACAGTTAAACGTGCATTTTTCTAAAAAACCAACAACCCTTTTAAAACATTCCCGATAATAAATCAATAGCCATATTTTTAAATTACCTTACTACTATTATAATTACAACAAAAACTATGGCCAAATTTAAACTATTATTATTATTATTATCTCATTGTCGCACTCCTAACACCCTCAAGATTTTAATAACATTCCCCCAATTTACAAAAACAAAACACCCATCAGTTTTAAGTAATAATTATTATTTATCATTTACCTGGAACTTATTTAAATGCCTCAAGCTTATATTGAATAACTCAGTTAACACCCTATATTTCTATTCAAACTATCATTGCTTTAAAATTAATAGACCAAACACGCCCAGCTTTTAACGGAACTATTATTACTCTTATTATTTGTCTTGAGAAAATTATACGCAGTTAACAAACACACATGTTGGCCTACGTAAAATTCATACCTGTTTTAGTGCCATTCTTGAGAGTGGCATATTTGCCTACACCTTCACGGGTGGGTGGTCCTCCCAAACCCAAGCGATCACTTGCACTTCACAATACCGAATGCCCTTTATGAAATCTTAACATTTTGTTTCTAGGCACGACGTCTCAGACTACCCTATCTAATGTCATAAGCCATTAAATTTATCAACCCAGAGCGACCTTTCTATATGTAAAAACAATTTTTCCCCGGTTCGAGCGTAGGTATTAGTTATTATCCTAACAAGTACGGAAAGAGTACTATTCCCGCATGAGATTGCCGTTACCGACTGCTTACCCGAACGACGCAAAGCGGAGTTCGGGTAAGCAGTCGAGTGCGGAATAGTACCTTTCCGTATGAGTAAGGATCAAGATTTTTTCTACAGAGCATTGAAACATCTTATGTGATGCTCATGAACAAACTTTCACGTGCGAGAAAAATTATTACCGCACTAGTGCGGAAAAAACTCACTTGAAGTGACATTAGCGTGCGGGAAAATTTTTCTCGCACTAGTGCGGGAATATGACACCTCTCAAACTAAATTGCGTGCGGGAATAGTGCGGAACACGCACGCTTGTAGAAAAAAATTCTTATCTCATACTCACACTGAATCCAGACACGCACATATGATTCCTTAACCCTTTCAAGCTTTGTGGTATCACGATGATACCAGCTTTCTAAAATACATTGAGGATGCAGCAGAGTGGTTTTAACGCGATACCCCATATTCTATAGCTGTAAGGTGGTGACATCTCTTGAAAAAAAATTACGACATGGCGATTCTACCGCACCAAATTTTCTTTGTTTTGTATGAGTAATTTTTCAGACTATTGTAGTGGTTTCAATCGACACCACTAAGCAGCGAACACCGGAATATTCTGAAAATTTTAAAAATTAATATTATGTCGTTTCAGGAAGGAAATCTCGAGAAAATGGAGTTACGTGGAGAATTTAATTTTCGAAGAAATTCCATCTGGGATCTTGTCGGAAGTATATGAGGAATATGACGACGGAGAAAACAACGAACATGACGGTACTCAAAATTTCATCAGTGCAACTGTTGGTAATGTTGAGAAGGCTGCCGCAATCAGCCTGGACATCGATAATAGGTTTGTTTTGGTTCTGAAAAGTATCAGTCCTGGGACGTCAGGATCATGCGTAGTTGACGAGAAGTGTGCTCTTTAGGTTCATATTCGCTCACTTTTTCTCAACTGCGCATAATCCTGACGTCCCAGGACTAATAACTTTCAGAACCAGAACAAAACCAATAATTCAGGTCAGGATTAGGATAATGGTGATGATGGTTTTAGTGACGAAGACCGTATCATAGCAATTTCCATAGACCCGACCTTGCTGGTACAGTAGATAGAAAGAAGAAAAATGGAGAGAAAGAGACTATTCAGTGCCCCCTTATCGTGAAAAACTATAACAGCAATATGGGTTTTGTTGACAAAGCCGATCAACTGAAAACCACATATCAAATCAACAGAAAAAGTTGAAAATGGTGGCATAGGATCGTATGGCACTTCCTAGATGTGGCTAAAGTCAACTCTTTTATAATTTTCGCAGAAAGAACTGGACAGATGGGTATGGACTTGAAAAACTTTCGAATATAGGTTAGTTAGTAGGGGCAGGCGCTAAAAACCCCAGAAGGGACAGGCCTAGTGCTGAACATATTTCGAACAATTTCAAGAAAAATGTACCCTTGGAAAAAAGGTGGAACCAGGCGGCACACATGCCCATTCATGGGAATTCCTGCAGATGTGCGTTGTGTAGCTCGAAAGAAAGTCAACACAGAGCAAGGTGATCCTGTTCTAATTGTGTGGTGGGGCTGTGGTTGACAGATAAAAATATCTGTTTTGTGACGTTACATTCAAAACAATGATTCCAAACAAATATTGTTGAATATAGTTGAAATTTGTCCTCATTGTTGTCGAATATAACCAAATAAATGTTTTATTCTTGAAGTTAGTTTACTTTGTATTCCCTGCTTGCTGGTACTCTGGTGAAACCAGTCCGTATTTTTTTTCAAAAACAAAGAAAAAAAATATTTACATACTTTTCGTATTCCTTAAGCTACAGCAAGTTGATTTGTTTAGTAAAACCTAAAAAAGTACAATTTTGTTAAATCTGCCTTGAAAGGGTTAAATTTTTAAAGACCGATTTGTAATACAGGGTGCGCTGAAAACATATAACAGTGCCCACTGTTACAAGTATACTCTTGGTGCATACAAGTGAGTAATAGCAAAGGCGGCTTGATTGGAGTGCTCCTCAGGAGGGGCAGATAAAGGTTCCATGGACAAAAAATGTCCGACCGTCAAGGCAGTGCAGTCATTTGGATCGTTGCTGAAAGGGGTTAGCAGGGGGGAATAGAGATTTCTAATGGCTTTGGACACCCAAATAAAAAGTGACGAAAGTTCTTAATTTTTACATCCTTGTTGCCAGGGGCGCGCTCTGTGATTGGTTACCATAATGGCGGGAAGTTTGAATGACATGACAGCTACAGTTGAAAATGACATTTATACTCC
Source organism: Chrysolina americana (assembly GCA_958502065.1). Lineage (NCBI taxonomy): Eukaryota > Metazoa > Arthropoda > Insecta > Coleoptera > Chrysomelidae > Chrysolina > Chrysolina americana. The sequence goes on along the minus strand of OY293417.1, from coordinate 45,404,965 downwards.
CTAACCTTATAGTAACCAATCACAGAGTACATTCCCTGGCAACAAGGACGGAGAAATTAAGAACTTTCGTCTCTTTTTATTAGGGTGTCCAAAGCCATTAGAAATCTCTATTCAGAATGGCTTTGATCTGAGTAAATACGGTAAGAAATTCTTCATACTTAAGGATTTGGGATGGGATTTGACGGATTTGACACCTGCTTCCTTCCCATAAACCACCAAAGTTGGGTGCTGACGGGGGTTGAAGTGCCATACAATACATTCATGCAGAAGATGCAGCTGCCTCAAACATTGCATTCAACTGTCTATGTGCACCGATAGAGTTCGTCCCACAGTCGCTATAGAGATTTGAGCATCGTCCACGACGAGCAACAAATCGTCTTAGAACCGCTAGATCACTCACCAACTCAAGGTGAACTGCCTTAGTGGCAAAGCAGAGAATAAGCATAGATATGCCTTCAAAATTTTGGCACATTTGGTTCTAGACATGGAAATGCGAAATGGTCCTGCGAAGTCAGCACCTGGATGCAGAAAACATTTCACACGTGACACGCGAGCTGAGGGCAAGTCTCCCATGGGGGCTTGTGCAGACTAAGAGGCATATTCAGTAAATTGTCGTAAGAATACGATATCGTTGCGCTAAAGACATTTTCGCCAATGACATTCTTAACGATAAATTCTTAAAATACATTCAGTATCAATGTTGTTAGAACAAAATCTGGTAACATAGTATTGTAGTAAAACTACACTAACTAATTTTCCTAAGAGCGGCTTTACATTATGCAATTTTCATGCAATTTTTGTGCAATGCAAGACTAAATCTTGCATTGCGCTTGCGCCCATGCAAGTTTCGTGCAAGCCCAAAAAATTTCGACTGGTTGAAATTTTCACGCAATTCGTGAGCAATTCTAGTGAGTTTTCTGGTAAGAAATTCAATGCCAATAGCACACTAAAGTACCTATAGATATTGTTTTTCGAATGTCTCCTAACCTTTAACTCCAACTTAAAAAAGAAATAGAAAATTTGTCACAAGCGTTAGTGATAGGTGGAATGTCATTTTTTGAATTTCAGTAAAGTACAAACCAACAAAGTATCAAAATATTTTATTGAGGTTAGATTTTCTCGAAATATATTATGTGTGGATTCATGCAGCACCAATTAACAATTATCAAGTAGCAATTATCAATTAACAATTTTCAATTAGCAAGTATTGAAAATGCTGCATTCATGCACCCAAATTAACAATTACCAAGGAACAAGTGAGCATGCGCACAAAGCAGATCCGTGCCATTTGAGTTAACCTCACTTTGTCGTAGAAACTGTTTAAACATTCAGAGTCTATTCGTTTTCCAAATGTTTATAATCAATTTTGTGCATTCACGATTATCGTTGAAATGGAAGCTACTCAAATATTTTTTTTGTTGATTTTCGATGCTTTCCGTCATTATACTGACCAATCCACGATCATCTGCGTACTAGTTGCGCACTAGAAGAAAATCTCGTTCAATTAGAGTAGAAAGATAAAAGTTGGCCAACTTCTACTTGTTACTTGATACTTGATAATTGTTAATTGTCTGCATGAATGCATTCATTGTAATACAAGGAGTTCAACTTGTACTTGGTAATTGTTAATTGATAATTGTTAATTGGTGCTGCATGAATCCACACTATGTTGGTATAAACTGCTGGCAATACAACAATAATTGCATAAATGTGACACAATTTTTAAATTGCCTTGCAATACCTGCCTTGCATTGCATAAATGTAAAGCCGCTCTAATTTATTTGAAACACTATTTACAACAATTATTCACTAAACATTTACTTCAATAATTTATTTCTACGGTGTCAGTCTCTATGCGCTAACTCTGGAACTGTAACTAACTCTGAACTCTGACTGTCCCGCCATCTGATACACAACGGCTATATATAGTAGCATTTACAGTTTTCGATCTTTCCAGTCTGTTCGGCGACTTGTTAGGGGTTCCTAGAATGTTCGGTTAGAACTTCGCGTCTCTTCCACGGATGAGTCATGTGTTTGTCAGAAGAGGACTTGTTTACTTTTCAAGTGTGGAGTGTAATTGGATGATCAGGGCCGGTCTCGAGGCCAGTCTCGAAATCGTTACAGTATTAAATGGATTTGGTAAATGTTGGTACTTGAAGTTTAATGTTTTGGGACCAAAAACGTTTGTCGATACTTGTGCGCGAGTTTTAACGAAGTTGGGTGCTGTCAGAATGAAATTTGGTTACAGTTTGAATAAAATATACGTACATAATATTGAACAATTTAATATAATCTGTAATAAATATAATGATTGTTTTCATCCAGTCTTGACTATATAATGGATATAGCTAAACCGATAACAAAGAAGCAGCGGGGTATGAATAAAAGACGACTTTAAGAGCCAATTTGAGGCATTTCTCAACGAAATGAGAACTAATGATTCTGAAAACTATTTTTATATGGGTGCAATCTATACATCCTATGATTCCTGGTATCTCATGTTTCATAAAGAATCTGTAAATTCATCAATTATTTGTTATTATTAAACATTTGCTACATACTCATGTTTTGTGTGAAATATTTCATCTCTCCACATACTAATTCCACACAGTGGACATTAAAGCAAATATCTGACAGAAAACAACTATTTTCCCCTACAGATATTGAATTATATCTGTCTTCTATTTGTGCAACGTTCCTCACGGACACATAATTGCAAGTGTTACTTGTTATAAAGCCATATCAACAACCTCGTGAACAGATCTGCTGACATTCGGTTGAGATGAATTGTTGTGTCTGTCTGATCCTACAGGTTTCTGGTAGCTGCCATGCGCTTGAAATAATAATGTGCTAAAAAAACTGTGAACATACAAATGACACACTCGAAATGCATGGCATCTATTTTCGTCTCACCCTGATAACAGGAGCTCTTCCTGTGTTTCTTTGTGCTGACAACATAAACATCACAACTTCTTTGAATAATTATTGTGCTGCCTCTTTATTCGATCTGTACATTTGCCGAAAAAGAATATCTGGTAACTCAAACTGCTGTTGTCTCAAATAGTTTTATAGATCATATTTGAACGTACATATAAGTGCTGAGAATATCGTAGTATTCATGTATTCCACCTGCGCAATATATCTTCTCTAAGTAGCTATACTAGTTGTCTCTGGTTATTAATTTTTTATTGAACAATTTCTTTCTTTCCTCTTTCCAAATATTTAGATTCTAATCCAAATATGAAATAATCACCTATACCATTATGTTCTGTGAATTAAATCATGTTTCATGTTTGATATCCACCAACAACAATATCGACGTCGTATACAAACGATAAATTTTATCATAGAATAACGATAAAACGATAACGATATCTAGCTACAGAATCGCAAATATCGTTAATTATCGATTATCGTTCACTAACGACATCGTTAGGCGTTACAGAATATGCCTCTTAGGATTGATTCACTAAAAGTTTATACATTTTGATAGAATTTGCCGAATGGCACGTTTTGAATTTGGGATCCACTAATTTCATAAAATAAACAAAATCATGAACTTATTCATTTGATCAATTTGGTAAATATAAAAGGAATGCTTTCTGAAGTTCAATGCAGTAATTACAAATGTGTACATTCATTTAATTTCCGTGAGAGGTGCATTTAAATTCCATTTAAATATTTATAGTCTTTCAAAAAACCGCTGCTTTGTGAATTCGCTTTGAGGCTGTCTATAGAAACTTAAAAATGTACGCTTCGCGACGTTTTGGGTAGTTACTGGCGATGAGCGTGTTTGCGGACATTAAGCACTCGCAAATAATTACTAGTGCCTCTATTTTGTATCCACATTGCGAAGTCGCAGATCCCAGCAGTAACTCTTTGCAACTTCTATGCGATGGATTCTGGTTCACTGGGTAATATACCCGCAAGCAGATTCTATATTTACAGTTTTCGATCCATCGAGTCTATACGGCGACTCCTTTAGGTGTCTCTCGAGACTTCGATTTCGTTCCTCAGAAAGTACGCGTTTCTTCTACGCGTGACTCATGTGTTTGCGAGCGGAAACCTTGTTGACTTGACAAGGGTGCATTTATTAATGAGGTGATCAGGGCCGGTTTCGAAATCGTTGCAATATTCCTCCCAGATAACACATAATATCCTAAAGATATCCGTTTCATGTCCAATTCTGGTCGGAATTTCAGGAAGTACTTCTATATGTTTCCATTTTCCGTAGACGGAGAATGGAAAGCAATGTGAGAGGATGAAGGCCGATTCAGATACATGCGTGCACATGCAGGGTTTTTGAAGCACGGGTGGTTTAACGCCATACTTACGTTTTTGTGACTAGAACTTATTTTATTTGGTTCTGTAATAATATTGTCAATTCTGAAGTAATGCTCTCCCTTAACTGGTAACATGAAATTTTGGAACACAACTGGTAACGTGCTGCAGTCTGGGAGGCTGGAACTTGAAAGCAAAAAAAATTGTCTCATAATAATTTTAGTAAAATGTACTTTGGTCGTCTGTGTATGAAAGCGATTGCAACATTGGTTCTTGCATGGGCACAGGGTAAAGAGGATTATCACGGTACGTAGAACCCATAGAGCTTGTTACCCATTAACTGAAAAGCACCTGACTTTATAATCGGATCTTGATTTCTCATGATATGTCCAATCACTTCAGATCTGTCCAGAATTACCCGGTGTAATCCTTGTTGAAAGCGGCTTTCTGTTTTTGTTTCCGTCGGTAACAGAGTGACAAGTGACAGCTCCAGGACCAATCACATTAACCAGAATGGGAATGACAATTCAATAAAACGACACGAATTGATTCCGTCAGATCCTAGCATTAAAACGCAGCTTCTCCTTAACACGTTGTTGTCACTGCCATTGTCATTAGTCATTTTATTGTCATTGTCATACCAAATATTTGAAAAAGTTGTATACGCTGCTGACGGAATTCAATAATATTTAATTTTCTTATCATCTGTAGTTTATTTGAGTGCTGAATTTGCGGGCGAGTAACTCAAGAAAATACTATGGAAGAGGTCATAAGATTATCTTAAACATGAACTATCCAATTTTTGCAGAAGAAAGAAAATTCATAAATAGGTGAAGTTAATAATAATGGAAGATTATGATGATGAAGATGAGCCAGATATAACGGAACAAATTTTCCATAACAATGTTAGGGAGCAGATTGTAAGTAGCCATACAAGTTTCATAATATGAATATTAGTATTGTTCAATTGTAGAACTGATTTTTTATTAAACTGGTTTAGAACTCTTGATCTTACAATAGTCTCGCAGAAGTCATGATGCAATTTCTGTGAAGTCAAGCTTTCTTATAAGTGAGAAGGAAGCTCTGAACGTTTAGGCACATCTTACAAAACATTGGGAGAGATACATTGCGCCTAGAAATTAGATTTGAGTTTGAATGAACATGAACATTTTTCAAAACTCTTTCGTTGCTTCAATCTTCCCACCATTCTGTAGTTGTCCTGAAGACCTAAAATTCTTTCAATCGAGACTATTCCTGTCAACAAACTGAAGAATTTTCTATGGAGGTTTTTCCCAAAGCTCACAAAATTCAAAAATATAAAAACAATACCATTACCAATCCCTCTTCCCTGTCATAATTTGTGCTTTCTGGCTATTCATTAGGGTTTTTACATTGGAATCTCGGTAATGGTAAAAGATAGAAGGGTATTAAATGGGGGTAAAGTAGTATTCCAGAGGTGATTTGTACTACCCCATTCTACAAATAATGAAACCGTTTCTAGATGAAAAAGGTTGATTGGACTTATACTACGCATTTGCATATAGTCATATATCTCACAGTAGATTTCATCTAGTAATTGGAAAAGTATGGGCCGTGGTGAGAGCGTGAGTTCGAATGTCAGCATTGCCACCGGTCTTGTGCATGGCATCACACGTATTATTAAAATCAAGATATACGGAAAGCCGCAGGAATACTTTTGAAAAGAAATAAAATCTTACTTTTCAGCAATATTGATTTTGAAATGTACCACTTTTATTAAGATCAAACCTCCAACCAGAGGAAAACTCTTGATACCATCAGAGGCGAGTTATCGAGACGTCAGCAAGCTAGTGAGCAGAATTTAACAATAAAATATGTCAACAATATTCCTGTAATTATAACAAAAAACTAGATTCGGGCAAGTTATCTGTTTATTACCAAAACGTTAGAGGACTTCGAACGAAACTATCTCAACTGTCTCAATGTTACAAATTGCCCTTACGATATAATTATTCTTACTGAGACATGGCTCACAGCTGATATCAACGATACCGAACTTGGTTTTAATGACCTTGACAATCTATCAAACTGGTGCTCCTTAAATGGCATGGATTTGAATGCTACAAAGTGTCATGTCATGCGCTTTAATCGATCCCTTGTACCTACTACCACTTTTGATTACAACCTAAATGGTCATATATTGGAGGCTGTTAATCAAATCAATATACTATACCCCATCTTAAGCTTCAATCAACACATACCTATGGCTATCCATAAAGCCATGAAAATGTTAGGGTTCATCAAAAGGCTAACCCATGACTTCACTGACCCAACTACTATCAAAGTCCTTTATTGCTCACTGGTCCGCCCACACCTAGAGTACTGCTCTTCTGTCTGGTCTCCACATTATATGAGATATATTAGGAACATCGAAAATGTCCAACATAAATTTCTCAGATACATTGCATATAAATCGGGAGTTCGTTGCGAGTATGAATTGATACAGCGGCAACTGAATATGCCCTCTTTGGAAACTAGAAGGAAACAGAGAGACCTATCACTACTTTTCAAAATCATTAACGGTAATTGCAGTTGTGCTGAACTAGAAAAAATTAATCTCCATGTTCAAAATCGACCAACTCGACAGCAACAAACATTTTATGTACCATTTTATCATTTAAACCACACATTTAACAGCTGCATTCCAAGAACTTTACGTTTAGATAATAGTATCACTGATCTTGAAATGTTTAACACCTCCCTGAATCATTTTAAAACTCAGTTACGGAATACTGAGCTTCAATGTTAATATTTTTTGAGATTTAATGTTGTAATGTTTAAGTGTATAGCATACGTTTTATTGACGCTTATTGTCTTGTGGTTTTTAAATTTTTAAATTCTTAATCAACCCGTTCAAATTTGAACTTATTCTTAACTTTAGTTTGTACTTCAGCGCCGTATATAATCTAAAATTGTAATTTATACTTTAAATGGGCTTGCCCGTAAATAAATAAATAAATAATTAATGTTTCCGAAAAACAATGCAAGTATCAAACACGCCATAATAAGAACTTTGAAGTATCTACACATAAAACTGCAATTTACTGGAAATCCCCATTTTATTGATATGAAACTATTTAACCCTCTTCCCAACAGACTGAAAAGTTCAAACGACAATTGCAAAGATGTTTCAATAAATGTTTGGAACTTTTTATAGTGTGAATGTGTAAAAGAACAGGTACCTACAGCACCTGATAATTAAACTATAATTTTAATTGGTATTCAATGAGCTTTCAAGCGTACTCATATTTATAGTATTCTATTTTTATTTTATACATGCTTGTATTGGCTTTTTATAACACTTTAGAATAGAAGAGAATATATGACCAACAAAATACAGCAAAACCCTAGACCTACATTATAATTGTAGATTTTTGAACTATGCCAAACACATTGTAATTCGGGATGAAAGTATAAAAGAGTACGCTGACAAAATATTCAATATTACAAATTTCGGATTTGTCTTTTGATTTGAAATCATCAAAGGTAATTGGTTTCTGACAAAGGAGAAACTACTCAAAATTTTGACTAGGGGTCCGTACATGTAGAGCCGGGACCATACCCAAATCTTTGAATATTAAAATATTCATAATTTGCACCTGTGACCTAGAAGGCTTCGTAACAAAAACATGGATAAGTTTTAAATGCAGTATATTACTACGTCCTTTATATATCCGTACCATTTTGCTAAATAAAACCTGTCAAATCCACTTTGCAAACTATACATATTCACAAACTTCTGTTATTAATCCACAAAAAAGAGGATCTATGTAGCGTCCTGCGGATGAGTATGAATCCATACCCGCCCAGTCTATAGTCCTGCCAAATTAGCTACTCAACAGAACTAGTAAAGAGTAAAGAATGAAACTTGAAGTCGAATTTAAAAATTATTATACCATCATGTTTTCTATAGTCTCAGTGAATTTTTCAATACTGATTTCCGATAGTATTATACTACTTCATGCCGATGACACCTGCAATGTGATATATCTTCTTTTCAATCTATTCATGTAAACTATTTTTTATGTTATTATGCAAATAAGTTACTGTCATTTTCCTTGAGCTTTATGAGATAAAGATAAAAGATAAGATACACTGATGTAGATAAATCATGGTAATATTTGATGGTAGCTATCAGCTATCACATATTACGAATCTGTATCTTTTGGGAAATAAACTATTTATAAAATAGAGCGCCATTATTCGGACACAGAGTTTATGTTACTGTTACTTTATGACCAAAAGTATCTAAATTTAGAATTATATGCCGTTGAAAAGAATAGTTTGACTATAAAGCATATTTTTGCATACTGTCTGTTTTTTGTTCATTAACAGATCCAATTCAATGACCTCACCGATATCCATAACAATGCAAGTAGGCCATTAAATGCAAATACCGATTTGTCTGTTTGCTATATTTAGATATCTGTTGGTAAAACACGGCGACCCTCAGATAAAGTAAAGGAAGTGAATGTATTAAAATCACTTTAGTCTTTCCATTGCCCTGTATCTACTTACGAATAGATGTAAAATCTCATTTGGACTGTTAGCTTGTGGAAATATTTATGTGATACCATCAATTAAAATAAATAAATTGAATCAGGTGAATTTTTAGTTTTTTGAAAATCGAGTCATATGAGAAAAGTTTCAGGTTAGGCCTGAAATTATCCCTCAAAATTTAATATCAAATATGAATCATAATAATAATGTTTTTCTCATAAATACACATATTAGTGTAATCAAAGTAGTTATTTGCGGATAGCATAGCAAACAGCCATTATTATATATCATGGCGCTCCGACAACTTACTGATGTTCAAGTGGCTCATCAGATAGATGTAAGAAATCCCAGAAAACTTGCAACACAATCCTGCTATAAATAAATGGAACAAAGTTGAAAGGATTTTCTTCAGAGAGTATCAAATAATTGAAAACTAAAGATAGATGCAAGAAATCCTAGAAAACCTACAACACAATTCTGCTATAAATAAATCAAACAAAGTTGAAAGGAGTTTCTACAGAGAGTTTCATATAATTGAAAACAAATAATTGCGATCAAAGCCGAATATACTCTTCTCTCCACACATTACACAAAGTGAAAAAATGAAGCAAATATTCGACAAAAAAACAACTTTTTTATATATACCTGAGCTTGTTCATTGTAATTCAACTCAACTTTTATGATTTGAATCATTTGTGTAACCTCTGTGCATTTAAATTATGAAGTAAATGATTCATTATTATTATTATTATAAATCAATTAGTATCCTTTATTTGGTTGAAAATGAGCACCTGGTTACGTGCATGTTTCAAGGTTCTTGCCTCTCATCAGTGCTGGGGTAGGTCTGGCAATATTAGAGTCGTTCCACCCAACGAACCATAATATAGTTGATGTATTACAAGCAATTACTCTTCTTAGGATTGGAATCTGGACATTCATACAATGGACATACATTTTTCATCCAAAAGATATTCTAAGGATGTCCAATGTTCATTCTCAGTCCAACAACTTGTGATTACATGTCATCCTTCATGGGTGTCCATAAGTGCACGTCAAACTGTAGGAGGCCATCCTAGGAAATTCATGATCACCGTCGACTGGTTTCTCTAATTATTCACTTCAACCATGTTTACCTCCGCTTTCGATTTAATGGGTTGGAGATTTTTCATAACGTTAGGTATATTTGCTAGTGATGAAGTAGTTTTTACGTCTAATAGAATTTTAAATCGAGGATGATTTTTTTTTTAATTCAGTTCTAATTTTGATTTTCATGCCTGCATTGCCAAAAAACTATGCTCGATTTAAAATTCAATTAGATACGTAAAAACTACTTCATTATTTACATGCACACTTGAAGTTTCCGATATGAAGTCGGTGCATAATCCTATACGTGATTAACACCAGCTGCTACACCAATAAAATAATGTCACTAGGTGTGCATGCGAGAATTGTTTCAACATCATCAAAATGAAACCTCATCAATCGCATAGCTCCGGTTTTGGAAATAGGATCAGTAGCATAGAGGTCCCAGGTTCGAATCGTGGTTGATCCACATTTTTTAAATTCAGTTTTAATTTTCATTTTCCCATTTGCTATGCCAAAAAATTATTACCGATTTGAAATTCAATTACACACGTAAAATCGACTTCATTATTTATATTTATTTGGCTGACATGCACACTTGAAGTTTCGGGTGTGAAGTCGGTGGATAATTCTATGTGATTGACACCAGCTGTACACCGATAAAAAAATTGCACTGGATGTACATGCGAGAATTATTAACATCATCACAATTTACCATCATCAACCGCGCACTAACACATTGCTGAATTTGGAGTGCGAAAAGAAGGTTTTGGAAATGGGATCAATAGCGTAGAGGTTAACGCATTTGGCCGAAAACCAAGAGGTCCTGGGTTCGAACCCAGCTTGATCAACATTAATCCAAAATTTTGAAGTCGGTGGATGAGTCTATATGTGATTGGCACCAGCTGTACACTATTAAAAAAATTGCACTGTATGTACATGCGAGAATTGTTAATATCAAAATTAACCATCATCAATCGCGTACTGAATTTGAAAAGTGAATCGAAGGTTTTAGAAAAAGGATCAATAACGTAGAGGTTGATATTTTCTGTATTTAACCGGGTAGGATTTCGTCCATCTCGAGCAAGCCGATATAAATTTCAGGTTCGAGAGTAAGTAGCGTGTTAATTATTTCACGGATTCCTTCAGTCAAAACCATCATTTTAACAGAATGGTTTGAATGAAACCTGCGGATTTCAAAGAATAAATCTCGTTTACTCCGTTTATCCACATCTTTTCGGACGATATTCGTTTCGCCTGAGACGGAAAACTCCTCGTCCGAAATCGTGGAGTACTTCATCAATCTTATGGGCTTGTATTTGCCTGATGGTAAGGAATGAGTACTTCTGATTCGTTCTCCACGAAGTACTCCATAATCCTTAAGAGCGTAAGGCAACACGGGTGTCTCATCTACGAGTGACGGAGATGGTAGTATAACACTCCTTGGGCCGCGGTATGCCTGTGGAAACAGGCTGAGGTCGCGGCGGTAAATGCATTAAGATCGCAGGAACCCCACGACACATTGTGCATTAGTGTCCGGGATCTCTATACTCATCACGCGACTTCGGTAATAGACCAGAGTGTTGAAGACGCCATCCTGGCAGGCCATTTCGAATCCCTCGGTCTCCGACTTGAGCCCACTTGACCTGAGAAATGGGTAAGTAAAATTCTTGGATAAGCCAAGGTCGTCGATGCCTTGAAGACTCCTCCGTATTGGCTTCTCCTTATTAGTTGCAGGAGTATCTGTCTCTGCAGCTTCATGTGAGCTTTTTGCAGAATGGGTTCCAATCTGGTAATGGAGTTTCGGCCACTCTGTTCAGTGCCGATCAAGTTTATCAGCCGCACGGGCTGCTGCCTTAAAAGGAAATTCTCCAGTCTCTGCTTCTGGTCGTAGACCATGGGTCAGAGTCCAGTACCATTTCCTTATGGTACTGGACTCTGATGTAAGATAACCGTGGAACGGACGATTTAGGATGCAAGCTCATATGACTATGTACTATTATTTTGCGAGTTTTTACTTCGAGTTGTGGCAACTGAAAACCATTCTGCAGGAGTAGAAAAAGGTCGGAAGAGCAAGAATATTTTTTGATGCAACTTTGTTATTTCTTGGGAGTTCTTGCCGAGGAATATTTTTTACTGTGGGAGCGGCGTTGTTATATCAGGTAATTTATTATAATTATGTGAAAGCAATAGTAATCAAGTTACTTTATCTACTACATCCTTCACACAAATCATTTCAGTAATGATCATAATGGTATAAAATTCCAAAAGGAATATTTGGATATGAACTAAATCGAATGATAACTTCCAATAAATTGTAAACACCACACCACATATTTGAAATAACATGAGATAAGTGAAATTCATGCCACACATTCATCATTTAATGTCAACATCCACACAAATTCAGCTATCATTGCTTTGTTTATATTAATACCTTATTTATAAATAGATCAATGTGACCTTCAACTGTAAACACTTTGAACAAAGTGTGACAATTGCTGGGAATCTCGTGTTTACATGGTCATTGGCATTATCTTTATTCTAGTTAATTATACATTTTTGGAATGACATTGACAAAGGTTGTTCAATAGGTTTTTGATGTTTATTCACATTTAATAATCTGACTGAGCTGAGCTAACGGTGGGTACGATATATGATATTTCAGAAGAGCATTGCCCATGAAAATATCTTTAAAAAGAGACTTATCGCCAACCTTTCCGCGGTGTTTTAGAGAAGCGAGTGAGCTTGTAATCCAACCATCACTGACAATGGCTCTTTTTCGGACTTAATCTGAAAGTTTCAGTGTTAGGGGCTGCATTCCATATATGGGAACTGTTCCAAAGCAGGTCGGGTCCATGCCTTATCAATCTTGGGGGCACTGGAGTAGTAATGATGATGACTAATACATTATCTTTATTTTAATAATCCTTGATGAAGTCCAGTAGAACTGTTCTACTATCTTTCAAAGAATATGTTATCAATTTGATAGCGCACCACCAAATTTGGTTACCAGTTTTTGTGTTCAGTGTCCTCTAGTTTTATGATGAAAGAAATAGTGGGCAGTCGAGATCTGCAAGCCTGTGTGCACCCACGATTGTTCTGTAACTGTAGACTGACACATTTCATAATAAAATGTTGATTTCACGCCATAATAATATAATGTCGCAAAATCGGCAGATTTCCGAATACGAATGGAAAAAATTATTTGAAAATTCTTTAAAAATGTATTCACCATAAAACTCTTTATTTTTCAAACTCCTTATGCACCTTCCAAATGGTGACCTCCTTCCATATACGAGGGAATCTGAAAATTGTAAAATAGCTCATGAGTAAATTCCTATCATTATTTTAAATGCATGAAAATTTTGTAAAAATAAACAAGGTTCAATTAAATAATAATGATGATCTAGTTTATAAACACATTCTTTACCCGAAGGTATAGTCTGTGCAGGTAGAGGATCACTATTTTTTGTTGTTGAGCTCCAGGGCAATGTACTGATTTTTGGTATAGGGAAACTCGAAATAAACCTACATTACCACCACTCGAATCATAAGTAATTCTTCACAATGGCCAGTACTGCTAGTGCATTTCAACACTTTCATCTGACCATGTTTTCTAATTTGTGGATATTTTAGCCTGATAGTGGATTTATATTTGACATTCCTTGTGCTTTATCCCGTAAAGCATTCGCAAATTCTTCTTGAATTACTTTCAATTGGACCCAGTTGATTTTAACTTTTACCTACTGAGAGAGTGTTTACCAAACTGTTTGAAACTTTTGTTTTCGTAAAATTGTTTGCATGCATTCTTGGAAGTATCTTGATGTTTATTGGCCCCTTAGAAATCATAAGGTATATCAGTACGGAATTTCAGCAGAACTCCCATTTCACGCTATATTATAGTCCAAAATTGTTTGGCAGTCACGAATCGCCGCAGAAAGTATTTTTTTAACAAGCTGATTCATGCCGTAAAACTGATGTGAAGAGATCATTGCCCAGCGTTTTTTCTAGAAGCTTTGCCCAGAATCTGCTGGATACATTTCAACGGTAGTGTAAGAGCCTTGCCGACGAAATTTATGTAGTTTAGGAGGTAGCGGAATATTGGATATCGAATGCATTTTTTATTATTTGTTCATTCTGTAGTTATTATAAGGCGGTAGGTATATATATGAGATCATCCATGAGATATATTAAAAAATACATGGCGGCGTGTGATGACTATACTGATTAGATAAATTCACCTCTTAAAATTTTTATTAGTTATATAAAATCAAAACAAGTTTTCCTGTGGTTCACACAACATTTTCGTTTCTTCTATTAATTACTCATTTTGTTCAATTCATCGTGTATAGGTAATTCCATTTTTTAAAAAAGGAACTTGTATTGTTTCATAAACTTGTATTTTAGATTAATAATAAAAATGGATTATATATCCCAGTCATCTGCTATGACCTATACAATAAGTATATTCGTCTGCAAGTCTCTTTTATAGGCGTTGAAAGTCTAATATGCTTTTTGCTAACCAAGAATAAGTTTTATGAAATGGAAATTGAATTATTTTGTTGAATTCTATTACAGCGTTGAAAGTCATGCTATTTGCTAAACAAGACAAAATTCTCACTGCACAGCGTTTCTTGTAAAAGCTTTGCCCAGAATCTGAAGGATACAACTCGACATCAGGCTTGAGAGGCTGTTAGAATCATGCCGACAACATTTTTGTCTTTTGGGATATAGCAGAATTTTGTATATTGAATACATTTTTTATTATTTGTTCATCCTATAATTATTATTAATCGGTAGAAATATGAGATCATTCATCAGATATCTTGAAAAAATACATCGTGGCGTGTGATGAATATACTGATTAGATAAATTCATCTCTCACAATTTTATTAGTTATATAAAATCAAAACAAGTTTCTGTGGTTCACAAGACATTTACGTTTCTTCCATTATTGACTTATTGTGTTCAATTCATCGTTTATAGATTGGTATTTACATTTTATAAAAGGAATTTGTATTGTTTTATAACTTCTATTATAGATTAATAATAAAAATGGATTATTTAATCCAGTCATTCGCTATAACCTACACAATAGGTATATTCGTCGACAAGTCTTTCTTATAGACGTGGAAAGTCTAATATGCTATTTGATCAACAAGATAAAATATCATTACAGACATTGGAAATCATGCTATTTGCTAACCAAGACAAAATTAAAGTGATTAATATCACCTATTCTGATAAGCCTATAATATTCCTTCAATTTCTTAGAATCGGCGATAAAAAGCTTTCGAGAGGAATAACAAATACACGCCCATAAAGTATAGAACATATTCATTATTTCTGAGTATTTTGAAAAAATCATCAGATTGGTCTACGGAAAAGTATATTGGGTGCCCCGTTGACAATATCACAAATGCCATTTTTACTCAAATGCAGATAAGAAAATCGACCTATCCGAGGATATTTCCAAAATATCTTCAAAATTAGAAAGAATTAAGTAATTCATTCAAAGTTGATGATACTTAATTTAAAAATGAAATTATTCAAATTGGTCGAAATTTTGGTCTGCCGAACCTCAGCTGCCGTAAAAAAACACTGGCCTACTTCTCTTATCCAATCATCTGTTTCCAAAAGTAAGCGAATTTTAAAAACAAATATAATTTTGCCATACTCGAATTTTTTACCACTGTGATTCACAGGAGTGAAAGAGGTTAGATTACACCATGTATAAGAGTGTTTAAATCACCCTATGTTATTCTCAGGTCTTCTGAAAGTGGTAACCAAAATTAAGTTGTCTAATATTGGAGGGTGTTTCTCAAATTTTTCAATTTATGGTATGTATAAACTACGCCTTAGACTGTCCTCAAATCTCAAATCTCATGGTATAACATTTTTGAGTACTTTTAAGTAATCCCTAGACGGTTCCCAAATCGTTCATCGCTCAGCATATCATTCATTCCGGTCGTTGATGGTTATCATTAACTTTTCCTGCAGTGTTTTTTTTTTAATTTTTTTTCATCTGATTCCAAGCTTTATTCAGATTAAAATCTTCTGTTGAAAATGTGCAGGATATTTTTTGGAATGTCTTCTTTGAATATTCTTGGATAGTATCATGTGGTTTTATCCAGTTCTCTTGGTCTCGTTGAGTGTGTTTGTTAGTGGGTGTTCTGTAACTGCGGATTTTTTTAATATACACGACAATTTCTATCATCTTCAGTTATGCTTCTTTTCGTCACTCCAATATACAGATATGGTAAAATATTATCGGCATATAGCGTTCCCAATACATTTGGTTGTTAGTTGGTGTAGCCAGTCGACCAGTACAAAATATAAGAAATATACGTGATGGAGAGTCAAGTAGTCAACTGGACTACTGATCTCATCCCTACAAACTGTTGCCTCGATCACAACTTCGTGACAGTGTCAGTATTTCAATCGCAGTCGCGGCAGTATTGGGAGTGCTATATGCCGATAAAATTTTACCATATTTGTATATAGCATTGCAGCTGCAAGGGATGCAGTAAACACCAGGAGTAGAGAGGGGATACCGCGGGCTTTGTCCAGAGGTTTTTGTTGGTTTGATTATCGTTTTTAATTCATGTCTCTCCAGAAGCTTGCCAGTCCGCTTTTGGTTTTTCTTCTCCGAACATTAGAAACCATAGCCTTGATAAGCCCTCGCAGTGGCATATTATGTGTACTGATATTTCCTCTTCTCCCTCGCAGAACCTGTCTTACTTCCTCCCTCTTGGGCTAGTGAACCGGTCCCATCATTGTCTTTAAAACCTGTGTGTGTTCGTACCCAGGCTAGGGTCAGTCTGTTCTGGCTGCCTAGATCTTTTAGGGCTTCTACGTAGTCCCTATCAAGTTTTGAGGTCATGTGTGAGTTGACTGCTTTTATCGCCGCTTGGCTGTCTGAGTAAATGTCTAATAGTTTTTTTCATACACTATTGCCTAATTAATCCATTCGCACAATGGTATATTGCAACGATTTCCGCTTGAAATATCGTTGCATATTTGCCCTAAGCTCAATGAGATTCTTGGTACAGTGCCCGCCATAAAGTATGTAACATATGGGGAAAACTTAACTATTGGAGTATTGGAAAAAAATGGGGGGTTCGGTTGTGCATGTTCGACAACTAGAAAATCGGTTTTGACACATGTCACGTGATCATTGGTACGGCGTCAAATTGAAAACAGTAATATGAAGAGGCAAAATGTGGGGCAAGATGGCAAGATACGGTAAAAAGTAATTTGAAAAAGATTCATAGAAATTAAGTTTCTACTGATTTACAGTGTTTCAAGCAACAATTCGAAAACATTTATAATAACAATGTTTTCTAAATTTTTTCAGTCTTTTAATGAATATCTTTTTTCTTTCGTATGAATAGTTTGTTGTTTTTTGTTGTTTTGTTTATATCCGTCAACCGGCTACACCCTAACGAGCAATCCTCAGAAATCAGAGACTTGTGCCCTTACCTTTTAACGAGAACAGTGACCATAATGGGAATCGGACCCATGCCCCTGTGATTGTGAGGCAAGCGCTCTAGCATCACGACAAACAAGTTTGACTAGTGAAATATTTTTATTTCGAAGATAATGACAAAACATTCTCATTTTCTCCACATCAGCTGGCACTCATTAAAAAAAAACAGTTTTGCCAGGAACCTCGCTGTTATATTGGTTCATATCCAACAGTTATGTCAGAATCGACTACTATTGTGATGATATGGCAATCTCAACACAACGTGTTTTCCCGAGTATAATCATGTTTCGATGATTATTCCACTTATGCTAAAATAGCGTGTTTTGATTGGTTGAAATTTTAGTTTTGGTAATTGAAAACATCATGTTTTCAATTTTGTAGTTCGGCTCTTGATTGGCTTGATCTACAGCTGTCAGTTGGCAAGTTCCGGAATCCAAGAACAACAAATAATTGAAGTCACTGGCCATAGTATGGTTTCAATTTTATTCATGAAATAATCTTAACAAATAAAACTCGTGTTATCGGCGATTATCGTAAATTCCTTCTCGTTTTCGAAACAAATTATGGTACAGTCCATCCAGTACTTTTTGTCATGGTCATGTAAATATAATAACAATTAACTTTGTAATTTGTTTTCCATTTCAGATATTTCTCCTCGTCTTTTTGGTACTGTATATCTTGAGCTTTGCTTTGCTGGGTCGTTTCAAGCGTAGAGGCAGAGAAGATTATTTCAGCAGCGATGAAGATGAAGTAACCGTTTATAGAATCAGCACTTGGTTGTGCACTTTTTCATTGGCAGTATCTATTGGAGCTGTCTTGCTGTTGCCCGTTTCCATAATTGCCAATGAGGTATTGGTGAACTATCCCAATAGTTATTATATAAAATGGCTGAATGCTTCTCTTAT
This sequence comes from Chrysolina americana, assembly GCA_958502065.1. Taxonomy (NCBI): domain Eukaryota; kingdom Metazoa; phylum Arthropoda; class Insecta; order Coleoptera; family Chrysomelidae; genus Chrysolina; species Chrysolina americana. The sequence goes on along the minus strand of OY293417.1, from coordinate 45,386,665 downwards.
ACAAGGTAAGTGCTGAAACATATCTGTAAATAATTGTTTTTTGTTGAAGTTGTGATTTCCGTCAACCTACTGCACGCTTCTGAGCAACCCTCAGTAATCTTTGAGAGACTTGTACTAGCTAGGAAAGACGTAGCCCACGCATCTACCGATTATTTAATCAAGAAGTGAACACTTGGATTAGTAAATTTTTATTTCAATTTGGAGCTAGTACATTGCAAATATCTCATTGAATGATATGTTCATGTAACATACTGTGTTAATCGAATTTTAATTCAATATTGATTGCTTCTTGCTCTGAACATAATGTCGAGGCCGCTTTTTATGGAACAAATTTCACGCTATGCAAGTTTGTCCTCTAAATGTATGTCCATAAAGTAAACACCTGTTAACTTTTGAACGGTTCCTTTTTTTGTCAAACGCTGGTTCATAGTTCACTCTCTGTATATATTGCATGTATGTTTGTGTAATTGTTTCTACAGTGCAAATTTGTTGGAACATGTTGCAAGCCTAACAATGCTGCCAACCAGAATATTGCAACTGTATTGATATGACCTTATGCGTTGCTTAGCACTTTATGTTGTCAAACTCTGAATATTGTTACTACAAAAATTTAAAGAAAAAACCTTATCTTGTCTAATTTCATCAGAAATCATCTACACTAACAAATAATCTAATTTTACTTGCTTCCTCGGTTTTAACTCGATAAACAACGGTCACGATTATCTATTTATTTATTTATTTATTTATTTATTTATTTATTTATTTATTTATTTATTTATTTATTTATTTATTTATTTATTTATTTATTTATTTATTTATTTATTTATTTATTTATTTATTTATTTATTTATTTATTTATTTATTTATTTATTTATTTATTTATTTATTTATTTATTTATTTATTTATTTATTTATTTATTTATTTATTTATTTATTTATTTATTTATTTATTTATTTATTTATTTATTTATTTATTTATTTATTTATTTATTTATTTATTTATTTATTTATTTATTTATTTATTTATTTATTTATTTATTTATTTATTTATTTATTTATTTATTTATTTATTTATTTATTTATTTATTTATTTATTTGTCTCCAATATTTTAACATTATGCCATATCCATTATCCACTTATATATATCTATAATTAACAATGTTGGTATGAAAAACTGAATGTGTATTAAAACAATTTGTATAATAATAATAATAACCCCGGAAGAAGCTCGACGGGCCCTCAAACGCTCGAAGAACTTTGCTGCTCCAGGCCCTGATGGCCTAAATAACTATTGGTGGAAAAAAATTCCATGTACCCACCACCATCTAGCAAGAGTTTTCAACTCATGGCTAGATGGGGAGCAGCAGATTCCGGATTGGTTTGTGTGCTAATCCCTAAAAACGGAGATTTGTCCGATCCGAAGAACTACAGACCGATAACAAGCTTGGACGCATGTTATAAGATGTTTACACGCATCTTGTACATGCGAATGCTCTCCGCAGTTGAGCCGGTGTATGTACGAATATATGAGCAAAGAGGGTCAAAGAAGGGGGTCGCTGGCTGCAAGGAGAACCTGCTGATAACAGATGTATCACACAGGACTCCGTGCAGTATAAGCGTAACCTTTCAATGGCCTGGATCGATTATCCCAAGGCACATGATACAACATCGCATGAACTCATCATGCATTTGCTCAGATGCCTTGCGGTACCCGATCAAATAGTGAGATGCATTGAACAGCTGATGCCGCTCTGGAGGACTCGATTTACCATAACATCTGGTAAAGTCAGAGTCCAAACAGAGCAGGTTATCTTTAGAAGGGGCGTATTTCAAGAAGACTCCCTCAGCCCTCTTCTCTTCTGCATCTCACTACTGCCATTGTCCATTGCACTACGGAAAACCCGCGGATACAACTGCGGCACCCCCAGCAACCGGAGGCATAAGGTCACCAAATCTGTTTTACATGGAAGACCTTAAACTTTATGCCTCCGGAGAAAAGGATCTTCATCAGTCCTTAAGGGTAGTGCAAGAGTACACGCATGCTATCGGAATGGAGTTTGGGATCGACAAATGTGCCACGGTTCATCTCAAAAGAGGACGATGCGAGGAATACGGAGAGGACGTTCAGCTCGTAGACGGAAGCATTCTACATCATCTGGATGCCGAGAGACGTATACCTACCTAGGATGAACCTGAAACTGGCAGCCTGGGCTGGCAGCCGCGACTTCAGGACCGGACGTACATCCATATATTTTAAAACATTATGACATAATTTTCTCTCACGACCTTATGCAACTATTGATTCCTTTTGAATTTTGTATTATGTACAACTGGATACATTTCTATTGGAAAATCATATATCAGCTAAGATAGAGAGATATTAACATGAAAATAATATCTGATCAAGGCCTTATGCAACGGTGGATTTTGTTTAAGTTTTTTTTGTGGAATGAATAAACATCCGGCAAGTAGATAGTAGTATAGCAGCCGAGTTAGAAAGGCCCTAACATTACGAAAAAAAAGTGAAATTCACAAATTTCCAAACTTTGAAACATTCGAATATAATTTTCACTCAAGGCCTTATGCAACTGTGGATTTTGTTTACATTTTTTTTGGGGAATGAATAAACATCCGGTAAGTAGATAATAGTATAGCAGCCGAGTTAGAAAGGCCCTAACATTACAAAAAAAAAGTGAAGTTCAGAAATTTCCAAACTTCAAAACATTCGAATATAATTTTCACTCAAGGCCTGATGCAACAGTGGATTTTGTTTAATTTTTTTTTGGGGAATGAATAAACATCCGGCATGTTGGTTATATTATGTAAAAGATATTAACTTCACCAGAAACTTGAAATATATTTTGACATAAAGTACAAATTAACTGACATTCTATATCAACAAAAATACTAAGTGATACATTGAACACAAACAAAATAGGAACACATACATGAACAAACACGTTGTTTTTATATTATCCAACATCCCCTCTCAACGTGGCATGATTATCGATTCCAAGAGCTTCTATGTGCTTCAACAGAGTTGGACTACTAAGAGTTTGGTGAAAATATCAGCAACCATAT
>OY293417.1:42897464-42977464 GCA_958502065.1 Chrysolina americana | reverse complement strand
AAACTTCCTAAGATTAAAATGGGATAAAAGATTTAGTTGGTACTATTTATTTGCAACGCGTTTTGTGTAGCTTACAAAAAACTATGATGCTGCAGCATATATTTAGACAGTTGACTCAATTTGAAATACCTGAAAACTTGGCTGCTTTCTTGAAACAATGTGAGAATCACTTTTCGATACATCAGACTAACGTCTTCTCAATGCTTACTGAAAAATAGCAAATTCAATTACAATAGTGTAGCCAACACCCTGAAGCACCCTGTATATGTCAATGCTGTGTTTTCAATTTAAGTTCCCGTGAGAATGTTATGAATCTGAAGGTCAACCTAATCATTTATCAAAGCTAGCAGGAAATATGCCCGATAATGCCTGAGTTCGCTTCTTCGAAGAATACGATTTCTTGTTTAGTTTTCAATTTTGAAATGTTTAGTTGTTTCGTGCACTCAGCTAGGAGAATCTCCCATACAAGTGAGTGTTTATGTGTATGGTAAAGGAAATATCAATATTTTCTACACACAATTTTTAATTAACTATGTCTTTTTTATATGCTATCGAAAGGTACAGACATTCCATGCATCCAATTATTTATGTTGAATAATTGGATTTTTTTTCCTTTTATTTTTTCGTTCATAAACCAATGTTTTTTATTTTTGCTATCGAAAGGTAAAGACAATCCATACCTTTTTAACTTACATATCCAAAAATAAGGACAGTATGATTTTTTCAATTATTTATGTTGATAAAAAATTTTTTCGTTGAATTTTTTCGATTATAAAGCCATGTTTTTTATTTTTGCTATCGAAAGGTCAGGAAATTCAATGCCTTTTTCATCAATCGACTTGCTTTCCATATCCAAAAATATCGACAGTATGATTTTTTTTGACATTTTTCTGTGGACACTTCAAAATCCACAAGTAAAAAATTCAGGAAATTTATGGTGGCCGTTTGATATGGCTTGACAAACTAATTCGACAGAGGAACCACTAGTCATTCGAATGAATATTTATCCAAGTATGCAACCATAAAAATGAAGCATTGTTACCGACATCAATTGCTACTATGATCGTAGATGCAGTGATGCAGATGACACAATTATTCTCGGTTTATTTTATATATTCAATCATTAATTTTTATTCTGGCTGCATATTATCTGGAGAGATATGACTTTTGACAAAAATTCCTTTGAATAATGATCTTGAAATATCAACTTCTATGTTTCCATGTTTTGTAGTACAAGCCTGGATAAAGAAAGAAAATGAACTCAAAGATTGTTATTTTTGTAAATGCTTGGCAACATGCATTTGTATGGACACGCAACATTAGTTAAGGAATTTGGGTATCCCTAATCCCTTTCTGCATCCTCGAATATATTGCAGATTGCAATTGAAGATTTCGTTTGTGTATGATTCATTTCAACGGATTTGTAGGTTGATGAGTGCAGTGTTTTAATTATTTGTGTAAAATAAGGGGATTGTTATTTTTGGATATTTAAGTTTTGAGTGGTGTAAAATTCGGGTAAGTGAAAGGTGTGATCAATGTAATCGTGGTAGGTAAGTACATATTTCTTGTTTCTCAATTATATGGAGAAATAGTTATTTGAAAATCAGAAAACTGCAATAATTGCGAGTAATGTTTGATTGCAGTGGCCGGAGATTGAAGTGAAGTAGAAGAGATAATTGTTTCTCAATTATAATGGTAAAATAGTTATTCGAAAATCAACAAACTGCAATGGGTGCGAGTAATGTTTGAGGCTGAAGGCTGAGGTCTTCAATAACGACCACTGGCAAAACTAGTAGAATCTACCGGACTCTTCATTGACAATGAAAAACCCTTCTTGGCAGCTTCTCCTGATGGTGAGTTTTTCTTTGAATAATTATAATTTATTTATTATAAAATTTGTCTATTATAGGGCCCATTGAAAATACGCATTGTGTAGAGGTGAGGTGGCTACCGAGGTTTGACATTAGAGGAAGCTACCATACTGAAAAAACATGTTCGGAGATGAAAGACGGTAAATTGAGATTGAAGTGAAACCACCACAAAAAGAAATTCTTGCTATTTTGTTACGTATGTCTGAAATCATCACAAAATATTCATAGAAGAAATAAAAAAGGACGAAATTTTATGGAAAGAAGAGATGGTACCAACTTTTAACACGTTCGCTGCTGAGCTAAAATTTCAAAATCTGACCTCTCAGGCCAAGTTAATTTTCATCAATGAATGATGATGTATTATTTATGATACACTCACCGAACAATAATAATTTTGTTGCTCTAGGCCGAGTGTACTATTTATGATACACCAGTAATTTATGCTTTTTTTATTGTTTCAGATTGACGAACGCCACAACGACTTCTACTTCACTTCACTTCACGATTTACGTGCATTCTTGCACTGGCTAGAGCCTTATCTATCTTTTCTTGAAAAAAGAAAGACAGCTTTTGCTCTATTTTCTCATTTAGAGCAAGAGTGCACCTAAATCGATGTACTATTGTTATAGAGATAGAAGCTTCCAAGTGTTAGTGAAAAAGAGACTACAGTGATAAACATAAAAATGTCAAAAAGATTTTATTCAGACAATGAAATTGAAAAATGCATGAAACAGGGGAATACCCTGATACGGACATGAGTGATGAAGATTTGGATGATTCCGACGATGATCCGAATTACCTGGCAGAATCGGAATCATATGATAGTGACACTGATGATTCAATGCTACGGGCTAGTGCTTCGATTTCAAAACCCTAACCGGAGAGAAATAGGATAACTAGCCGATCTCTATCGCCTCAACCAAGTACAAGTAGAGGAATAATTCGATCTCCATCACCCCCATCGAGAGGTTCCACCAGGTCTCCATCACCCCAACAAAATACAAATATAGCCAGTCAGTCTCCATCATCGCCCCAGCCAGATAATAATGTATGCGACAATATTGTATGGACCGAGCCAGTAGGAAACCAGAAGGTATTTCAGTTTCCTGGATCCCGTGGAATGGATCCCAACATTAGTGGTATTATGGCGTTGGCAGACCCAATAGACTACTTTGAACTCTTTCTTTCTTCGCAAGTTTTAGATAAAATGGTGAACGAGACAAATCTCTATGCAACACAGGTTTTGGAAAAAAGTGACGCTGCTCCCAGTTCCCGTCTACATGACTGGACTCCTACAGATAGTAAGGAAATGATCAAATTCATCGGTTTATTAGGATGGATGGGTCTGGCCAAAGTGCCCAAATTGGCTGATTATTGGCGCCGAAGCGAGTTATATGCATTCCCACTTCCAAAAAAGACCATGTCGCGAAATAGATTTGAGTTATTACTCAGATTCTGGCACTTCGCCAATAATGAGGAGGCTGAACGGACCAATCGTCTAAATAAAATAGAGAGTATTCTGCAGATGTTTATAAACAGTTTCCAAAGTACATACACACCAGCGCAAAAAATATGTATTGATGAAACTATGATACCTTAGAGAGGGAGGTTAAGTTTTCGTCAATACATACCCTCCAAAAGGCATCGTCATGAGGTAAAAATTTACAAGTTATGTACCGATAAGGGTTACACCTGGAACTTGTCGGTTTATGTTGGCAACGATAAAGCCGATGACCCACATGTGTCTGCTTCTCAAAACGTGGTGATGAAATTGATTGAAGATCTTCTAAATAATGGTAGAACATTGTTCATCGACAACTTTTATACAAGTGTACCTTTGGCTTGTAAATTGATCTCTCATAATACCCACGTCGTGGGCACTCTCCGCAAGAACAGAAAATATATTTCCCCAGAAATAAAATCTGCACGATTGCAAAAAGGTGAAATCATCGCTAAAGAATCCGCTGATGGAATAACCATAATGAAATGGAAGGATAAAAGGGACGTGATGATGCTGACCACCACTCATAAGGGTACAGATACACATACTGTTACTTCAAATATTGGGAGAGAAACTGTGAAACCTGTATGCGTTTTAGACTATGATGCCGGAAAATCGTCGGTGGATGTAAGCGACCAATTATCATCATATAAAACATCTCTACGTAAGTCGATAAAATGGTATCGAAAAGTAATCATCGAAACTTTGTGGGGCACCAGTCTCGTGAACGCTTACTTTCTCTATTGCGAAAATTCGGTACACTCTACAAAATTGACAATCACGCAATTTAGAGAGAGTGTTATACAATCGCTTCTCAATTCTGAACAAAGAGTAGAAGCCAAGAGAAAAATCCATCATTTGGTTCAACATGGTCAACATAAAAGGGTTCGGTGCAACGAATGCTATAAAAAATTTGGAAAGCATGGTAAAGTGGTAGATAGCAAAAAAAAAGATGGCTGCACAGGTGAAAACTGTCTGCGATCAGTGTGAGGGAAATCCATTTTTTTGCAGATAATGTTTCAACCGTTGTCATTGATTATCATTTTCATTTGTTGTTTTATTTTTTTTTACGCCTTCACACTTATTTTGGCGTCTATATAATTACTTTCTTTGTATTCACATGAATAAATCAAATTACTTCACTGCCATAAGTATTTGTTTTATACCCACACAATAGTCCCCACCAAAACCCCCCAGGCCAAAACTTTAAGTTTCTCTTTATGCTGCCAGGCCGCAGGGACCATAAGCTAATGTATTTCTCATTGCCGATGTATTCTAGGGAATACACCACTGTTCAGACAGAATAGTAGTCCGTGTATCATTTAGGATACCCCCGGCCTGTGGAAAGCACTACATGGTGTATCATAAATAATACACCCGGCAGCAAGTGTGTTAAAAGGTATTGAGGATTGTATTTTGGATGAGATAATACGATAACGTTTCTTGCGAAATGAGAAATGCTATGATCCACCATGGATAGGAGAAGCAGTTGCATCAGGAAATAAAAATAAATCATTTTTTCATTTGTTTCATTATTGCCTACCTCTTTGAATATTCTGTTACCCTACCACTCCTTTTTTTTTCATAATTTTTTCAAATTTTTGTGGCACATAAAAGTGATCAGCAAGTATAATGAGTCCAAAGATGTCCGTCGTGGTAATATTGGCTAGTTGACTATAATTTAGGTTAAATAGTACATGAGACCATTTATGTTGCAGTGTACAATTTGCAAACACATATTGGAGTTTTGAGATATTTCGGAACTTATTTTTTTAACTGCGGCTCTGTTTCAGTATATACATTTTTTTAATTATTTTTCATTCCACGTTTGATGTTGTATCACGTATGTATAACGATTCCATTATGTTCGTAAGGACTATCCAAGTCGGGCCTGTCTCAGAAGCTGTTATACATTTGGAGGGCACGCTGGTAAAATATCCATTCCCTACATCCGTAGGGTGAGTGATTATTTGGTCCGAGATTCATATGCACTGAGCAGACGAAGTGAACCAAAGATAATGGTCTTCTGCATTCATACGGCAAGGATTTCTATCGTATAATATAAAGGCAAGCCGGTATAATTTTCAGATTCGAGAGCAATGTGTCCATCATTAAACCAAGGACACCTATTATCAGATCCATCATTTTAACAAAATGCTTTGGGTGAAGCCTGCAGAGTTCAAAGAGTTATCGATCTTTATTCCATTTTTTACTTCTCTTTTCCGGCGATGCTCGTTTCGACAGAAACTAAAAACTATGACGAAAATAGTTTTACTACGATTATTCTTATAATTATCTATTATTATCTTTGACTCACAGTATATGTGTACCTATATATTGATCTAGGCTCAATACTAGACTATTTTTTTCTCTAAATCTTTATGAAACTGTAATAGTCAAGAATATATGTCAGTCCATTTTAAAATCTCAATCAATATGCAAATTTCCTAACTCCTCGTAAGTTTCGCCTGTGTAATTCAATCATACTGTGAATTATTCTTATGATTTATCTGTTAATGACTGTGTAACTGCGGATTTTTACTTACACATATTTTATTCAGATCCATTCTACTATGATTATTAGGTAAAAATATCATTATTCCTATATGAAATTGAAGAGACTTATTCCTTTCATTATTGGGTATATAATTTTTTCAGAATAGCTCTAACACTCAATTTTTATTTATATTTTACAATTTTCTACTGTGAAATCACTGTCCCCTATATCAATCCATCAAAATATGCTTTAATATCGGAGAAATACAATTCTCGTTGACAAAGCTTAAGGATATAACCTATATATAACTATAAAAGGTAATTTGAAATATTTAAATATAAGACATTTTAATACAGCAACGTCCAGGTCATTTCATCAATAGGTTTATGTGGATAAGTATAAAAACGATCTATACCTACCCGTCCATACTATAGTGACTCTTATTTCAGAATCTGATTAAGGAATTTAAGAACAAAAGAATATATTGAGCTGCCCCTCATATGCATCAATACACGCCTATGATGCGACAAAATTTATAAAAGAATTTATAAGAAGCATATGTCGCCACTTAAAGTCTCGTTCATACCCTCGCGAATTTCACAATTTTTTTGCGAATAAAATAGCTCCAAGTCATACTGGACCAATCGTTGATGCAGAACCATGTCGGCAGCCATTTTATTCGAAGAAAAATTGCGAAGTTCGCGGGGGTATGAACGAGACTTAATGCGAATATTCGTCAACATATTTTATTCTACTCTATTCATAGTGCTGTGCTTGTTCATTGCCATCACCCAAATTCCAGTTCAGTCATAATTTTGAACTGACTGATGCAATTTCTTATTTTGCTGGATTTTGGAATATTGCTGCCTAATTCCGAGTGCTGCTCGCATTTCTCAAAAACACAGTGTAAAAAATTGGTCCATGTTAGGTTTTGAACGATTTCAATAGGTCTTCTTGTTGACACATTACGAAAATGTCAACAAGTACCCCATTATGTTCCAAATATATTTACAACATTTGAGTAATTTACGTGTCGCTAATTCGCCGTCCGAGCAGTAGCCAGCATGAATGCCATTGAACGGCCACCTTAACTACAAGACGTTTTCCTCAAGGATGGTAAAGGGTCCTGTCAGTATGTCTTATTTCAGGGCATTTTGAATTGACCACATTAACATTGTAACGATCTGGTGCCATACCTGTCTGCTACATCTATCTGCTTGTCACCTGATTGTAAGGAATGCATTGGGTCACCGTTGCATTCCGATGAATCATATCGGCTATTATAAAAGAAGATTAATTTGGATACCATTCGAGCAGCGAACATAGGAATAGTAAGTAGACTCACCATCGACCGAGATTAAGAGGCTAGCTTAACGATTTACTTATTTCAGTTGTGATCACGAATGACTGATATTTCATTCATTGAAATTAATCAGTTATCGCAGTTTACTATATTTTCATTACATTATCAATATAAAGCGAACAGTGAACAAATTACAGTATAATTGGGTCTAGTAGAAAATAAAGTAGACATCTTATGGCTGAAGTGGATTAGACCATTTATTGTATATAAATTAGGTGATTGAATGAGAATATGATTTTATAACAAAAAATGGATGGAGAATCTATGAACGAATTCATTCAGTCAGTTTAATTGTTTTCGAGTAACTATCTCTTGATATTTTTTGTAATTGTTCAGACACAGCCGGTCCAGTGCTCACAACCATATCGTAGAATATTCCTTTTCTGTTTTGTAGAAGTATATGTGGATGATCGAATTCTACAACTTTTCCAGCTTCCATCACTAACACTTTGTCTGAATCCATGATGGTGTTCAACCTATGAGCCACTGTCAACACAGTACAGTTGGCAAACTTTGTTCTGATAGTTTTCTGAATGAGAGCATCAGTCCTGCAAGTAATATTTTTATCAAAATAAACGTTTCTGATGAAGTAAATATGAAGAAGATAAATCTGATACGAAGTCATACTTGCGCTATTTCATAAGATGATTGCTAATAGTTACAGTGGAGGTGATATCATCAATCATTAAATCCGAATCCGAACATGAAGATTCAAAAAAGATAAAATATTCTAATGAATTAAAAGTAAAACCTTCACTTTTTCTTTGGGTTGATGAAAAATCAAGTTTCGAAAGTAATACATTAAACATATGACTTTTGAATCATTGTATCCTATTTCAAGCTTAACGAGATCCGAAATTGACGTGAGTTCGGTAAATTATCATATTGATATATACTATCATAATGAATAGATCTTCATTCAATGTCTATTTTGACCTGAATGCGAAGAATAAGGCAGCAGGCACACTGAGCAACCATGACCGACCGTCCGCAACCGTCCAACTACGACCAAAATTTCCAAAACGTGTATGCTTATCGGATTACTCACACTGAATGATCGTCTTCAACCGTTTTTTGAGTTTGAGTGAGTTTGAAAGTTTTTATTGATTCCTTTCAATTTTTGGTCGTTGCGGGACGGTCGCGTACGGTCGATGCTAGTCTGTCAGTGTGAGTCCTTGCTTGCCCTGTTGAAAGGCTCTGGAGAACTATGATTCACTGTTGATATTCAATTTGTCTTTCAAATTACTTTGTATTTGTGTGAGGAACAAATATCAATGAGTCTCCGAGATTTATAGAGATTTATTGTTGGTTCACAGCAGTCTTGATAGGAAATACATTTTATCACTTTATTTTGAGAATTTTCAATCTTTTTCCCAACTTTTCAATATGTAGCCATGATAAATATTTATCGATTTGGAGACCCAAAAATTTGAAAAAACTACATGTAGAAACATGACAATACCACAAGAATGTTGCTCCTATTCAACAACGAAACAGTCAATAACCTTTATATAAGTTTTCATAGAGTGAAATTAAAAAAGTGAAATTTGAACTTACTGAGGATCAACATTAGCAGTCGCTTCATCCAACATCAAAATTTTGTTATTCCTAATAATTGCTCTTGCCAAACAAATGAGTTGTCTTTGACCTACACTGTAATTGGAACCTCTATCCATCACTCGATTTTCCAGCCTGTTGATGATATTTTGGGGGTCTTTGAGTTCAACTTCATTTATGGCCTTGTATAGTTGTTCATCGGTGAACTCATCGAAGGGATCTAGATTGTAACGAAGAGTTCCAGAAAAAAGAACTGGATCTTGTGGAATGATTGTGATCTTTGACCGAAGATCCTTCAGAGAAAGTTGAGTAGTGTCAATTCCATCGATGATGATTTTTCCTTCGATTTGAACCAGTCGAAATAATGCTGAGATCAAGGAAGATTTTCCCGCACCTGTTCTTCCCACAATTCCTACCTGAAATTTTAAAGATATTCAAGCAAAGTGCAAAGTTGGACAATGAATACTTTAATATTTCATTGGTTATAATATTATGAGTGTCAATTGAATAAACTGTCTAGCCTTCGTAACCTGGATGAAATTAATTGCCAAAAGATCAGTAATGGACCCATGAGTATATCCCCAGCTACCTCTTCCCCTTCTATTTCAACCCTAGACATCAAGATCATTAATCAGCAATCAGTCGACTGAGTGTGACAAATATATCATTATTACAAACTTAATTTTGTGGTTAATCATGTTTACTAAGAATATAATTGAATAATTCAATTATGTCTCTTATCGACTGCAGTTTCCTAATTAATAGAATATCAGCTATTTGTGATATAAAGTGCAAGGTGATAGATGGTCGCTCGACAAAACAATTATTGCGTCGCATCAAGTTATTTTCTTCCTGGAAAACAACTGACCCGTCAATCCTTCAGTGATGAACAGAAAAAATTAATCGATAGAGCTGGAATTTAAATTTAAAAATGAAGATAATCGAAGAGCTTTAATCGAAATAAATCATATTGTTTTACTATAAGAGCATCTTTTTTATGTAAATACCAGGAAACCCGAAATAGTTCATATCAACGAGATGTAGTTTTCTAGATGAAACATGAATTTATTCAAAAACAAATGAAACGAATTTTTGGCAGTACTAAAATGTCGAAAATGTATTCAAACCCGAAGGATGGAAAATGGTTTATTGTTTGGCACGCTGCATGGTTCTGCGAAAGGATTTGTTCCAGTCTCTGACTCTAGATTGTCATAAATAAATGAGTAGTACAATTATTACTAAGTGGATTACTTCAGAGTTATTTCAAAGTTTGGAATAGCCACCTATGATAATAATGGACAATACACCATTCCACTATGAAAATTTTCTATAAAATTATATGCTTATTGATCTTGATATATGGTCAGAATAAAACCGACAAACTTCTAAAACAGATTCCTCACCTCATTTTGAGGTACCTCTGAGATACATGTATGAAAAATTGAGAGTACGTTCTGACGAAGCATGGTGTAGTGATATTACTTCCCGTATATTATAATCGCAGAATGCTAATTCATTATTAGCTATCGAAGTCCTTTTCATCTTTCTGAATATTTATAATTATTGGAAAATATAAAACATTGCGGGGGTGGAGTTTTCCAAAGTTTTTGAATGATGCAAAGTGGAGTTAGGGCAACGGCAGTTGCATGTAGTAAAGATATTTTTCCGTACTTGTTGAGATGATTACTATTACGAAAAATGAGCGGAATGAAATACTGAAATCTTTTTCTTGATTATTTTGATAACTCTGTTATCTTAGTTAAATTGAATAGATCATCCCAACTTACCTTTTCGTTCGCTTTAACCGCAAAATTCAAATTCTTGAGAATTTTAGGACCTCCTTCGAAATAACTCATTGAAGTATTCTCGAAGGTAATTTCTCCTTTAGCTGGCCAAATTTTCGGGGGTGTTTTCGGGTTCTGGGGTTCATAATCTGGTGTGAGCCCTTTGTATTCGAGCACTCTTTCCACCGACATCAGTTGACTGGAAATATTAGCAGACATACGCATGGCAAACTGAACCATTCCACTGAGTTGTGTAGATTGTGTTATTGCAAGACCAACACTTCCACCAGAGAGACCGAAAACTGTGAATACAATTAGAAGATTTTTTCTCATGGAAATGGCGTAGTTACTACCGTGATATTGTGAGATATCAATGGTGAAACCAAACAAAACATCGTCAAACTGTTCATTTATGGGATACCGATATATATTAAGTACTGTCAAAAATCAAAAGCAAGGAATGAATCGTAATTTGGAATGACGTCTTCGTTCTCAGTGAATCAGAAAAATAATTGCTGAGCTGGACTGGAAGTACTTGCAGAAATAACACAATATTTTATATAGAAATAAGAAATTAAGTTTCTGAAAACAAAACTGTAATCTATTTGAGGAATGCAATTTTGAAGAGTGAACTGCTGGAGCATAACCGAAAGGAAAATATTTGGAATCAAAGAGTGAATTAGGAAAAATTTCTGTGATAAGGTGGTAATAGCAATACAGTTCTTTGTATGGATTTAGTCTAGTAATGTGAAGTACGTACTTCTCAGTCATTGCAGTGGCTTTTGAAGCATTCCATTCATTGGATACTCCAATAATTAATCATTATCATCCTCAATGAGTTGAATGTAACGAAATATGTCAAATAACAAGAATTCGATTTTTGAATTTTGTGATAAATTGCTTTTCGTTAAGATTTCCATACGCGATCATTATCTTCACATAACGAGATGAACTTACAGTCTGAAAGTCCTACTAAACTGAAGGTGACCACAGCGACGAAAACAGAGCAGCAGATGTCCAAAGCGAATCCAAATGCAGTACTAGTTGTTATGCTCATGAACCAAGCGCTGGAATGATAATCTTGACACTGATCGAAATCTTTCTTAAGGAGTTCTTCAGCTCTGAGGGCTCTGATGGTTGTTAATCCTTGCAAGGTGGCATTCAGTTGTGTGAAGGCTGGACTTCTCACTAAAGGAAAAATAATGATTATTATAGTGAACTGTGACATTGACATTTGACAAGTATTTATTGAATTCTTCAGATTAGTGGAGATGGAATGGTAACTAGTGATAATTCGTTTCAAATGTAATGAAATGTTCTATTTGACACTAATAATTCAATATGACGGAATGCGCGTTTAGTGGAATTGATGTAGTTTTGGAGTTGAGGAATATTTTTTTAATGTTTGTGAACATCTATCAATGATGAAGTTGAAATCTAAATAACATCTGTTGCCAAATGCTCCTTTCAAAAACTGCAAATCTAACCTCTCTAGTATTAGTAGCACTAGTAGCAATAAGTTTCTCAAAAATACCTCTCTGAGGGTTACTCGACAGACAAAACAAGCAAAAATGATTAACCTATTTTCAATTGATATCCTCAATGAGAACATACTGATTCTATGTCATTCTACCAATTATTTTCTGAAATAGAAATCTTTGTTACTATGTATGCCATGGAAGGGGGTAGATACACATTTGTGTGAATTTCCACCCTTCTGTCATGATATTCAGTTTCAGTTGAGTCAATAAATTTGGTGGACACTAATTGCGAGTATTTCCACATATTTTGAGAGGAATTCAAGAAAAATTGTTCCATACTCACTTATTCCTTCCAGCCGTTTGATATTTTTGGCAGATTTCAAATAAACATACCGCAAGTACCAGAATAGGACGCCAAGTACTACCACCAATATCAATGAATATGGATTCACTACTGATACCAAAACCAAAGAACCACCCATTTGGAGGAACATCTGTAATAGAAAATTATTATTTTTTGAAAAGTAGACCTAATTTTGTTCAACGTGGAAACTAATAAATACAATATATGCCATACCTGACCAACATCAAGAAGCGTCCGGGGTAGCATTTCATCGATGGAACCAATATCTTTGGAAATTCTGTTCAAAATTCTTCCACTGGGATTGGTGTCGAAAAATCTCATGGTAGCATTGATAACTCCCTCGAATATGAATTTATGCAATTTTATAGAACAGACCATTGCCAAAGTGTAGAATGAGAAAGACCTGAACATTTGTGCCAGAAGGAGAAGAGTCAATACTGTTCCATATATGTATAAGCATGTGTCGGTTGATAGTTCGGACAATATTGGCTTGTTGGGTATGAAGGTTCCGTTCACAGCTGTTGTATTCAAATTTATTGCAGCTCTGTATTCTTCGATGTTTGTCCATGTACTAATAAACCAATCGGTTCCACTTGAAAAAATTTGCGCGAAAAAGTACAGGAAGACAACTATAGATACATTACAGCAGTTGGCTCCTGAAGATAGGTATTTGAATAGTAGCGATCCTTTTACTTTCCCCTTTGACGATTCTTCTTGCATATCCTTCACTTGAATTTCCTCTTCTTCATCTTCTTCATCGTCTACTTCTTCAATATCTCCATGTATACTCTCAATCAAACTCTTTGCACTCAAAGCACTGACTACAGAAATTGATCTATTCTGAAATTTGAAAATAAAAGTATTTCATTATTGTAGAGTATCTTAAGAGCTTAAAAGTAACTTATCGACTATACAGAGCCCTGATTTTGCTTTCATACAGAAAAATACACTTTTTCTAACAGAAAAACTTTAAATACAATACGAAATACAAATTTTATAATCACTATGGTCATGAGAATATCTGAAATTGAATTAAATATGTATTTATTATCACGCCATTCAGGATACACAGGCTCATAAATCATTATTGATTTCTTTTCTTTCGAATATTATTCCTTATCTTTGACGGTCGATACCACAATATGGTATTCTGAGGATGTGTGTTTAACCAAATTATCCATGATGAGTGTTCGATTTGAACATTCTAGTTTTCACTTTGAGTTGCCCTATGTCCTGTTTAACAGAAGATAATAATTGGAGAGATCGAAATCCCAATTCATCAGTATCTATCAAGTTTGTTGTAGCTCTTGAGATGATGAACACTCGACATATATTTTTTTGTGATCACGTTTTCTGATTTGATAGTGTTCTCCTAGTATTGAATACTTTTTCTGAAGGATATATAAATCTTTGATCTGTGCACTTGATTGTTTCACTTCATCAGTTACCCAAATCTTCGAAACGGATTTTGCTCTCAATTTTACTATATGTAATGCAATGAAAGAGTTAGTTGTATTTCGTGTAAGTGAATTTAATAAAATCGCAAAGCGCTTTCGGCTGTTAGGCCATCATCGGTGCTATACCTGCGAGTAAGTAACCGTGGAAAAATAGGGTTAAGAAATTTTGAATTACTTACTCGTCAGGTATTTATACAGGAGCAATACTTATAAAAAGTCACCAAAACCATGGTTAACATTGGTTTTGATCGGACGCACATACATGTTAATTTTAACCCTATCTTTCCACGATTACTTACTTGCAGGTAATAGCACCGATGATGGCCTAACAGCCGAAAGTGCTTTGCGATTTTATTAAATTCACTTACACGAAATACAACTCTTTAATTGCATTGAATAGTTACGTATACGCAGCTTCAAGAACTTCACCTTTATTGTATTTGTCATTTATTACGCAGTTTGCTGAACCAGCACTCATCAGATGAATATGTTCACTGTATATCTTTATCACCAATGACGATCTCATTAAAAATACACGTAAGTAATGAGTCAACTTGTCATTGATTCGCTTCTCTGATAATTTTCAATTACAACTGTTGAAAAAAAATTATATTCTACTGGTATTTACGAAGGCGTAGAAGGGTCACTATTGATGAAATATTTATTTTTGCTAATTCCGAAATATTGAGTCAGAATTCCAACTTAGTATTTCAGAATTAGCTAATTCCGAGATACTTAGTACTGTTGATTTGGTTGAAGAGTGAATGCTCATCCATAACGACTACTGCGGCCCATATCATGTCACACACATCCATAACTTCGGCTGCTTATGAGTATAATACTGCCAAATCTGTTTTTTAAATATGTGAATGAACTATAATGTTATTACTGCTATTTTTGTCAAGAAGAAACCGCCTGCGCCTATAGATTTGGCCTGCCAAACTATGGAACACAAGTACTCACTCTGAAAGACTTCCTTGGTGCCCTTTCTTCTACATGCTTTTCTTTCCCCTCTTCTTCAGGTTTGTCTTCTGGTTCGGCGGTGAAGAGTTTGGCGTAACTATTATCTGTATTGATCAACTCGTTGAAAGATCCTTCGTTCTCTATGATGCCCTGGAGGAAAATAAGTTAATTGTTATAATTCCTTAAAATAGTTGAATTATTGAAATATCTTTGAAGAAATAAAGAAAGAAATATGACTTTATTTCGAGAACAAGTACTTGATAAATGATGTTTTTACACAGTGTCCAATATGAGTCAACTGATCAGCTCTCAACATACAAAACCATTTCTTGAGAAAGGTAGTCACTCGAGACAATCTTTTAATGAATGACTGCCTAAAATCCCGAAAAATTATCAAGTAAATCGATGTCAGTTTTTCAATAACCAGATGTCAATCAGGAAAACTGATATCACATGAGAGCTTCTGCAAAGTTTCTGTGAAGAAGTGGACCTTGAGCAACGCCATAACTTGTTCTGGCGGCCAACGATAATGAAGCGGTATTCAAGGGTGGCTGCCGCCAACGGCAGTAACGACTTATGGGTCTCTAACTCATCGTAAAAAGAAACCAAAAATCCACATTCTCCCAACACTCAACCCATACACACTTATTCACAAACATTGATACTGCCGGTATTGGCTAAGAATCAGCCACACCATGGTGTCTTCAGTGGGAGCAAAGAAAAGGACTTGGATCCTACCGGACAGGTATCCATTAAAACAATCGCCTGTGGCCGGTGCACCGCCTGGATGATGAGCAGACCAACCAGAGATTTCTCACGGGGGAGGATTGAAGGAACTCGGTCCCTTGACAAGCATACACATACTTTACACCCACATAACATGCCGCTTGGATCCGTTTCACTGGATTAGAAGTTCAGTTATTGGCGATAATAGGCCATGGAGCTAGTAGGCCCCATGGGCTGCTGCGGTTACTGGCTTTCGATAAAAACTTTTCTTCAAATGACTGTTACCAAGTTTTCCGCTAGATGTGTCAACGAATATCAAGCAGTGTTTGAATATTTGCTTGGATCTATCGCGCAACAGGGTCATATCCACAGTTTTTTTAGATGCGTATGCTATCATTCACATAGATTATCTTGCAAAGGTCAGCATCTTATATTACACAGGGCTGATGGATTGATAGACGCTGATTTAAAGTATTACAAATTGGTTCCAGATATGACATCAGACCTGAGTGGCTCGCAAAAAAAATGAGTCGAAGGAAGTTATCGATAAAATAAAAGGTATAGATGCATATTATGAATCTTGAAATTACAATCTCGATTGAAAAAAACTTCAGAAACTGCACGCCAAAATCAATAGGGAGAAGAAGTCACAGGGGATCCACGTGTTATTTCAAAGTTTAATTTTAGAAAAGAGCAGCAGCAGATTGACAGGAGTGGAGGCAGGTACGGAAGGAAGCCAAATCCCAGTGTGGTTTGTACTGTTGTAAGAGAAGAAAAAAAATTGAATATACAAATCTTTTGCGGGGTAATTGAATCAAAAGCTGCAATTTGCTCTAATATAATTCAATACTGTTCCTAGAGGACGATAAATTTTGTATTATTAAAATAAAATCATATGGGCATACGTCCGCAAACCCCATTATTTCTGAGATACAAGATGTGGAAAAAATCAATTATTCCCAAATATCTCTGAAATCGCTTTGTATCTTTTTTTTTGAATAATGGTAGATGCAAAAAACGCGCAATAATATATTATTCTCAGCATGAAACTTTTCAATTTTTATTGGCTCTGCAATATTATTGATCAAAAAAAGGTAAGCTTCTAGCTTCTGTTTTCTGTTCAAATTAATATCATTTTCACAATTGTCCTCTCTTTTCTTATGAAAATGGCTTCTGGACTTTTTTCGTGAGGCGGACGGTTTTCGATTTAAAAAATGGAATACCTACATTGATCTGCTTCCCCTTGCGACTAGTCCCACAGAATGCATTTAATTTTTTTAATCGAAAGTCGTCCGTGCGGAAATAATTCAGAAGTCCATATTCATGGGAAGAAAGAGGAAAATTACAAAAATGCTTTTCATTAAAAAAAAAATAACAGTGGCGCAATATTATTTTAATTAAAAACTTCAACGCCCTGTATCTCAGAAATAAAGCAGTTGCGAACCTATGTTCGTATAAAGAATTATTCCTAGAATCACCACAGATTATAGCTCTTTAAGATTTGCTTTCAATTATGGAACACCCTGTATTTCCATCATAATCATTTGGTTGTAATGAACAACGAGTGTGAAAAAACTTGGAGAAGTTTTATACCTTCGATTCAGAGCTTATTAAAACGTTTCGTAATATGATAGATTGACTAATCCATCACTCGTGTTCTTTTGAGGTTAGAATACATTTACGAGTTTTGATATCATTTTCTGAAATGTATGATTCTGATGCCGTAGTAACATTCCATATGTGATGATCATTATGTTCTCATTAAAAAAAGGTTAGGTAAAATTTATAGGCTCATATACATTTATACCTACATTATTCATGATGATTATGTGATCGGCATCTTTCAAGTAATGAACTTGATGGGTGACCAGAATCCTAGTTTTATTGCTTAGAAAACCATTGATGCACTGCTCGTACAGCGTTTTCGAAACGTGTATATCTACAGCTGATAGGGGATCGTCTAGCATATAGATGTCCAGATCTCTGTATACAGCCCTTGCAAGATTTATCCTGGCCTTCTGTCCTCCACTCAAAGATGCTCCTTTATCACCAACAATGGTCAGATCTTTATTCGGGAATTGATTCAAGTCACTCTCCAGAGCACAGACTCGTATTACTTCTTTATACCTCTTCTTGTCGTATTCAGCACCAAAAACGATGTTTTGACGGATTGTTGAAGCAAAAACCCAGGGTTCCTGTGACGCATAAGAGCATCTACCATTTATGCTCATTGTACCATCGATGATGTCAAGTTCTCCTGTAGGCATACATGAAATGGAATCATAAATAGAAGCATAGTGAGATGGACAAAAATAAATAAACTAGAATGAATTTAGACAAACATCCTGTATCCATGTATCCTGGTATATATCAAAATGTTTCTTGTCTCAGCTAGAGCTATCTGATATATTTGAAAATTGAAACTTAATTTTTATGTACCAATAAGCAGAACATAGGTATTGCGTTTTGGGGAGTTTGCTGTAGTCATCGTTTACAAACAGTCCTAATTTTACAAAAACGTGCTCCGCGATATTTATGCAAAGCGAGATATCGGGATTCATGTTGACCTCTCTTTCTTAAACATAAAATTCAGTTATTGCAATTTTCATACTTGAAACTGTTTGTTTGATACACAAACATAAATCAAAGTTCACTATTGGCAGTTCTCCCGATCATAATACCAGACAGAGTAATGATTTCAAACTTCCACTTCCTAAAAGAACACTCATTAAAAACTTGATATTTTATAATGGATGTAAGATGTTTAATCACCTTCCAATAAATATCAAAAGTATCACATCACTTTATCGTTTCAGAAAAGATGTAAAAAATTTATTATCAGAAAAAGCTTATTATAGTCTACAAGAGTTTTATGATAATAATCATAAAACTCATATAATCATGATATAAAAAACATAATTTTTATATCATGAATCGAGCATAGTAAGTAAGCGTTACAATTTTTTATTATTTTTTTGTTCCTTTGCTATTGATTGTTTCTATATCATCCACAATTTGATTAACATTTTTTTCTGCTTTCATGTACATACTCTTCATTTGTTCATAAACTTGAGATCACGAGCTGGAGTTGCAAAGAGATGCGGAGATGAAGAAGTCCTTGTGTAATGATGGATGAGCATGTAATATATTTTGTTTCATTCTCTCATTTGCTAAGGACTAAAAGGTGGTACTGTAGGTTTTTCCGGGTTTTTCCTGCAGTTGAAATAGCAAATGCGCCATCAAATTTTCAAGTCACTCCGGAGCGCATATAGTGGTGGTGTTCCTTCATCTAGGATGATATGCAGAATAGTGGGGATTATCACCATTATACTTTATCATCAATTAATTGAATTCAACTTTAATAATAATCCAAAACCAAAAAGCTTTGTCTATAAGTTTTTATAACTTCCGACAATAAAGTATATTTTGACTTTGACTTTGAAAATAAGGTCAATAAACTATTACCCAGCCCACGCTTAATGAATAATAATAAGTGGAATTCAATATTACTTTACCACCTTCACTATATCAGAGTATGAAACTCTTTTGGTTCGTAATCTGTACACTGTTACCATGTACCACCTAATATAGCGAAATAAACAATCTAATACGGTTTTAACGTATTTATTTTTTAAGTGCGCACCGACCACCTGGGGTGGTGCTGTAGGTTTTCCGAGTTTTCCTACTGCTGAAAAATGAATACACCACCGAAAACATCAGTAAGTCACCCCGGAGCGCCACGGCAAATAATAATAATAGCCGTCCCATACCCGCACACGCTATGCCTTTGGGCATAGCGTGTGCGGGTATGGGTAAGTGTTTACAGCAAACATGTTTTTATTAAATCTGTTGTTTATTTCGTAATATGCAGGGTGTTGATTTGGTATCAAAATAAAACTTTATCTTCTATTAACGCATGTAAGAAAAAGGTTACAATTATTAAAGTTTCAAGAAATTTTTTTCACAGCTCTATCAGTTTTTGAAAATTGAACAAAACATTTGTAATATAGGTTACGTTTCATGGTTTACTACATACAGTATGCCAAGTAATTGCAGGAATATAAAACGAGATATTTTTTTAGCAGTCAATCAAGTCCTTTTTTGCCCCATACACTTTTTTGTAGTGAGCCGCTGGTGGATTCTAAAATATTGAATTGATCCTTCGTTGTATTAGTAAATTCTTGGTTAATTGTAATATTTACGCTAGATCAAAATAAAAATGTTTAACTAAACATCGAAAAAAAGAATTACTTCGTAGGGTTTGACTGCTATTATCATTTTGACGTTTAGGTTTGTTTTGAACCATTTGATCTGATTTGAAAGTTTTTTTATGTTTCTCTGTTAATTTGTTCAATACTAAAATGCAAAATGGACCGTATTCATTAGAACATCTGACTGACATCCATTTTATTTTTGGTCCTGCTAATGGTAAAGGACTTGAAACTCAGAGGAGGTACGCGCTAAGATTTCCTAATAGACCGCATTAGTGTGACGTCAAAATGCATGCAACTAACGAAATATATCTGAACGAAGCTGCACTAACATGAACCTTCAGTAACCATTACATAAGGTTTAGAATCTGCGGTCAAAATTATAATCAATCAATCAATCAATCAAATGTATACTTTATTGTCGAAGATATAATCGTATTGACAAAGCATGCAATAGTAAATATGTATATATGTATATATATATATATATATATATATATATATATATATATATATATATATATATATATATATATATATATATTATATATATATATATATATATATATATAAATATACGGTCACGATTGTAAGATTTTGAATCTGACTGGAGTGATATTTTACTTTCCGACTCTAGGGTGATGTTTGTTATTTTCGAATGAACTAAATAGTTTTCTATTTATTACTTTTCCATGTGGTTGTTGGAAAAATATTCAACTCACCCAAAATAGTTTGCAGCAGGGAACTCTTTCCACATCCAACAGGACCTACGATACCAATAAGCTTTCCTTTTGGCACTTTAAAGCTTATATTGTTGAGAACTGTATCACTTTTTGATTTATTCCATCTAGATGTGACGTTTTTCAGAAGGACCATTTCTTTGCTCTGACTCAATGAAGATTCCTGGAAATTCTGCAATTTTTCGTAATCGTATTCTTCATTGTTTAGGAAAGCTTGCAGACGCCTTATTGAAATAACAAGCTCAGCAATTTCAGTCAATCCTCTGACGAATATTCCTGTCAAGGTTGTGGAAAGGAGGTTGAAATAAGCCATGAGTTGAAAAACCTGAAAGTTCAATAATCAAATCCAGAGTATTTTATGATTCACATTTTTTTAATTTTTTTTAACAATCCACGCTTTAAATGATGGTTATTTAATACTACGGATCATGTTTGAACAGTTGAATTTTGATTCGTTTCCTCACAGTTGATATTTGAAAATGCGATAGTTACAGTCAGAGAGTCAAAATGTTCTGTTCTTTCCAAACGTGTAAGATGACCAGATGTCTCTCTTGGTTATCATACATCACCATTTATAGTTTGTTCGGAAACAGCGCATGCATTCTGAACTTCGGTTTTGAATGATGTGGCACTATGAACCATAGATGTGTGTTGCTCAAATTGAGATTGCCGACTTGGTATCAACATACGTTTTATGCGAAGATTGGTTAATTAATAACTATCACAACAACAAACGAAGTGGGAGTGGTGCTTGAGCGTTCGATTCACACACAGTCAAACGGGTTCAATTTTATCTTCTGTCACTGAGCGTGATTCAGAAGCCACTCTAAAGTGAGTTGTTTCAGTCGTAGGTATCGGATCTTCCTTGTACAAACAAGCTATTAGGTGATTATAGAATACGAGAGGTATAAATAGAGAAATACGTAAATGTTGAAAGCCCACAAGTGCAGACTACGGACACACGTTTTGGGCTAGTTGACCCTCCTTATTTCGGGGTATCCAGGTGTAGAAGAGTTGTACAACACATGGTTGCAAGCAAACACCAAAACCAAATAGTCAACAATCCAGTCACTCAATTGTGGTTTCACTTAGAGCCCCTCATTTATTTCTAAAGCCTCAAATTAACGTTACTTGCCGGGGCAACTACCTAGGTGACATCAACGTCCAGGACCATGAACGTCCAAAACGAGAGTAATCATACCCAAGTTATCACGTTGAACGTTTGTTTGCAATAACTTCAGATGAATTAGAATAATGTTTGAAAAAATAATAGAAAGGTAGTTTCTACGATAGATTAGAGGTAGGAAATCGTTCATATAGGTAATTATCGCATTATCGAATATTTTTTGTTATGTCTAGAGTAACTTCACTCAAATTTCAAGAAATCAACGTTATGTGACTTACAAAGACTGACTTGATGACTTATTGAAAAAGAAATTGCAATTCAATTACCTTTGATGCCGTCAGTGGTTGGCCAGACAGAGTTATCGTCAACAAAGTAGCGAAGAGAGCCAATCTAGTAGTGAACATTCCAAGTGCCATAAAAAAAGCTCTTGTATAAGATCCCTTCTTGATAATATTTGTTTCAGCTTTTCTTATAAGTGCAATCAGTTTTTTGAATGGTGTCTCCCAGGCATACATTTTGATGATTTGTATCCCACAAATTATCTCGTCCATCAATCTTAGCCTTTCGTCTGTTTTCGCAGCTGTTTGCTTCCTGAATCTTGCCGACATGTTTCCAGCGTATGCTAAAAATATAATTAATTATTAAGTGAGTTCAGTTTGTTTTATATACACATGTATAACCTGATTCAACATTCATAATCCTAATATTCATTCATATTCATTCAACTGATGAAGATGATTTAGTTTAATAAAGTAAGTATTTCCAAATTCATTCGGAGGAAAAAGTGGTTCTCGTTTCAACTTGTCGTAACCTGACCTGTATTGTCAATAATGAAAATAATGTATGTTCAATCATACATAATACGCATTGTATTGATAATTTTCATATTATACTTGATATAATGTGTACTTGTATTATTAGTTAATATTTACTCCTGAATACAAAAAATGCAAAATGTACCATGTGATAGACAGTTCGTTATACAGGGATGATCGAACTCACCTTGTAAAGGGCTCATGACAATTATGGTTACTATTCCAGCTACTCCGGGTATACCAGCTTCATTATATAAGTATCCCATAACAATCATCGCTGAAATGGGACCTACCCAGAGTTGATGGCAAATTGCCGAAGCAAAATCAAATCTGGCAACATCATTAGATAATAGATTCACGACTTTTCCGGCAGGAGTATCTCCAAGGGCAGTTCTACTGAGTTTCACGGCCTGAAAAAAATATCGTTAGATTAAAATATTCAGCAGAAAATAATCAGTGAGTTGTCAAAACAAATTATTTATTTGGATTAAATATTTTTTTTTAAATTTTAATTTTATGCTTTTATCAACAGACCCCCCAATCTGGATATAATGAATATGTCGCTATCCAGGTAATACTTATAATGGGACAATATTACAACGATATTATGAAAAAATTGTCAAAATATTCCAATTCGATATTGGCGATGAGAAAAATTTTAACGTTTTGCGATATTGATTGAATATTACTTGTGTAATATTGTAGAAAT
Organism: Chrysolina americana; assembly: GCA_958502065.1. NCBI lineage: Eukaryota > Metazoa > Arthropoda > Insecta > Coleoptera > Chrysomelidae > Chrysolina > Chrysolina americana. Next base: position 42,954,299 of record OY293417.1, on the reverse strand, counting down.
ATTCTCGAGAGAATAGTAGTCTCAAAACATGAAGCGATATTGGTACACTCATATTGGGATAATATTAGTGAAAATATTGGCAAGTGAGATATTCTTGAAGCAATACTGGCCTCAAAATATTAGTGATATTGATACAATACCATTTGGACACATTGCTAGAATATTCAAAGTGAATCATTTAAAAAATGTGGAATGACTCTGAACTTCTACAAATACAGTTCTCCTTCAATAAAGGGGTCATCAAAATCTGCATTTTGTTCGTCATAACCTCTGAGTAAAGTGTTATGAAAATTAGTTGTAAATATTATTCAATATATTTCTTCAAATTTCAGCAGATGTTTCATATCTAGAACCTAGTGGTTTATTACACAGGTTTTCATTGTTGATTATTTGACTAATATTCAAATTCAAATATTAGTAATAGTTTTTTTTCTTATATTCTATCAATATTATTTTTTTGATACTTTCATGAAAATTCCATTTGGAGTTCATTCAACAAGGGAAATTATGATATTAAATATTGGTGTGATAAAATTCAAGTAATATGCTATCAAACTTGGATAGACAATATTGCTTTCAATCCTATAATCGGTATGAGAGTAATATTGAATTTTTTTTTTTTCATTTTAAATTTTATTTCCTTTTGTAAAACTGAGAATATAAATACAAATGAAACATAAAATATAATTAAAAAAAACTGAATATCATCACAAAGGTGTGATTTATTGCCTTCCTTTTCATAGAAGAGGACATAAGCCTCACTGCTCACGACGGATTTGGATGGAATTGGGGTTACACTTGAATCATTATACTCATGCCACATTCCTGCATACGGATGTTTACAGTAGGCTGTGTAGTGTCCGCTATAGATAGTCCCACTATGATTAAACAAGGCATAAAGACTATAGCGACAAGGAGCTACGTTGTCTGCTGCATAAGTACTCATGTCCAATCCCTCTAAAGGAAAATCAATGGCGACATTCAATTTTTCTCGAAATCTATCTGTCAGAGAAAAACGTTTCAAATGGAGTACTAAAATTTTCGGGAATTTATGAATAGATAAAGATTTCATGCACTTCGCACATATCGGCTTCTCATCACCATCCAAAGTTTCTTCCATTATGAACGAATCTAAACATTGCGATAGTCCTAATTGGCCTGTTCTTTGAGGAATTGATAAAGAAAGGTCCCAGAACGGATCCAAGGAGAATGAACAGTGACCACAATGTGTACATTTTAATGTCGATTTCAACAAGCCAACGAAGTTATCTACAATTTTGGAATTGTCCGTTCTTAAATATCGTGACCATGACTATTGAGCCTTCTCCCTCTCATTTCATTTCTCATCTGTTTCTTTCAGAATGGATTTCGGCTTCTCCGTTACTCGCTTTATGTCTTCATGTAGACCCTCTAGAAGACATCTTAAGAACTCCTGAGCATCTTCCTGGGCATAACCGATGAAACGAGGAGCCAGTCTTTGAATTTCAGTTTTCAAGGAAACTGTATTTACAACTTGACCTGACAAATCTTCTGACCAAAGTTCCTTGATTACCTCGGCAAATATTCTGATTAAATCTCCCTTGCTAGATGTACTAGTGTTTGAATCACTTGTATAGACGTCTTCATTCAAATACTCCAATAACCATCTTGTGTTCGATAAACACTGGATAACACAGTTCATGAAGCAAATACTCCAATAACCATCTTGTGTTCGATAAACACTGGATAACACAGTTCATGAAGCAAGTGTTACCAATATTTTTTAAACCTTTGAGACCGAAAGTTTTGACAGAAAGATGTGCTACGGGCCTAATAGTGTTTGAGCTGCGTTTATCGTCTGTTCGAGTTTCGTTATTGGGGTTGAATTCAGCAGATTTTTGAGGTCGAAAGAAAATTTCATCTAAATGATGGGAAGTGGCAATAGTTCCGAGTACAGAAGCAGCGTTTCCTCTCTGAATGGCAATGCTGATTCGCTCTAAAAAGAAGGTTCTGGCTCTAGAATCACCTGTTATCTCAATGAGTTTCTGGCCGATCTTCAATATGAACTCAGAAGCGTAATGACCAAAGGCGCCGAAAGTTTCAATGGCTACCGGATAAAATATGTAGTGGTCTTTCAGCATGGAGTATTTTCGCAATTTCGTTATTTCAGCGGAATCAGCAGCTCCCCCCATTTTGCAGGAAGTTGACTGAAGATGAGATTGAGCGACAGTATCCACACAAGTAAAATCCCATATAAGTGGTTTTCCTTGGCTCCATGGAATGAGAGACATTCCGTCAGGACGTTTCCCGTCATCTCGAGAGATCCCCGAAGGTTCCAAAATGGAAGGAATTTCAGATGTTGTCAATGCCCGTTTGATAAGATCATTGATGGCTGCGTGCCAGGAGAAACGACCAGAACTGAATTTGCAACTCAATCCATGGTAACCTTTTTCATCAACATTTACATATATGTTCAACGCAAATTGCACTGCCCAAACGAAGTCCTATTGAGATCCTGAAAGATTCGTTATCTAACAAAGTCCCCAGAAATGCAACGGGAAGTGAATTGAGCCAAGCACCAGATTCCTTTGTGCTTACTGCTTTAAGACGAGCCTTTTCGGTCAAGGAGTTTGCAGCCGAATTAAGCAGTTTGCGGAATGAAATCTCGAGTAGGAGGAAATCCCAGGATTTTTGGGAACATTTATTTTCAGGTGCTGATAATTTTATTTCTGAACACCATATACTCTCACATTCATTATAAAAAGAATCAAATACACTGGAAAAATAACTGGGTAGGATTGAACTGAAGAAATGCTGAACACTGTTGAAAGAAGAAAGAAAAGCTGGTAGAGCTAGAGAGGATGCTTTTCGAACGCCCAGACCACCCATATTTACGGGAAGCGTTGCTTGCAACCATGTGTTATCGCTAAATTTATTGTTTGTAATTTGCTCAAGGATCTTGCGTAGTGCAGAATCAAAATCAGAGAGTTACTTTTGACAATGCCAAGTTGGACTACTCCTTAACATGTACATCAATTTAGGGATCGCTAAACAATTTTTCAGAAGATAATAAGCAATATGAAAAGGAATATTTTCTAAACGAGTTGCCATCAAAACAATGGAATCAATTTTGTTATTTATACTTTTTGAGAGTGATTCTTCCGAAAGAGGTGTCCCAAGCAGAGTCCAGTCTTTCCTGTCCACAATTTGAATGCCAGGAGCGCACGTATTGAATTTTTCTATTAAAGATTGAGAAAACTTATCGAGGAAAAACAATTCACATTTTTTATAATTCAATTCAAGGCCAATTTCTTTGGAAGATGAGATGATTTTCTGGAATTTCTTCAATACTAGGTCTCCATCACCACCTATGGAGCCATCATCCAAATACCAACAATTGAAGTCGGTAACAATCGATTTCGATAAGTTTTCAATTGCTAAACAAAAAAGTGCTGCACCAAGGGGATCTCCCTGTTGAACGCCCCTTTCGGATAAAATAATATCACTTCCAAAGTTCAAGAAGGATGGCTCTTGGTAGCATTGACGAATAAAGGGAAGGAGATATGGAATAGTACTTTCAACTTTGTTCAAAAGAAAGTTCCTATAAATCATGTTAAAAGCGTTTTTGAAATCTATTTTGAGGAACACCTTATTAGAAGGGTCTGGATGATCATTTAAAAAATGACGGGCAGCATGGGCGACAACTTCGCAACCTCCCGGTGTATCAAATCCAAACTGAATTGGGCGAAATGAATGGCCAAGAAAATCTTTGATTTTTAAACAAGATAGTTTTGCTACTAGTCGTCGGAAAACTGTACCGACCGCGATAGGTCTGATGCCACCACACTTTTTTTAAGAGCAACTAAAGAAGCTCCAAAGAGAATTGGGACTATGTTTGAGTTGACTCTACCAGCGAGAATAAGGTTACACAACTTGGTAAGAAAGTACAGAAGTTTTTCCCCTTTGGAGCCAGAGCTCTTCGATAATAAATCTTGAAGGTGTGATGGTCTAAGAGAGTCTAAACCACCAGCAGAGCCAGTACGAAATGACTTAACAGCATTGAGAACTTCAAATTCACTAACCTGCAGAGCAGGCACGTTACTACTCCCTGTATGTAAAAACTCAGATGTAGTCGTGTTAGCAGGATGCTTCGAGCGAAGTTCAGATAAGGTCTGATTGTCAAAAGCTGCAATTGTGTCAGTGGAAGTCAGAATTCGTATCGCAGAGGTAAGATCGCCATCGGAGACTTTATCTATGATGCATTTGGAGAAATTATTTTTCCTTGTCGATGATGAATCAGATCTTAAAGATTTATGTAATGGTATACCAGTGCCGTTGATGTTTTTTCTGATAATGGATGTCAAAGACTCCTTCCGATTTGGAGAAGCTGGCGGAAGACAGAACTACTTGTAGGAGAATAGAAGCAAAGTTTTCCAAGCATCGAAAGAGTTTGAATTGACGCACTCTTCTATTACATTGCCAAGAGCTTCCGCGGCAATAATCCTGGCCGATTTTGGAATTCTTTTCACAATAAAATAATTATGTTTGAGATAGGCTAATCGGGCATTCAAAAGATATGCCGGAGATTGGGGATCTTCCTTGGAAAGGGCTTCATTTAAATTTGAAGTTCCTCTTGAATTTGAAACGTCAAATGAAATTTTGGATGAAGAATGTATTCTTTTGGTATGAATGGCAAAACCTTTTCTTGAATTGAAGCTTCTTGTACATATTGAACATTGGGTGTCGAAGTGATACCCGGAAACCTCTTGATTTTGGGATTCTTGCATATTAATGCAATATTTTTTCCAGATGTTGAAAACGATTCATAGAAGATATTGGTGATTCGAAATTGGTGAAAATTATTTAACCAATATTGACTCAGTACCACAGTGAAAATCTACATTTAGCATAGGTTGAGCCAATATTCCACCAATATTAATAATATGATATTATATTTTCAATATTCATACATATTGGATCAATTTTATTTTCATATTCACAATATAAGTATCCATATCGACCCTAATGGAAATCAAGATTCAGCCAATATGAGGTGGTGATAGTTCGTCCAAAGTATTAGTGAGTGTTTGCCGGTAAAATAATTTTGCTGGATGAACTGAACTATTGTTGAACCATAAAAACTCCGACTTACTTTTCGATATATCAATACAATAACGGCAGCTCTCACTCTCATCCCAGTGTGAATGGCGTTCATCATGTATTGGGTCATGATAACTGTTGAAGAAACATTCAGTGCTACGATACCAGCAGCATATAGCATGGCTTCGTCTCTCGTTGTTTTCGAATTCGGACTGTAAAAGTCCAACATTCCTCCTAGCAAATATGGGCTACTTGTTCTCAGGAGAAGTTCTGCTACTCCTATAAGAATACCCAACATCGTATATTCGAACCAAAACGTTCGAAGCACAGCTCTGAAGAGACTCGGATTTTTTTTAGGATTTTTCACAGCATTATCTACTTGTTTATTCCAATAACTGAAAAATAATTAAACCGTGATGAGAATGAGATCTTCATGGCTATAATAATCGTATCTGATGTCGTAAATGATTCACTGGGTAACTACGAAATGATTTATGAGGTATAGTTATTCCAGATATATTTTGATCTGATCTATTCTTTCAATAGTTTTTGAGTATGGTCTCAACAGAACTTGGTTTAAACACAAAATTTTAAACCACACCGCGTAAATTCACTGATATTTTCTCCAACCATATGTATGGAATATCTTCAAACATAGAGCTTCTAAAAGTGTAAAAAACTTTATAAATGAGCCATAGAGATAAATGGAGAAATCAACTATTTCTGTTCGTAATTTCATTAAATTTTTCATTCTAACTTGTGTTATTAATTCTCTTCCGATAATGGGATATTGAAAGCCCGTGGTGTCACTCATTATCAATTTTATGTTTTGAAATGGTTTTCCATATAGGTGGAGGAACAAAATTTACTAAGGAACATTATGCAGTATTATTTTTATATGCTAATGTTACATTAATTACATTTCAGTTTGTGTACCTGATACCCAATCGATTTCCTGAAATGGTATGATTTTTTACAGTAAAAACATTAGAGCTTTTTTTATTGGAATTTTTGTTTTCGAATCCACTATGAAAAAATGCTGAGTATAGAATTATTTAGCAACTTTGACTTCGAAGATTTCGATAGAATATTGAAAAAATTGATACTTACTATTCTAGTCTATTTCCCAATAAAGTACTTCTATCACCTTGAAGGGGATTATAAAGATCATCTACATCCAGTGTTTTCTTGGCACCCTTTCTGAATAGGGGAATGGTGTATCTGAAATTAAATTAAATAAATATTATGCTTTATCTTCAAGAAGTAATAATATCGGACTTATCAGTGATAAATTAACTGTTAAAGTTGAATTACTGACAGGGTGTTATAGTGATGATCAGTATTCGTAAATGTATAGAAAACAAAGGTGATGAAATTCGCGTAATTGAGGGTCAGCAGATTTTTCGTCCTATGATTTTGGATGGCAATATACATGCTGAATAAAGAGGAAAGACTTCAGGGGGCTGACTTTACGGTAAAAACTGAAATAATCATAAAATTCTATTTATTATTGAAGTATTACAATACAGTATTTTTAACTCAAGATTGAAATATAATTGTTTAAGGAGAAGACAACGAGAGAATGAAGATCTCCAAAGCCCAGAAAGCAATATAAATAACATTCTCAATAACGACTCAGGATAAAGAGTTGAAAGTTATGCCATCGCCATTCTTAGTTCGCATTGCTTTTGGGATCGCACTAACTGGTTCACACTGGGAAACAATATTCTGAAAATCTAGTTTCACGTATACATGATAGAATGCAAATGGTATTGTACTACCGTCCCAAACTACAAATTAGAGACAAGTATGTGAAAGAGGCTTCAATTATAGAATATGTACCATAAAAATAATTATATGCACTCGTTAGGCAACCATATACTTAGTACAAGAGCTTGCAACGTCGGGAAAACAAAAATTACAGGTAGGCCAGTTTTTAGATATGCTATCTCTCTCACTCTCTCGGACGTCATACGTCATCTTGCTGGTGGTAGTGGTTGCGTTCATCAGTGCGCACCATACCTGTACAGGTAAAATATCAATTTTTCAAAACATTTTAAGGTTTATTTGTTTTTAATTATTGTTATTGAACTTTTAGCAACATGAATCTGTTATTGCCAGACATTTTTATTGTTGTTTAAACTGTGCCAAACGCAAATTTTAAATGGAAAAAAAAATTCAAAATATTTTAGTATGGCTGAAATTTTTATATGATGTTATTTAAGTATCTAAAAACCCAAAATTAATTTGCCAAACAATAATTCAATGGTTACCTTCAGCCAGACCGATCTAAATGTGAAAAGTTATCATATAAATTTTAGAGAAACGACAATGAATTATTATTTTGATACCGTATTTGTCCACAAATTAATTCAATAATTTTTAGTCATTCATTTCATTTTTAGTCGTTTCTCCAAAATTTATATAACTATTTCTTGACCAAGCAAAATGATACCTCATCACTTTTCACTTTTAGATCGGTCTGGCTGAAGGTTTAACAATTGAATTATTGTTTGGTAAATTAATTTTGGGATTTTAGATACTTAAATAACATCATATAAAAATTTCAGCCATACTAAAATATTTTGAAATATTTTTTTAAATTCAAAATTAGGGTTTGGCACAATAGTTCAATAACAATAATAAAAAACAAATAAACCTTCTTAAAATGTTTTAAAAAATTGATATTTTACCTGTACAGGCACGGTGCGCACTGATGAACGCAACCACTTCCGTCAGTCAGATAGCCCGTATGACGTCCGGGAGAGTGAGAGAGATTGCATATCTAAAAATTGGCCTACTTGAAATTCTCCCTCAAAAACGTTCTAGCTCTTATACTAATAGGTCTACTTTTTCCAGGTACGTCTCCCATATTCACTCACGAAGAACTGTGGTTAAGAACTTCCAATGCACTCTCTCAGAAATATTTGATATTCATCTGGTACTCCCTGTACTATTTTTTATGTCGTAATGGGAGGGTTTTCATATTTATGTCATATTAATTTTACTATAGTGGTTTGTTTGGCCAATTAGAACCAGGTCTACCCAATAGAATGTACTCATTGGTGTACCTTACTGCAGCTTCAATGTCACAAAATTTGTTTCAGGTGATTGAGGAAGACTAGACCGGTGTGTCGCTTATATCGTTCGAGTGTCGTAGATGGTAGTACAATACTTTTAGCGCCGCGTTACTTCTGTGCATTCAGGCTGAGACAAGCTGTCATCAAATGCATTATGGCTTTAGGTGAACTCCGGGAACTCTATACCCATCGCGCGACTTCGGTACATCAGGATGTTGGAGACATCATCCTGGCAGACTCTTATAGCAAACTCAGTCTTCGATTTCAGCCCAGTTGAATTGGGAATGGAAATGTGAAATTTTTGGATGAGCTAAGGTCCTCAATGTTCTTGAAGAAGACCGCATGTATTGGCTCATCTTTGATTGAGTGTTTGCTGAATGGGTTTCAATTCAGTGGCAGAGTTTGGGGTCAATTCGTCCTTTTTCGAACACGAGACCAATTTCATCGGCGGGTTGATTGTTGCTATCAAAAAAGTTCTCAGAACGTTGTTTGTTCATGATTACAGACCATGCAGACAAGACGAACTGAAGTATTTACAAGTTGACATGCTCCATCCTGTACCAATCTTTTATGAAGACCTTCCAAACTCTATGACATCCAAGTTGACTGGGGAAGTATACTATGAAACGGACGATTTAGTATGCAAGCTCTTATTAAAATGCATCATTTTGCGAATTATAACGTCGGGTTGTCACAGCTTATCTTGAGTACATTCGATCAATCCAAAGGGGTAGAGTAGGATCGGAACAGCAAGCATATTGGTTCAACAACTCTTTAGTTCTGATGACCAGATCTGTTTGAGTTTGGACTGATTAGTGCCGTGGACAGAGTATTCAACTATAGTTACCTCTTAGGAGCGGCTTTGTTCCTTTCCTAGGTAAGCATACGTCCCCCAACATCAAGTTGATGTAGGATGCTTCCGTCTACGAGTTGGGTTATATCCGCGTATTCCTCGCATTGTCTTGTTTTGAAAAGTGCCGTGACACATTTGTTGATATCAAATTTCATTCCGATAGCATGGACCTAAAGACCGATGTAGTCCCTTTTCTCCCTTTCATCCATATAGTTTGTATATATCCATTTATACTTATTTGATGACCTTATGAGTTTGGTTATTGTGGGGGCAAAATTGAAGCCGCGGGTTTTTTCGTATTGCAACCATCAATGGCCATTGGGGGAAGTAGAAAAGAAGAGGGCTGAAGAAATCTTCCTAAAACACGTCCCTTCTGGATATTACCTGCTCGTTCTGAACTCTAACTTGCCAAATTATATGATGAAGCGAGTCTTTCAGAATAGTTTCAGTTGATTTATGCAACTTATTATTTGATCGGTTACCGCAAGGATCTTGAGCAAATGTTTGATAAATTTGTATTACAGGAGTGGTATCCTTCCTCTTCGCTTGGGACACCGTATGGGCGACGTCATAAATGGCGGAGTTGATTTGCCAGATGTCAGCCTATTTTGAAAAAATATCGTGAATCTCTAGCATTTACCTTCACCAGTTGTGGCTTCAGGAACTTGGTGTAATAACGCGCCCCGCGGGTTCTAAAGCCCTTCGTTGGTGGTAAAATGTGGACCTCCTCTATGCCATTTCAGGGTTATTATAATTATTTGTGAATTTGATAACTAATAGAATAGTCTTCATTGTGAGTAAGTATACCTTTGATCAAGAATACAACCATCTACTTACCCAAAAAATAAAATGGAAAATAGATTCGCTTTATCTCTAGGATTAGGATTGTGTTTCTCTTTGGTCACATCCATGGTGGTGTGCTATCAGGTAGTCGACAAACCAAATAAATAATTCTCACTGGATGCATTCGTTGTCTGATTGGCAGTGTCGAGCTAGAAAAAAATTAATTTAATAGAATATTATGAAATATTCGAATATTTTTTTAAACAAAGCACATACATTGAAAAATAATCATGAATTGATTATATACTATATCTCACTTCTCATGGAAACATTCCCGTTACTTGCGTAATTTTTGCCGTATGATTATGAATGTCGTAGGATCGATACATACATTAGAAATGTACTAAATGACTTTGAAGGTAACATTTCAAGGGATGATTCTGAATGTCGTAAGATCGATACATACATTAGAAATGTACTAAATAACTTTGAAGGTAACATTTCAAGTGATATTCACTGTATGCCAGCAGCGATAGAACCACCGATATTTCTGAGAAATCATGGTAGGAGGCAAAATAAATCGAAAATAACTTCGGTTTTTTAATCAGAACAATTATTGTTCTACTAGTCCACTTTGTCCCTGAAAAAAAAAATCAGTTCTAAGAAGTCCTAATTTGTTTCACTTCTCCTTGTATTTTCCTTTATTTTTGACGAAGAACTGTTAAATTTGCAGAATCAATAGATACAGCAAAAACGTACAGTTTTACGTTAAACACTACGGGATTGTTTCAAAAGAAGTAGCAAAGAATTGAATTTTTTCGAGCTGAATTTTCTCATGAACAATATGGTTTAGTAATAGAATGGTTGATTTACTTACAAATTCAAAGATATTTCAAATCTATATTGCCTCCTAATATGAAAATTCGGAAATATCGGTAGTTTCATCGATATTTTCGCGCAGTAGATATTACTTGAAATGGTCATTTCGAGGTTTATTTTTGGTGTAACCATCAATTCTACAAAATTCATAATTCTACGGAAGTAACGGGGTTTCTTTCCATGAGAAGTAAGACACACTGTATACATGTAACCTAGGAATAAACGGGTGGTATATCTGAAACATTGGCTAAAATTCGAAAATATAGTACCTAAAACGAAGAACCCTACTTAGCAATGGAACAAGTTATAAATCTTCTTCGAGCTCATGATATATGAAAAGCTTAGGTATCGTGAAAACAACACAGTTCCCATAACACAAGTAGTGACTTGTCTGCTTGCTTTTAGCAAATATTGCAGGTTTTCAAAGGAAAAATTGCCATGGAGTTAGGCATATAAGAAGCATGTCAATACGTTTGGTATCAAGCACTTTTTGGAAATCTATCTATCGAGCTCTCCTTCTTGCGGAATACTACTCATTGATGATTTGTTGAGAACAACCTTATGGTCACTTAACAGTTTTGCAGATGATAGCACTCATACCGTTTTCTTCTTTAGTTCCCGAATATTATCCCATTAAATCAAAAATGAAATGAAGTGGAATGTGAATTCCATAATCTATGAACAACATATAACTATGATTTTGAAATGCTCAGCACAATAATATCGAAATCCATCTTGCCAATGATATTCAATATTATAGTAGTATAACATTCGATATTAACATTCAATATTACAGACTCTCACAAAAACACATGAGGACCAGTGTCAAAGTTGCTTTTCAATTACTCAACCTTCTGTTTTGAACAAAGAGCGATGCCACATTTCATCAACTCTTTATAGGGGATTTGGCGGGTATTATAATACGGAGAATAATATCGAACAGTACATAGCTTTGGATTTAGTTCCGCCGTACCTTTCAGTTTGATATCGCCTAGCTAGAAGCAACCAAAGATGTTAATACTGGACAAGATAAAGATGGTGAAACTGGACAATACAAAAGGTGGTGAAAAAGGAAAACGAAGATGTAAGACCAATAAGTAATGAAATGCAGAAATGGAAAAGTAGAATGACAGCAAAAAAATTACGATGACGAAAAAAAGTGTGACGAAAATTTGCAGAAGACGGGCGCACGCTTCAAGCAGTGGTGCAAATCTACAGAAAATTATTAGCGTGAATTTTTTTCAATAATTATTTCATACTTAAATGTTTGTTTCGTTCAATAAATGAGAAATTAAGAATTTACTTCAAATTGGGAATATAATCTACTTATAAGATAGGTACATAAATATCTTTCCAGTTTGTCATAGCATAGCGTAGCTAAGTACGAAATTAAATTACAACTGTTTGATATTATATTCTAGGTTCGGGTAATACTGTACCTACATAGTTTGTGAAAAATGTCTACGCATATTTAGTATTTCAATGCCATTTTTATAATCGTCCAAATACTAAAATTCAATTACATTACCAATAAATTGCAATTAATGCAGTTTTGTATAATTCTGAATTCAAATAATCCATGATCGAAGTTACGTGTGAGGTTATACCCGAAATTCCACTAATTCATGAAAAGTATTCGTGGAATGGATATCACATAGAGCGGATACAGCTTTTATTGCTTTGCTCTTTTTGCTTATTATTTTAACGGACGTTGAAGTTTTACAAATCAAGTCCAAAGGTTGAGTTTTCCGAGACACACCCCCTATATAGAGAAATTTAAAGAAAAACTCAAAATGTTCACTGACTATTTTTTCTTAGTTTTCATGATATTATTTGAATATCAGGATTTTATTTTATGTGTTTTTGTAAATGCAAAAGTATCTAAAAATTATCTCAAAGACTTAATACGTTATATGATTCGACAAATGTATTTACTTGCATTTCCTGTTGCCAATTCAACATAAAGGAATGTGTACTTATTTAGTTAGGTCTTAGCGTAGTTTATAAATGAAATCAACCACACCAAGGCAGTGACTCACTCAGTAGATCTTGAATTTAAGGGATACAACAGATGTTTTAAATACAGCGATTCTGAGTTTAAAAATGAGATGTCAAAGGATTTTATTATTTATCTGATTTCACCGAAAAACAATCAACCCCATATGCGAATTAATTCACTGAAGAATTGAGTATATCGTTAACTAACATGTAGAAAAATATTGTTTTTATCTGCATTATGGAAAAATATATCACACAAATTTTAGGAATGCCCATCCACACACAGTATTGAATATAATAAGTGAAATATAATATATTTCTTTAACTAGCTGAATTTCTCCAAAAATCACAAAATTCATTATTTGGTGCCTTCTAGCGCCGAATTCAGTCATATGATGGAGTTGGGCCAATAGAAACTTTTACTTAGGATGGCTTCAGCTGAAGCATTTCTAACTTCAGGCATTTTCACCGAAAGACTTTTTCCCATGAGATAGTAGGTACGTGTTCTTTTCACCAAACTTAACAAAAATTTTATATATCATAGATAACTCGGTTATCGAAATGTACATCTATAAAAATTAAAAATTGAAAAATTTTATAATTAATTATGATTTCAGATAATTATTAGATTATAACTATTGTTTGAAATAATCAATCATTATCACTGCTTATTATTTATCTTCATCTATAAGAGTTTGTATCATATCTGATTAGATCATATAATACTATTGAGAAATTACAAAATATCGAACACACTTGTGAATCGCTAACAAAACTTGCTATCTATTAGACATCTGAGAAAAGAGCCAAAAATGTTGACGTTTTTATGATTTTTGAACATGATACCAATGTCTGCTATGTAACTACAATAGGATATTTTTAGGAATTCATCGAAAACAAAATGACAGATATTTGTAGAGAATACTCAGTAATGAAATACACGTTCAAAATGTAATATAAAATGCGATTTAACCAACGTCTGCCAAAGAGATATTCAATCAATTTCCCAAAGTAGATTTCAGAAAAATCATCGGCAGGCGATTTGCGAGGGTACAACAATTTTCATTTACAATTATTTCAATAAATTCAATAATGAACAAATACATGCTAGTATGATATGGTAGAGTTTTGTGAAGAAATCAAAATATTCCACTGGTAGACATTCTGCACATTTGTATGTGAGTGGAAGACAGGCATGAATACGTAAAAATTGAAGGTTGAGTTTGAAAAACTGATTGACGTCTGCCATCAATATTTCAATCGTTATAAAATGAACACAAGAAAAAATTTAATGGCAGACATTTTCATAAGTTACCAAATATAAATTATCAATCAATAGAAGAGCAAAGAAATGTCAAGTAACAATAGACATGTGTCTTCCATTACTGACAATGAACGTATTTCAATATTGGCAGACAATCACTGAATTGCCACTATGAAAAAATTATAAAAATATATTGAAATTAATTACCTCAAGTGTAGAAATTCAAATTGTATTTATCATTGAATTCTAGAAACTATAGGTTGGGAATTCATTTAATTTTCTTTCGAATTATAAATTTTGATTCTTCAAGCAAAAGATATGTGCTTGAATAAATTGGACAAAACTGAACAAAGAAGGTTTCTTAGCATTTATTCATAAAGTTTAGAGTATTCGAGTAAAAAGTTATTAAAAGTTAAGAAATAACCAACGTTCAGTTTTTCAGACCCTCACACGGATATTGATACATACCTTTTTCTAGGACTCTTTCTGTGACTTTTTCCATACATAACAGGATGAATTACAAACAACAAGCCACACCCCTTGGGTGATCAAGGCATTACTTAACAGTTATTCACAATATAAACGTAATAGAAATGTCGAAGTTCTACTTTACGAACTGTCATCATCAATAACAGTTATATTTTTGTATTGCATTAAAACACTTTATATTATAGTTTTCGTTAATTTATGGGCGCCGAATCATAAAATATGCCACTGTTCATAATTTCAAAGCTCAAAAAATTAAATAATTCATATAACTCTCAAGAAATTTATTATCACAATGCTCCTTCAGTGGAAAGTTTGAAATAATTTACATTCTTTGAATGCAAGGAATATTTTCTGGTGTGGATAGAGTTAACTATAAATTAATTTTTGCATTCTCAAGTTTTCATATATTTCAGCTTGATATTATTTTTAATGACTTTCCATGTGTGAATAACGATTTGGTATTATTAGTTGCATAATATAGGGTATTTCTATCAAATGGAAAAATACTATTATATTTCTGAAAGTTATTCTACAGCCTTATCTTTTTCATTCATAATAAGTTTGGCAAATTATTGAACAGTGGAAAATATTTTCAGAATCAACATTGACTCAAGAATTTATGCCTTATACAAGTAATAGAATTTAATCCAGATTAAAATCGCATTGTTAGTGTATTTGGTTGGCTCTTCAGTACGTGTATTGTTATTTCGATCCCTGAGAATATATACTTGAGCTGATAACACATTTTGGGATTTAATAATAGCAAAAACGTTAATTTATGTCCACAATCATTTGTATTTTTATGATTACCCAACTCATCACCAAATTAGATAATAGTCAATTTTACGTTGTTACCATTCATTGATGTGCGAATATATTTTTGACGACGTTGTGTACCTACCCGTTTTGGTGTTTTGCTTTCTCCAACAATATGAATTTTGTCAATAACATACTGTTTTGGTTGGTCTCCAGGTTTTGCCGTGGTCTTCTTTGGTTTAAATCTCCAAACGTTTCAACTGCGACTGCGGCAGACCACGCCACTGAAGATGACTGTCGCAGATGCAACTGAAACGTTTGGAGATTTCAACCAAAGAAGATCACGGCAAAACCCGGAAACCAACCAGAACATTGAAGCCAGCCGTGAAAGCCTGCATTCCTAAATTAACATACTGTTAAGGTTTGTTATTGTATGTCAAAATGAAATAAGTTATTATAATTCGTAAAATTTTTTGAATTCTCTGGTTTCAGGTTTGGGACCGAAATGGATTAAAAAACAAATTAATTACCCAAAATAAAGTAAAAAGACATAATTTTGTTGAGAATCTTCTCTTTGTCATGGTAGAGACACTCAGTAGCTGTCTATCTTCGAGTTTGACAGGACAGAAAAGAGCAGTAAAACCAAGGACAGATCAGTCGAGACTTCCATGGTCATGCATAAGACTCAAGATATCAGAAAATACAGTGTGGGACAAGAGTTGTCACTCTGCTGTGGCCACCCTTTCGTGGAAATCTGGCAGATACATACCGTACCCAGTAAATTGGTTATTGATATGGACGTCCAAGTGGATGGGAGCCACGAAAAAAATTCCCCTGAGTGAACACGGAACAGCATATGTCAATGGATGCTTATTAAAGGAAAAACTTTATGCAGAACTGTGAAGACTTTGGAACTTCTAGTTTCAATTCTCTTGCTCCTGCATGCGAGGCTCTACAGGAGTCAACCTTCCGTTCCCTAGCTAATCAAAAGATCTTTCTGACAGAGAATCATCATCCGAAAGAACAACAAAGGTGGTTGATGAATAAAGGAAAAGAGAATTGCCTTGTTACGTGTTAGAACTATAACGTCCTTGAATACTACTGATGTGGCATCTCCCAAGTGAAGGTTCATCAGGCCATGTGATAATTCTCAGGACTTTCACTAAGAACCAATTGGGGGTCGTGCGGATCCAAGAAATATTTTTCTACGTATATCAAGTAAGGGCACTTTTCTGCAAGGACATCAAAGTAATAATAATAATATCTTTTATTTCTCAAATTGAAAAGTATAGTTGTTACAATACTGTTACAGCATACAATAATTGGAGAAGAGTCGTCAAAAGCATATAAAAGTGTAAAGTCGAACATAACTAACAATTAGGTATATATAAAAAATTAATTAAGTAATGAGTGAGTTTTTGCTCAGTATATAATTTACAGTTGGTCTGTAAATTCCTGAAAGGTATAGCAGTTCATTTGAAGTAGCAGTTTCTTCAGCCTATATTTAAACATATGAGAACTGGGAGAATACTTAATATATTCAGGAAGAATATTGTAGAAATTACAGCCGTTAAAATTTACACTTTTGTCGTACAATGCGGTTCTATGAGCAATTGACACGAGAAGACTCTTGAAACGAGTATTGTGGTCATGTTGATATGGTTGAAAAATTGATTCATGTCTAAATACATATGCACAAGATTCTAATATATATGTACTGGCGACTGTCAGAATATTTCTGCATGACTCCCTGTATCCTAGTCGAGCAATTATTCTCATTACATATTTTTGGATTAGAAATACCCGTCGCGCGGCTGCACCAGTGCCCCAGTTCAGAATCCCATAACGAATGTGGGAATGAAAATTGGCGTGATATAGAGTTTTCAGTATATTGATATTACCGTGATTAGACATGAACCTAATGTTGAAGCAAGATTTTTTCAATTTGATACAAAGTGCATCGATATGAGAATGCCATGAGAGTTTTTGGTCCAGAATAATTCCCAGTATATTTACTGTTTCAACTAGTTTTATCGTTTGTAATAAACCCAGAACCTGCATTATGGTAAGGAAAATATCAATTATTCTAATCTTCCACCATTTCGAGATTGGCAGTTACGCCAAGATACTACCTACCATAAGGAACAAGGAACTGAGGAAAGCTTAACGAAGAAGTTCCAGGAAAGGGATCTAGGACAATTGCCCGAAAACAATTTCCCGAAAGACAATTCCCCGAAAGCAGTTCCCCGAATGGACAATTTCCCTAATGAACAATTTCTCGAAACACAATTGTTCGAATGTACAATTGCCCGAATAGACAGACGCCCGAAGAACAATTGCCCGAATGGACAATTGACCGAAAAATGTATTTAAATATAGTAATACCAATAGATTTTTAATTGCGCGTACGATCATGTTGAGTGCCTTATCACTGGATATGTTACGGAATATAATACCAATAAAAGTTTTAACCTAATCCTGTGGAATATTCATCGTCGACGACCAAAAAAGACGATTTTTATATTTTTTGACTCGATTGTTCCTGAACGGACTAACCTGGTGACAGATTCGCCTTTTTGCAAGGCTGGAGTAACCTTAATTATTATAGTAGGTATTAAGGGTGTTATTGTAAATCAGAGAAGAAATAATAGTATACAGAAACTTCCGAAAAAATTGGTTACACATTTATAAAGTAGCGCTAAAATACATTTTTCTGTCAATTGTCCTTTCGGGCAATTGTTCTTCGCGAAATTGTCTATTTGAGCAATTGTACATTCGATCAATTGTGTTTCGAGATATTGTCCATTCGGGCAATTGTCCATTCGGGCAACTGTTTTCGGGAAATTGTTTTCGGGCAATTGTCCGGAAGCCCCAGGAAAGTATGTAAGGACATTTGTTCTACACTCGCTGCGGCAATACTACACAGAGTCATGGTAAAATATAGGGCCACCAACACAATTGCATTGAGAATGCCAGATGGTAGCTTCATCGAAAGTAAAGACGAAAGAGCTCAGCTGTTAGTGATCACCCACTTTCCTGGAAACGAACCTATTACTATAGAGCATCCATCAAAATGGTAATGTAGAACCAGCAGAGAAACCAAAAAAATAGTCAGAGGTATTTGCAGCAATAGTATAATGGATTATGTTTGATGTTCTTGTGATATTATTCATTATTGTGAATATAAAGCAGTATGGTACTAGAGAAACACCTTGAAAAGCGCAACGCAACAGTATTACTGACGTTTGGATAACTAGTCACACTGGCTCTGGAATTTCCTTTTCAGAAGTGGGATTGAAACGCCGTTCAGTGGGTGAAAACGGCAATAGAATTTCGGTTAAGCACAAAATACTGCCGATGTAACATCAGCCTAGGCAGATAATAAAAAACTCAAATATTGGTAGTCTTCCAGGCCTGGCATATTTTGTACCGTTTGTGGCATGCACGAAGAACTAACAAGACACTTCAGTAGATCACATCTAAGAGTTATAGCAGTTTTGCTTAGTCACCATTACAACAAATTGGCCTCGCACAGGAATATACAGAGTGATGACATGCGGAACGAGATATTCACTCCAGCGGAGCCTACATGAAAGTTTAATCTCGTTTCTTGGACTACGAAAAGATGAAGGTAAACAGTATAATCTAGATATCGACAGACCTTTGAAATGTATGCCAATTTTAGTCATTTTTAATTTTCCGACTCATAATTTCTGAATTACAAAATATTGTTGAAATGCTTTCAAAATCCTCTCAGGCAGTCTCCAATTTCCATGAACCTAAAGTGAAGGGTTTTGGTAATTTCGTTTTTAATGCTTTGAATAATGTTACTGGAGTTCTTTTGAAACGAATTTTATGTATAATACCTATATTGGCCATTAATACTTATTGGTTGAAGAAAAGTTTTGTATTTCGTGCAGAAATGTATTTATAAAATCATAGCAAAGCGCTTTTGACTATAAAGTCATCATCAGTGCGTACTCGTCAGGTGTACATGAACCAGACCATAAAAATATCATGTGTCCAGAGGACAATGTAAAGATTTCAAAACAGGACATCATATGAATAACATTTAAAAAAATCCTTATTCCAGGATTAAACTGGATAAAAGTTTCAACAGGCAGAGTAACACATCCAGAGTAACATCCAGTTTAATCCTGGAATAAGGATTTTTTTTAATGTTATTTATATGATGTCCTGTTTTAAAATTTTTACATGGTCCTCTGGACACATCATATTTTTATGGTGTGGCTCTTGTACACCTGACGAGTACGCACTGATGATGACTTTATAGTCGAAAGCGCTTTGCTATGATTTCTTAAATAAATTTCTGCACGAAATTCAAACATTTTCTTCTACCAATTACATTGGAACGTGCACACAGCCTAACAATTTTCAATTAATACTTATGATTTTTATGTCTGAATGCTATTCTTTGGCTACTCTAATCAGGTATTGTATGATATCAGCCAGGTATCCATAAAAAGGTTCTTCTAGTCAATTTTGGAAGTTGGCTAGCAAAACTGACTAATGAAAGTTCTAACGTGCAAGGTTGCGAAAATGGCCAGAACCTGATTTATATATCAATTATGGACTGTACTGAAAATAATTGATTGGAATGAATATATTTCATGCACTATTAAATGACGCTCGGGATTTTCGTCAATTGTTATATTTTCATCAAAGTACATCATCGGATATGTCAAGTGAAAAACCTATTTTTTTTCCTTGGTGTTTTGGCATCGACTGCTATGATCATTAGCCGTGTGTTCTGGATAGGCCTTTTTACTTATTCCATACGCCACTTCAGGAGTAGCACTGTTAATTATTAACGCAACAGTGAATCGTGGAGGATTATTTCCAGCCGACACGAGCTTCAAGCATTCAGACTTTCACATCTGAAAATGAAAAAAGCCCGCCCCGGCTGGGAACCGAACCTGGAACCTCTCGGTACCAGGTCGGCCTTCAACCACTGCGCTAATTCCCGCCCAAACCTTCTATTACATGCATTATTTGTATTGATCTTTTTATTATGGATCTCTCACCAGTTCATTATGAAATGATATAACTCACAGCACCTCCCTGAGTGACATCCAGACTAGTCACATCATACTTGCTTTTCACCATCAGTATGGTCACGAACCAGCGTCCGATTCTGT
Source organism: Chrysolina americana (assembly GCA_958502065.1). Lineage (NCBI taxonomy): Eukaryota > Metazoa > Arthropoda > Insecta > Coleoptera > Chrysomelidae > Chrysolina > Chrysolina americana. Next base: position 42,933,959 of record OY293417.1, on the reverse strand, counting down.
TTGTAATTTCAATGGCCAACATCTAGATCGCTGAGCCCCTAAATGAATGAAAAATAACTGTCCACACCCTGATTCGGACGAAAGAGGCGATTACAAATGAAAAAATTGCACTGATCGTGGAGATATCCATAGGAAATATTTCCAATGTTCGTATTTTAGCTGTATGAATTGCAAGAATAGAATGAAGATGACCCAGAGAGGCGAATGATATTTCCAAAACAGAAACTTTACTTACAACTGCCTGATGAAATTTGGTACCATCAAGCTGATGCTCCACCTTATTTTTATGCTAGAAGGGCAAAACTTGAACACTATATTTCTGCAAGAGATGAGTGGATCGAAGAGGACATATTGAGTGGCCGGCACGATCACCAGATTTTACCCGCGCGGGTTACCCGATCGCTATTCAATCCATACATCCGTAGGTGCATGGATTCGAATCTTAGCGCGGTCACCGGACTCGTGCATGACATCACACGTTTAAAAAGTTGAGGGCTACGTATTCCCTAGCTCGCACAATCTTCTTGGAGACTTCTAAGGGTTGTTCGTAAGAGTGCAGCCGTTAATCGAGAATAATAATTTTGATATCAATGTATTTTAATAATCTTTACGTTATTCGAAATTTAAAGTTTAATGAGTACCTGCCATAACTGCTTGAAGAACTGTAGCGCATCAATCACACATGAAATAATTTTTATCTGGTGGATTGCGATATTTGAAACATCCATAAATGCAATTTTTAGGATCCGATCAAAACACGTTAAGAATTTTTTTTATTTATATATTTAAAATTCACCACTCCTAAAGTTTTTCTGAAAACAGTTTTCCAGAAATCACTCCCGATAATAAATGATAGCGTTTAATTATTTACCGTTCCACTGCCCCTCTCTGAATCGCCCCATTATATCAAAATGTTAGATATCCATTTCCAAAAACGTTCTCAAATCGTCAAAAAGCACTCACTACTTTAGAAACATCTATTTAATTTTTAAATTCCGCAACTATCACAACTGTCATTATAATTACTGAATGATACAACATGAATGGAATTTACCGAATTCACTAATTCCAAACACTCAACATTCAATTTTCACAACTTGCTAAATTACTCAATGATATAACTTACGTATTTTAACCCAGTGAAAGCATCAGAACAATAATTGCTGTTTGTGAATGTCACTAGTACTATATAATATTCCATTATTTAATCAGTAGGTGATTGTTTTCGGAATTCCTTATCATTTGCAGGACAGGCTCGAGGAATTCGCTAGATCCGAGATTCCCAGGGTCGGATTCTCATTGCAACAGTAGCTATAAAATGTAGATGAATATGAGTGTGTGGTTATCTGAAATAGCAATTCAGTTTGAAGATTTCAGTAGTTCATAAAAAATCCTATTACAGTATTTCAGAGAGTTGCAATGGACAATTGGTGAAAATTTTTATTTCTTTATCTATTTGTAGAGGTACTTCTAGGCAGAACCCACAAAAATCAATGATATCTGACAAAGAGGTCCCAATCTCCATAAGGCAATGGCTAGTACCGATAAAAAGAGATCAAAAAATGTGCCTTTAGAGAGAATATTATGGCCGTCATCAACTTTCATCAGTGGCGGAGTTTGTAGGTAACTACTTTTCATAATGATTCGTTTTGTGATATGTGAATGTGATCATTCTTCGTCTGGATACATTATACATTGATTTATAATCTGGATTCATCTTTGGTTCAATTTGCTGAGTATTCGTCTGATATCATCGGGTTGATTAGTTTATCATTCGAGAGTTTGCAGAGTGTAGAACAATATTTGGCAGACAACAATTGTGAATTTATACCCCACCACGTTTTGATGTAATCCTTGCGAGTATTTTAACTCTGTATTATAATGGGAGACTTGTGCGAGCTAGGGTAGACGTACCCCTTTCTTTTCTAAACGTGTGGTGCCATGCACGAGACCGGTGACCACTCTGCGTTTCGAACCCATGCTCCAACGGATGAATGGATTAAGAAGCGATCGCTTAACCCGCGCGCCACCACGGCGTTTGCCGTTCCGATCCTACTCTACACCTTTAGATTAGAAATGGTCTCGAGAGGAGCTCCGACAACTCGACGTTAAAAATCGCAAAATGCTGAATCTTCATACCCAGCAAACACGGATACATCTCTGAGATATTGCTGCGATGCCACTTTGTGACCTGCGACTTGCATTGTTACGTCGCACAGACGTCTCAGCGACTCATTTTTGTCACACTTATGATGCATACTGGCGACGTCTGTGCGATGTAGTTCTAAAACGACTTTGCGATGTAGTTCTAAGACACCGCGAAGATGACTCCTAATAACGTATCAGGGATGTAACAGAGCGACATAGCAGCGATTCCTTCACTGATATATTCAAGAAGACGTCAACGTCTATGCGATATTCCAGATAGAGACAATAAATAGGAAAAGAAAATATATTTTCAATATGAAAAAAATAAATATAACAAAAATGTTAATTAAAAAATTCTTCAAAAAATTAAATTATTCTGGCATAACATTAACAAAGTACAAAATTAAAAAATAACAAAATAAAAATTGAAAATGTATTAATTGAAAAACTAAAAGTCAGTTGCTCTGGTTCCTTTCCCTGCCATTTGTTTGGCATGCCTGAACCAATTGGAACAGGCTGCTTCCACATTATTTTCGTTTTCTCCTTGAAGGCTCATCACCACATCTGGAAATCAATAAAAAAATATGAGACCACTGAAAGCTACAATGCCAGATAGTAGTGGGACATGAAACAATTCAGGCAGTAATGGAAAACTTAGTATAGGTAATTTGGTGCCATTGAACAGCACTGAATTTTCTGATTTCAAATATACAGGTGGTATTTGCTACTATTGGTATCTCGATAACGGTAAATGATACAACGATACTCACTTTTCATACTCAGTTTATAGACACTAAAATTCGCTAATTTGATCAACTCCAGTTGGAAATATCAGAACATGAACGGTATGCTAAGCATTCAAAGCAACAAAGCTTCGATCTTCCATCAATGCATAGATACAAAGAACTAGAACTAAATATGGTATCAGCCGGTCGCGCCGTCGCCTCCCGCTTTCAGGTTGGCCAACACTGCCTACGCTCTGTATTGTCAACTTTTTGCCAACTTACCGCATTAATTCAAAATAAACATTTAACACAAATTGAGGATTTGCCTTTCGACCGTGGTGAAGGACAGATGGCGTCCTTGTGGTCGGCAGACAAGTGAATGTGTGCGAAAGTCCTATTATTACCTGATCTGTAGATCTCAATAAAAATATAGTAGCAAACATATCTAAGTATAGATTTTGATGTCCAAACAATGTTGCAGTATGACGTCTATGGCAAGTAACAATTTGACATCGCAGGGACATCTAAATCCGGCTATTATTATTATTATATCGCAGGAATGTCAACGATATGATATCACAAAGACATATGAATCCCATTTTTTAAGATATTGACATCCCTGAGATGTGGATGTTTGCCCAGTGTTGACTGAGTAGGAGCTTGCATCCCAACCCGTCTGTTCAACAGTTATACTTCCCCAGACAACGAGGAGGCCGTAGACTTTTGAGTTTGAGGTGTAATAAAATGGCACTAGATGGTGCCTGTGAAGTCATGAGAAGTTTAGATCTTCTTGTCTTCATGATCCGCGACCGTAAATAAGCAAGACTTAAAGCATTCATTTTCAAGACAACAAGCCGTCAAGCCGATGAATTCAGTTGGAACCCGTTTAGCAAAAACTCACATCAAAGCTGCGAGGACTGATGGTCTCCTACAGCTACATGAGGATAATCCAATGCATGGGGTCTTTTTCAAGAACATCGACCTTCTCATTTCTCATGTCAAGTGAGGTGAAGTCGGAGACCAAGGTATTCATCATGGCCTACCAGGATGGTGCCTTCAACGCGGTATACGGTAGTCGCGTGATTGGTAGAAGGGTCCCTGATACTAAATATATATCGTGTTGGGTGGCAGCTGATACCATAATACATTTGCTATTAGCTCGTCCAGCTTAAGCGGTCTCAGCTTATATCTACAGACATTACGAGACGCTACAACTTTTTTACTGCCATCTACGACACTCATACGATATAGATAATGACGAGACACCAGTTTTCAGATACTAGCCAATAAGCCTGATGTAGTCCTCCACGACCTTCAAATAAGTAGGAGAAGGCCAGACCTTGATATTTCCAAGCGCAAAAATAATAATACTTCCTAATTAACACTAGGAAAGTGAACCTAAATAAAAATTCTGTGCGGGTAGAGGACGGTTGTTATTGATACCTGCCGTGTTGCTCCAAGGCGACTTAACGATTTTATGGTGGCGTATTCACTTTTTATCTACAAAATAACCAACAGCACCACCCCTGGAGTTTCTAATCCACTACATAATGTACTGGAAATGTGTCATTCTGAATGTTCAATAGCTATGAAAATACTTGTGACATTTGAAACGGAAGACATGGCGCGCAAAAGATAGATATTATTGAAGGCCGATTCAGATTTATGCGTGCCCATGCAGGGTTTTTGAAGCACGGGTGGTTTGAATGCCTTTTTCTCACATTTCTATCACAAGAACATATATCATTTGGTTCCCTAATAGTTTTGTCAATGCTGAAGTTATGCTATTTGAGTTTTTCAAATAATCCCAACGTATTTTTCACTGCCTTCTAGGCCGATTCAGATACACGTGTGCCCGCATTCTGCATGAGATGAAAGATACAGTGATAGAATACATCGGGATTAGTTGAAAAACTCAAATAGCATTACTCCAGCATTGACAGAATCATTACAGAACCAAATAAAATATGTTCTTGTGATAGAAACGTAAGTATTTAAGTCGACCGTGCTGCAAAAACTATGCATGGGCACTCATGTATTTGAATCGGCCTAAAGAAGTATAGGAAGTAGCTGACGCTGAGAAATTTCAAACAACAGTTAATATCGTTTGCAGGGCAACAGGATTGTTAGTGACTCAGGTGATCAATAATTTATTGCATGCGCCCTACGTTTCAAATCTCACAAGTATTTTCACAGCTATCAAAAGTTCACAATCGCAAAGAACCCCGCAAAATCCTGATGGAATTTGGGTCCAGGTGGATTTTTTTAAATGTTTGATATGATAGGAATCGTACGTTAAAAGGTAAGACCCCGTTAATCCTTAGCTCGCACAAGTTTCGACTTCTGAGGGCTGTCGTTCGTAGGGGGATGACAGCTGGTTAACGGAAAAAACAATTTCAAACAAAACATCATGTCATTCTCAATAAATGTTGCCGTTGCGCCAACTTCAAAAAATGAACAGTTTCGCTGCTAAGAGGCGTTAAAACCCCTTACTCAGAATAGACTATTTATTTTGAAAAGCGAAAACAATATCACCTGTTTGAAGCTAATATTGTGCTGCAAAAAATATCTAACACCCCTCCCCCCTCTTCCCGCCATTTCCTATTAAGAAACTCAAAAAAATATATTTTTTCAGTACATCTTAGTGCATCATCGAATGTTCAAATATGGTTGAATAAGCACTCCTTAATGATTATCCTCCTTTCCCCAAGGGGCCAATAATAAAAAAAAATCGGTGAATTTTTCTAAATATTTTATATAATGCTGTTCTGGTTATTTCGAATATAAATTAATTGGCTGACAAACCTAAAAAATTTACTTATGATACACGATGATAATGAGGTGGTCGGTAGCGAAGCGATTAGATTTCGGCTGTTGAAACTTCTGTCAGTGCATGAGAAAATTTTTCCTAATTCCATCGGAGTCGATAGGCGACCACACAGCACCACCTCGGGTAGTTGGTGCACACTCCAAGAAAGCACCAGACATCGGAATTAGCATCTAGATAACTTAAGGCTGAAACACAATGGAAGTTTTATGTTTTTAGTTTTGATTTTCATAATTTTGGATGATTTTTTAACGCGAAACCATCATTGTCATTATTATTCTGATGACGCCTCTTAAACAATCTGGTTGGTAGAATTCAAGCTTTATTTTTCAATACTGTTTTGCATCTTGTTTTACTGTAAAAACTGATATCCAAAATCCCAAAACTTAAAACTTATTACATAAAACATCCATTGTGTCTACGACTTTATATTACGCTTGCTTTTTCTACAAGTCATGTAGTCGTCTACCGACTCAGATGAAACTGAAAAAAAAATTCTCATACTTAGGATTTAAACTTAGCCAAGCACCATCAGAAGTTTCAACAGCCAAAATCTAACCGCTTCGCTACCGACCACCACATTATCATCGTGTTTCGAAATGGGGTTTGGGGGTAAAGGGGAAATTTGAGAACTTAATTTTTTTCCAATTACAATATCATTCAACATAAACTAAAATTCAAAACGTAAAAATATTGTCTCCGCCTATAATAATAAATGATATATTTTGCATCAAAACTAAAATTTTTTACTCAATCCATGTTGATTTGAAATAACCTGAATGGCATCATTTTGAAAATTCAGAAAAATAAACCGATATTTTGTTATTTGCCCCTTGGGGGAAGGGGAGATAATAACATATCTAAACATCCGATGATGCACTAAAATGAACTAGAGGAATATTTTTTTTCATAAAAAGAAATAGGGGGAAGAGAGGGAAATGATAGATTTTTGTTGTGAAACAAGTAATAAAATTGTTTCCGCTTCTCAGAATAAATAGTATATTCTGAGCAAGGAATTATTTTAACGCCCCCTAGCAGCAAAACTGTTGATTTTTGGGTTTGGCGCAATGGCAACATTTATTAGGAATTACATGGACTATATCATATCAAAAAGACAGAATCCATAAGGATTTTGCAGGGTCTTTTCAGAACAATTTATATGGAGTAAGGAGTCTTTATATGGGCTCATGAATCTTTATAGGAACATGATGTTCAAAAATGTAGTAAATGAGGCTGGAAATAATATTTATTTAATTATTTATTGTCGATTCTTATATTCCAACACTGAAAGCATGTATTTTGAAATACTGATTGGTAACGAGGCGGTCAGATGCCGGCCTTTAAAACTGCCAGGTTCGAATCCTGGAAAACAAGATTTTTTTCTCAATTTCATAGGAGTCGATAGGCAATGTAGATTGTCAAGATACCAATCCCGACGTCTGGTGCTTGCTTGCTTGAAATGCGCGCTGACCACCCGGGGTGGTGTTTTAGTTTTTCCGGGTTTTCCTACAGCTGAAAAGTGAATACGCCTCCATAGCGCTACGGCAAATGATAATAATAGCCGTCCTCTACCCGCACAAGCTATGCCTTTGGGTACACTCTATGACTGTTTATAAGGGAGTTTTTTTTGTATCCTTCAAGATTATCCCAGTCAGGCCCTGTCCTCGGAGCCCTGACACTTCCAGGGGGCGCGCTGGATCATTTATCCCAATATCCAATCTCCACGCCGTGGGGTAAATGGCCATTGGGTCCGAGAATCATGTGCCCTAAGCAGGCGGAGTGAACCAAGGAATACGGCCATCTGCATTCGTCCGGCTAAGATTTCTGGCATATTACGGCAAGCCGGTATGGTTTTAAAGATTTAGAGCAGTGTGTCCATCATTTCTCCAAAGATCCTTATTATCGGAATCACCATTTTTGCAGAATGATTTGGGTAAAGACTGAGGATGTTCGTTTCTCCAAGAGCGGAAAATCAATCACGAAAATTGTCCTACATTGATGGTCGAGTACTACATCCGGCATATTGGCTTGAATTTGCCTGAGGGTGGAGAATGAGAAGTTCCAATAGATTCGGCACTTCTCATTCTCCACAACGGACCCAATAGGTATCCCCCGTAGCATAAGGCAACACCGGTGTCTCGTCTACACCGTAGAAATGTCGTAGATGGTAGTACAACACACGGTAGACGAGGGTGTTGAAGACACCATCCTGGCAGAAGTTGCAGAAGACTCTCACTCTACGCAGCTTTAACGTGGGCTTTTTGCTGAACAATTTCCAACTTGGTGACAGAGTTTGAGTTCGTCCGTTTAGTGTCGAATTCGAGACCTAGTTCATCGACTGCAAAGGTTGCTGCTTCCATAATGAATGCTCCAATATCTGCTCTTTCTTAATCGCATACAAAGCAGAGAGGGGGATCTAAACTCCTGATGAGTTCACAGGCTCCATCCAGCACCATTCTATTGTGTAGACACTCAAAAGTCCACAGCCTCCCCGTTGTCTGGGGAAATATAACCGTGGAACGGACAATTTAGGATTCAAGTTCACATAGAGACGAACCATTTTTCAAGTTTTAACATTGAGTTTTCGCAGCTCTTCCTGAGTCCATTTCATTACTCCATTGGAGTAAAGTTGAATAGGAAAGGCAAGAATATTGGTTGCAGCAACTTTGTTCTTCCCCGACAGTTCTGATGACCAGATCTGTCGGATTTTATGCTTATACTTGCTGCGGAGACAGTTTTCAACAAAGGTCTTGGGTGTTGCGGTGTCCCACCCCTAGGTGGGTATTCGTCTCTTCGGCATCCAGATGAAGTAGGATGCTTCCGTCTACGGGCTGAACGTCCTCTCCGTATTGCTCGCATCGTCCCCTTTAGAGATGAATCGTGGCACATTTGTCGATCCCAAACTCCATTTCGATAGCATGCGTGCACTCTTGCACCATCTCAGGGACTGATGAAGATCCTTTTCTCCGGAGACATATAACTAAAGTTCATCCATGTGAAATAGATGAGTGACCTCATGCCTCCGGTTGCTAATGACAGTAGTGAGATGCAGAAGAGAAGATCGCTGGGCGAGTCTCCCTGAAACACGCCCCTTCTAAAAATAACCTGCTTGAAATCTGAGATGACCAGATGTTATGGTGAAGCGAGTCCTCCAGAGCGGCATCAGCTGTTCAATGCATCTCACTATTTAATCGGGTACCGCAAGGCATCTGAGCAAATGCATGATGAGCTCATGCGATGTTGTATCAAATGCCTTGCGATAATCGATTCAGCCCATTGAAAAGTTACGCTTATACTGCTCGGAGTTCTGCGTGATGCATCTGTCGATCAGCAGGTTCTCCTTGCAACCAGCAACCCCCTTCTTCAACCCTCTTTGCTCATATATCCGTTCATACTCCAGCCCAACTGCCGAGAGTAGCCGCATGATAAGATGCGGGTAAACATTTCATAACATGCGTTCGAGCAAGTTGTCGGTCTATAGTTCTTCGGATCAGACGAATCTCTGTTTTTGGGGATCAGAACGGTTCGCCTTTCGACAAATCAATTCGGAATCTGATGCTCCCCATCTAGCCATGATGCTTCTCGCCCGCCTCACTAGTGACCTTTTTGCAGCCACCAGCATTCGTATCCTATCAAGACAGTGCTGCTTGATGGTAAACATTAGTGTTCAGTGAGCTCGTCTTTAATTTGCGGCAATTCGTCGCACTGCGGGCGTGAAGGGTCTATTGGCCGCCACGTAGTCCGCCACATACTGGATACGAGACGCGTGTTGTCTCGCTGACTTGATCTTAGCTTCCATGGGCCGCAGTGGTCATGATGGTAGAGTGCTAGTCTATCAGTCAGAGGGACGTGGGTTCGATTCCCAGCATGGTCACTGGTCTCGTGCTAGGAATCGCACGTTAAAAGGTAAGACCTCGTTATTCCTTAGCTCGCACAAGTTTCGACTTCTGAAGGCTGTCGTTCGTAGGGGGGTGACAGCTGGTTAGCGGAAAATACAATTTTGAAATGTTGTGAATGCGCCGCTCATGCCTCCCAATCAGAGGGGTGGTATCCCTTCTCTTCGCTTGGGACATGGCCTGAGCGGCGTCATACACGGCAGAGTTGATCTGCCAGATGTCGTCCTCTTCTGAGAGTACATCGAGAATCTCCGCATCCACCCGTGTCAGTTGTTGTGGCTTCAGGGTCTTGATGTTATGAAGCGTCCTGCGGATTCTGATGCCTTCCGTTGGTGGTATGATGCGGGCCTCCTCTACAGCCAGGTCGACACTTGACATTTCTGCCACTGCGTTAACCGGCTGAAGAGGGGCTCTAACATAGCTTCGAACCCGAAGGTGGGAAACAAATACATAATCACTTAGATTTTGTGCGGAAAAGGCAGCATGTTCTGGGTGAGTTTCACACCACAGAGCATGCATTCTCGCCATGTATCCTCTTCGGGCGGGCTCACTGCTCTCACAGCAATGTTGAAGACTGTCCCTTAGTTCATCCGTCCACTCAAAGCGTCCATTGTCATTGCGGTTGTCATCGTTTGGCAAATCATCATTTTGGGCCCCCCCCACCTTGCCTACCGGAGGGGTGGGTTGTGCGGGCCTCTTCCTCGTGCATCTAGAACGAAGTTTCAGGGTATATCGGGGGGTTAACTTAGTATATCCACGGCCGACATCAGAGGAAATGAGCATTCCCTCGAGAATGCGCCTTGACTGCCGGTCTGGTTTTGCACCGGTTGCTCAGGAAACTGGTGTCGCAACTCACCAAGGCCTTGGGTTGTGGTTGGCCCTCCCTGCTTATTATTATTATTATTATTAATGTTCCTTGGCTGTCGAGGACAGCCATCTTGGACACCATATAATATATAATCTCAAATGATATTTCGGATCGTGTTGTCCAAACCTGTAGCGCAAAAAGAATTAACTTGACACAACAATCCTGCTAAAATTACCTTTTACTATATTTCAGCTTCTAATATAATAGAAATGCCTCATAGAGAACATACTGCTAGTTCAAGAAAAAATATTGGGTTATTGCTTTCCTTCATTCTGCAAATGAATTTTAATTTTGAACACAATTTTTAACTTCCAAATTACTTTAAATTTTATGGTGGTGATAATGATATTGATGCAAACTGGAAAACAATCTAAAATATCAATACGTCTTATGATGTTGAAATCCGCAGATGTGAGTGATAATTTAAAGAAATATTGAGAGTTTGAATAAGATAGATCTACAACTAATTCAGCCCCATACAAAAATAAGTCACACGAATGATTTCACTACACTTCGGAGGAAATACTGTGGAAAGCGTTCGTTAAGAGTGGCAGTAGGTTAACTAATAGAAGAATAAAGAGATATCTCGAACAGTAAACATGAACAAATTTGATAACATACTGCACATTAAGAGATTTTTTTTTAATTTCAATATATGAACAACTTCAGTTGGGGATCGGCAGACCATGATCGACCTCCTCAAGAGTACTGGGACGGAGTTCCACACATACAACCTTCTACAGAACCGGACACACGCATTCGTGCTGAGGGGACTCGACTCGGATGTCTGTCAAGAGGATCTCATCGAAGAGATGGCTGACAAATACGGAATCCAAGTAGAGAAGATGATGAGGATGACAACGAAACATCGACCGTTGTACCTTATCACCGCCTCTCGGACACTGGGCCAGCTCCAGAAGTCCGTCAAGGTACTCCAACACATCAGAGTATCCTGGGAGCTCAGGAGAAACGAGCGAGCGATAGTCCAGTGTCACCGCTGCTAGCGGTGGGGCCACGCCACTTCAAACTGCCAGCGGGAGGTCAGGTGCCTAAAATGCGCGGCAACGCACCCCACTAACACTTGCAAAAAGTCGAGAGATGTGCCGGCTACCTGCGTCAACTGCAGCGAGCCCCACCCAGCGAATATCGTGGAGTGTCCGGTCTAGCAGAGTCGAATCCAGTTTCTGGAGGAAAGTGGACCGTCAACGAAAGCCCGATCCGCCCAAATTCATTCCTGCGCCTCCGCCAAAGACCAACCCCTGGTTGAGGAAGGCCCAGGAGCAAAGCGCCCCGCCCGCACCTGTGCAAGACGCGGGGAGAAGAAACGAATAGAGAAGAATCCAGCAAGCTCCGCAGCTATTCCCGTCACCCCACCTAACCAGTCGCCGGTGCATAGGCACGCCCGGACAGGGGCCACTGACCTACAGCAAATGATGGGTTTGGGAGACAAAATCCAACAGGTGTGCAGAGCCATGGATGATTTGATCGTTCAGCTCGCACAGGCCAGGATACTTTTGGAGAAGGCTATGGCTGCCCTCGAAATCCTCAGGGATAGCCAGCGCTGAAATTTTTGAGAAAAGTATAAAGGCATGCATGTTTAACGCCAGTTCAGTCAATAATAAGCTTCCGCTTATTATTGACTTTATTGGCAAGCATCGGATAGACCTGGCTTAGGCCGGACCATCGATTCCGATTGAAAGACTTCACTTCAGGGCAGACAACCCTCAGGCAGTGAGGGGGGGTGGCCACCCTTGTCAAGGATGGCATTGCGAACACGTAGCTCCCAGCCCAACAGAGCTCGATAGAGCATGTTGGCATCAAGTTCGCAGTCTATAACCAACCAAGGGATAGGTTCACACAGTTCAACTTGGACAATTCGTGTAACACGGGCAATTGGTAGGCTATTGGTAGGTGATCTCAACGCCAGGCGTCCTGAGTGGAGCAGAGCCTCACAGCCGAACGCCAACGGCAAGACATTGTGGGAGTACTCGCTATGTAGTGACGTGGTAATTGTGCACTCGGATGAGCCGACACATTACCCCTGGAACGGGTCTACTCCGACTATAATCGACTTGATAGTGAACAAGAATGTCACGAATATCAGTAAACTCAAGGCCATCCACGAGATGACGTATCACGACCTAGTATTGTTTAGTCTGCGGTATAAGGGGGAAGATATTCCCACGAAAACGCGTTATGAATACAAAAACGGTGACTGGGCCAAGTTCCGAAAAGTCATAAATGCCAGGACTACCATCACTCCCGGCATTACTCGGGATGGAATTGAGGAGGCAATTGTCACTTTTACCCGGTGGAAGAACAATCTGGAGAAACTGGACGTTCGAGACAACTCACTGTGGCGGATGGAGAAACACATATACAGGCGTTTCGAAACCGTCCCACCCATAGTCAGAGGTAACGAGCGCGAAGTGACAGACCCGCAGAAGGCGGAGCTGTTTGGCGAGCACTTCGTTAATGTACACAAGAGGGCGCAAAGTCTAAGATAACCGAGGACTTAACACAAAATATGGCCGCCCCTATCGGTCCTAATAGGTTTGCCAAATTAATGGCAACCTATAAGGAACTGACGGAAGTCATTAAACAACTTCCGACGAATAAGGCGCCTGAGCCGGACGGCTTGGACGCCATTCTGCTCAAGAAACTGCCGAGGAAGTCCCTTGTGCAATTTTTGCACATCATTTACGCCATCATCAAGTGGTAGTGGTACCCGGATTGCCTAAAGAAGGCGCTGGTGATACCTATCCTGAAACCGGGCAAGGATGGCCATCAACTCGACAGTTACCGCCCTATTTCGCTCCTGAGCGTCGTTGCCAAGGCAGTGGAGAAGATTCTTCACAAGCGGTTGATAACTCTCGAGGAGTGACTCAAAATGATCCCCGCTGAACAATTCGGATTTCGTGCCGGTCACAGCACGACCTCACAGATCGTCCGGGTTGTTCACGAGGAGAAAGAGGCAGCTCACCGAGGGTCCTTATTCCACCATCGGACATCCGAGCCCACGTGGGGTGAAGAAGGAAGATGCTGTAATTTGTTATGATCTAGAGAGCTCTGCGGAAATGAGATTTTAATTGTAGAACATAAACTTTAATTTATTTATTCATTTTTATTTTAATAGACGAGAGGTCATGGGTTCAAGCCACCGACAATGCAACTTTTTTTAAATTCAATAGTTTATTCTTAATGCATCTTTGCGACCAAAAAATAACTTCTGGTTAGTCCAGGATTAGTCCTTTCTGATAAACAGTGTTTTTAAATAATAGTCATTACTTCGTGTGGAAATTATCTTTTGTTCGTTTCCATTTAAAAATATTTTAAAATGTTGATCGTGGAGAAAGTATAGTCTGCTACTCGGTTAGAATGAAAATTTGTGATGCTCGTGGTTCCTCCCGCTCGCCTTCGGCTCGCGCTCAAAACTTTCCACTCGCATCGAATTTTCATTCTAACATTGTTACAGAATATACTATTATGACATACGGAACAAATTGACATAAAATGAGAACGCTTTGATTGTAGAAAACTTTTTGATTTTCATTTATGAGTCACAGCGTCAAGTTTGTGACTCATATGAAAAACTCTGAATATCTCGTAAATGGAACGGGTACAAAATTCACAACATACGGCACAAATTAGCACAAAATTTGCACACAATACCCATAACATTGAAATACTGAATTTCTAGACATGGATCACCAGCTTGACGCACCAAGTAAGAAGATATTCATTGACTCCAGAACTATGTTTGAGCCAGGTATTACCGTTTGGCTCTACCAATCCAAGAGAAAAAAGAAGATAGCCCTAACCCACAAATAATCCGTGTAGTTCAGCACAATAAGTAAATCCATAGTTGTTCACGTAGCAAGGCCAGGATTCACCAAAACGTGGCAAGAATGACACCCAAAATAGAGGAGGGGTGGCAGTATTTCCCACCTACTGATTAGTGAAAGCGTCGTTAATTATTTTGAAAACGTCGGCAAATTATCCATATCGAATTTTCTTATTGTAGTCTAGAATTTGTTTGATGTTCCAGATCTTAGATTTGGAGATTGAAGAGCTAGTTGAAGCATTGTTCATTACTCAAACAACAGTTTAAGTTAGTTGACATTGTTTTGTATTTGAAGTATGTTAGAATTCACGGTTGTAAATCTCTTTTTTTGGCATGGGCTTATGAACGCAGTAACCCGATTTAACTCTAGTATAGAGGCCGATTCAGATATATGCGTGCCCATGCAGGGTTTTTGAAGCACGGACGGTTTGAACTCCTCTTACTCACGCTTCTTTCACATGAACATATTTCATTCGGCTTTAAAATAAGTCTGTTAATGCTGGAGTAATGTGTGAGTTTTTCAAATAATCCGATTATCCCCATGTATTTTTCACTGTATCTGAATCGGCCTTTACAGTGTTGTAGATGCTTATAGTTTTGGTGATATCTGCCTTGAAATAATTTAAATTTCACACCTTGGAACAACCAGTTTCACCATATGTTTCATTCAATTTGTGAAAATATCAACGTCCTTGAAAATGTAATCACAATCAAAATGTGATAAGGAATGATAATATTATCATAATCAGATTTGTTCAAGTTATTTAATAATTTGTCTTCTCGAGTCAAATTTTTTTTCAATTTAAGATTAGAAAAAATCCCACAGAGGGTTTTGAGTCTTTCATATGGAATCAGAGGAAACAGAGGTAAGACATATTCCGATTGTTACCGCAAATCAAATTGTAACTTTTCAACTCCGAATATGAAATTGTGTGTACATTCATACACAGGAGATGTTTAAAGTACTTCTTCTTCGCCTTTTTTCATCGAACACACTCGATCCACAGGTTATACAACATAACAACCAAGACAGTACATTTTTATGACGGAAAAAAAAGCCAGAAAAAAAAAACGAAAAAAAAAAAAAACCCGGGAAAAAAAAACCGGAAATAAACTTTACAAACACAAACATAACTAATTCATTGGAATCGTTATTTCAATGTATTTTTTTGGTTGAAACGCACTGTGTTAAAATTTGTTCCACCTGAACCAAATATTTTTGCTTCTCAGCTGATCTTGGCGATTCACTGAGGTGGGTCAAGATGGTGATCCATATATGGAACATTGGTATTTCAATGTTATTGGTAAATTGTGCCCATTTTGTGCCAATTTTTGTCGCATTTTATGAATTTTGTGCCCGTTCAATTTTCGAGATATTTGGAGTTTTTAAATTAAAGTCACCAATTCGACGCTGTGACTCATATATTATGAAAATTCCAAAATTTCCTTCTTTCAACAAATTAATCCCATTTTGTGCCAATTTGTGGCGTATGTTTCAAATTATGTGCTCGTGCAGTTTTCGTGATATTGAGAGTTTTTCCACCAACTTGACACTTCGACTCATTTTTCCTCTTTTCAAAATAGGTGATTTGCATTCCGTAGATAACTAACGTCAAATATCACTCTAACCAGTTACATAAAAAATCCTTGAACGAGCAGCATATGATATAATAATAGACTTACATTTACATTTTATCAGTATCATAGCATGGTTTCAGAAAATGTAAATTTGTAGAAACGGCAAGAAACCACCTCTTGGAGTAAGTATATTATGAGTAAGATTGTGGGAAGTACGAACTCTCAGAGAACCATAAAGTTCCCTTGGGGGCTCCCCAGGGATCAGTGCTGGGACTCCGATGAATAGAAATGTTTCATGGCATCGAAATGTGTCGAGAATGTGACGTCATATTTGAAATGGGAAGCATAGTACCGATATTTCGAATATAGTTCGATATGACGTCACATCTCGATTCTATAAAATATTTCTAATCATCGGAGTCCAGCAGCAGTTTTTAAGCCGCTTATATTCCTAATTTTTGCTAATGATCTTCCGAGAAATATCAGCTCAGGAGAAATTACTATGTTTGAGGATGAGAAAGGTTTAATGGACTTATACTATGCTTTTGCCTACAGCCATATATCTTACAATATTATCGTATGGGGTTCATCAAGTGATTGGGAAAGGGTTTCTATTGTTCAAAAGCGTCTAATTAGACTTATTCATCATCTGGGATATAGAGAAAGCTGTAGAAATATAAAAAAAATCAAATTCTTACTTTTTCAGGAATATTCACTCTGAAATTCCTCACTTTTATCAATAGCGATATGATTGGTGTTTCGCAAAAAAAATATGAGTATCAAACGCGCCATGCTAACTTGGACATATATACCCAGACATAAAACTGCAATATACCGTAAATCGCCCCATTTCATCGCTTCAACGCCCTTCCCGCGAACTAAAAAGCATAACTTCATATGAAGAGTTCTAAAGACAATGCAAAGAGTTTTAAATATCTGAAACTTTCTACAGTGTGAATGAGTTCTTGACCAGGTATAGCCCCTGATTTTCGAACTGAAATGTTATTCAACAATCAATTTCAACTATACCTAACCTTATTGTATTTTATCTTCCTTTATACAAGATCGTAATGTCTATAATTTATATTTTATACAACACTTTATGTCTGACCTGTCCAACACCATGTAATTGTGGTATTTTATGGATCAATAAAGTTCTATTCTATTCTACTCCAGATGGAAATTAATTTTTTTTATCTTTACATCAAATTGTGCCCACTTTGTGCCAATTTCAGCCGTATGTTATATATACAATATCTCACAATATTGCAGAAGAAAGTTGAACAGATCGGGAGCTGCGGAACTGGTATTCGGTGAAGAAATTGCCCGCGGCCGCCGCACTGCCCGGCTGGGAACCAGCCCTACCAGAACTTCCTTGAGGAAGTAGATTGAAGGGACTCGCAGCGAGAACTGGAAAACCTGTCTTCGATGGTAACCGAGAAGGGGCCTCGGATCGGACGCTGCGAGTGAACGAATCACCCGCGGCCGCTGTAGCGTACAGCAGAGAACCAGTCCTACCAGGATTTCCACGAGAAGGCGATTTGAAGGAACTCGCTGCAAGAACTGAAAAATCTGTCCTGAAAGAAACCCAAGAAGGGGCCCTGGATTGGATACTGCGGGACTGGTAGCCAGTGATTGCATCACCTGCCACCGCCGCACCGCCCGGTCGAGAACTAGCTTTCACGACGAAGAGGATTGAAGGAACTTGCTCCTTCTACAAGCACCAACACATTACACACACTTTAAGGCGCTACATTATGAGGGAACACCATGAGAGGGCGAAACAAGAAAATGTTGACCGAGCATGCCATAAAGGGCCCATGAGGACCTACTTGCCTGGCTGCAGTAGCAGATTCCTCACCAACTACTACTACTACTAAGTTGTTATTTGAAACACTTTGTTTCATAATAACTGGCTGAATCACATCATACCAAAATACCAAAAACTATGAAGAGAAGGGTTGTCGCACAAAACACATACATTGATGTATATGTTCTGTGGGTTGACGTTGATTGAAAATTCACAACAATTGCGCGCTTGCGCATTCAGTAAAATGGGGGAGTGTCGCTTCTGTAACTCTACCTTTTCCATGTTTGAGGTCACGTGACGGCATTGACCTAATTCTGTAAGCCATTCTATCAGGCGATAGATTCACTTATAGTGAATAACAAAATGACGTTAACATACGAACCTATTTTGACTATACGTTGATTTTGCTAAAGTGAGTTGAATTTTTTCGTCGCACCCAAATCTGGCACAAATCAACACAGGGAATGATTAGAGTTCTGAGAGGATTCGAGACGGTGAATTCTACCAAGAAATTTAAAAATCCAAGTAATCGAGTTTGGAGGTCCGGAGGTTCTTAGGGGTCCCTAGGACAGAATATGGCACTAACTAGTGTCAGGGATGATCGAAGGTGTCTTTGAACAAAAACGGGGAAACCCGTAAAATCGAGTTAGGAGGGCTAACTTACATTGTTGTTTTTCAACTCAAGTTTGTATATGTAGTTTGGATGACAAGTCATGTGTATGCAGTTGTGTGACGTCATCCTGAATCCAACATAGCGAAACACCCGAAATGGCGGAACACCCAAGATGGCGGACTAGTTATTCTCAATGAGAATCAAATAGAGGGGCTTTCTGAGAATAACTTGAAGAATGAAGTGACGTCACTCTAAATCCAATATGGCGGTATACCTAAGATGGCGGACTAGTTATTTTTAATGCACTCCTACAATATGGGTATACAATGTAGATGTGTCCAAAGGTCTGGAGAATGGTCCAATCGGACATACTTATTACAGAAATCATATGGTTCTGCTTGACTTCGGTAAAGACAGTGTTCATATCATTCAACCCAAGACTGTGCAATTTTCAGCAAAATATAGTCACGGCACTGCAAAATGAAAAATGTTGCCAAATTATATTATGTTGGGCATGCACAGCACACGAAATGCAGGGTATACATAGCGTTTGGTAGCTTAAATCATTAGAAGGTCTTCTTATTGAAGAGTTAAACTGTTCGAAATTAACCGGCAAACGACCTTACAACAATGATATGTTGAATGAGGTGAATAGACTGGTCGGTCGGTGGCTCAGCGGCTAAGGTCTTTAGCAGTGGAACTTCTAGCTCGCATCAGACAGACGTTCGAGGCTCGGGTACGAAATCTTTTTTCTCAAGTACACGGGTCTCTTTAGGTGGCCACATGCCTTGTTGTGAGTCAAGTGTGATGTGAGTTGTCTAGATGCCAATTCCTACGTCTGGTGCTAGCTTGAAGTGCGCTACGACCAACCGGAGTGGTGCTGTAGGTTTTGCGGGTTCTCCTACAGCTGAAAAGTGAATACACCACGGACAATATCAGTAAGTCGCCCCGGAGCGCCACGGCAAATAATAATAATAGCCGTCCTCTACCCGTACAGGTTATGCCTTTGGGAACACTCTACGAGTGTTTATGAGGGAGTATTATTATTATTATAAACCTGTCCAGCAATATCTGAAAAAAAAAGAATAAATCAAAAGTAAAAGAGCTTTTTTAAAAATAAGCTTTCATTTATATGAACTGAAAAGAATAAAAGAAACTTTTCCTTTAAAACTTTTACTATCATATCATAACACAATTTTAAAAGCTTGTCTCGAAATTTATTTGTGTAGATAAACAAGATAGACTTGACCTGATTTATTTCAATTTTTACAATTTTGAAACTAAGTGAATACGAGTACTCAAATCTCGCGTCAAGCTTTTATATCATACCTATAAATTGTGAGGCTTCTTCTTTAATGTAATTTTCAAAGTTGCTTCCAACCGGAATTTGATTGAACAGGGAGAGAGGCGACAGGGTACGATCCAACAAACAACTTTCTTTCCGATATTTCAACTTGATCTCCATATTCCTTGAAGGGCATACCAACCTAGATAATCGACACCGCTAGTGTCATGTCTTCTAGCCTGTATGACATTCCGTTCATGTATTTGACATGTTTCACGTTAAATTAGTATTTCGCACTCGTTGTTCGGTTGCTGGAAATCATGGAAACGCCCCTGATCCAAATACGTATATGGAATGTCTAGATGCCTATCGTTGGGGCTCAACTTTTCAACAACTGATAGATAAGGCGAATGTGTCACCAAATATTGAGTAATTTGCCTCAAAACTTTACAGCAAAAAATAGTAATAGATGTCTCGTAATAACTGACTTTTGGTACCCTCATAACAGTGTTCATAAAAAAAAGTATCATTATTTTTATCGTTATGTGTTGATGGATGTTGGTACGGTGCAAATTGAAATGAATTGACTGCTGGAGTTTTTCAGTGAAAGCCGGAAGAATTTCTACCAAAAATCTCAAAACAGTAAAATCTCAAAAGACAATCTATAATTTAAGAATACCAGGAAAAAGTTATGTGATATGATAGATTATGAAGGATGTCAACTGACCCATGTCAGGTGACAAGTGACTAATGACAGGTAGATAAATGACAGCCCATATGTTCAAAAATTGTTATTTCCATCAACCGTCTGCACCCATATTAGCAACCCTTAGAAACTTTCGATAGAGAAGAAATAATCTTCTAATATATTATGCCATGCATGGGACCAGTGACCACGCTGGGATGTGAACCTAAGTACCTACCTATTATTGGGTTAAGAAACAAATGCCTAATGCACACACTACCACTGCCTATGTAATGAACAAGTGATGAATGATAAGTGATGGTTAATATTTCACGTGTGACAAGAGATTGATGACGAATAACAGAAGACAGATAACAGTTGATAGGGGAAAGGGTGTTACGTGAGTGGAAGGATGATTTCAAGTAGCGTAAAACTCTCGAAGATGAAACGATAAACACTATGATTCATATTTGTACTCTAGAATAAGGGTGAACTTGAGGAGCGTTAATAAACCTGAATTTTTATATACAAACAATAAAAATAATTTTAAAGCTTCCACTTATTTGAGAATTTTGGAATAAATGCACTGAGTACAGGAACAGTCTACGAAAAGCCATAGAAAACTATAAATCACATTAGGAAAAGCAAAGATAAGTTCACGATAATATCAGTCATATCTGATCATCCATCCAAGAATATAAAAATCACTGCGTACAGATATGGATGAAGTTGATTTTCATCAAATATGATTTCTATTAGAGCAAAACATATTTGTATCGAAGGTCAGATTATAACTAGGTGAAATGTTATATAAAGCATCGAAATATTCCGTACAATTTGCAAAATTTTCAAGAAATAAGGCCAAAATTTCAATTAATGATATTTTTTGAAATGTGGTGAAGCAAACAGAAATCTCCATTTTCTGATTGATGGATAATTTGGTCTAATCTTCTTGACAGCTAATAATGCAAACATAATACAGCGGTGGTTCGAGAGTCACTTTGATATTTCTACCCCGACATGAAAAAATTAATAATATCGGTTGATAGTGATTTTGTAACGTTCACTTTTCGTAAACCTACAACTGTTCGTAAAGTACCACCACTCCTGTATTATCCAATATTACTGTTCCCATTGATGCCTGTCATTGGTTCGAACAATCTTGTGTGTACTTCGAGCTCTCTAAATATCACCGCTTTCCGCTTCGACTTTGTTTTAACTAATTCATTACAGTCCAGATGAAGATGTTCAGTTTGTTCTGTATTGCTGATTTCTCATGAGGCTTCTGGCTTCAACTACGATTTCAAAATGGGAAACTATTTCATTATCAATTATTCAGTTTTATAAAAATCATTTTCATATCGGTAATTATTATTATCCCATTCTACTTTTAGTGCATTCATTGTATTTTATCTACTTAAATTTCAATACCAGAGTCAATAATAATCAAGTGTTGAATCTTTGTTAGTTATGATTGTTTTTTATCAATTCAGTATGACTTTTTAAGTGTTGAATCTTGTTTTTCATTCTAAACTTTTATATACTGGTTTTTCTAGCCCTATCAAGTTGAAAATAGGGATCTCATTTTACAGAGTTGAACTAACAAAGTAAGTTTTAACTTCGCGAACGTCGTAAATTTTGCGATAAATCCAATTCCAGGCAATGAAGATAGACAGTCACAGTATAGCATCAAAGGTAGGTAGAAAACGATAGAGAAATTGAGGTGAGAAAAAATTCTTGGATTTTTTGAGGTATGATTTTAATACTTTTACACAAAAATCCACTGATCACAAATATAGAATAACATTTTGCTCTGTCCTGACAGACGTGACAAAAAAATAAATTAAAAATATTTACTTCATAACATAACTTGTATTGCTTTTCAACATTTCACGTCATCATTCTATTGATTTAAAATATTCCTGTTCTATTATTTTTTTTGTTTGTTAATAAATGTCAATATCATATACTTAAGCATCAAAACAATTGTGATTTGCAATGATCATAGCCCATCTAAATTTAAGGTTTATAAACACCGGGTTTGAGATTCTTGAGGATTTCATTATTTCAAAAAATGCGCCTCGTTAAAAAAATCAGTTCTCGATCACCAAAGTAGCATTTCGCGCACTAGGTACAAAAATAACTATTTCGATAATATAAAAAAATTCAATTGGGATCATATTTATTCTGTACAGAATATAGACGATATGGTTTCGTTTTTAACTGGCAATTTGCTAATGATTTTCGATCACTGTTGTCCTCTCAGGGAGTACAGGGTGACCAAAAAACCTAGCCCATGGATAACATACAACATTAATGAAATAATGCCTACACCAGATACAAAAAAAGTCTCGATATCAATCATTGGATTTTTCACAAGGAACTTAGAAACTACGTCAATGGTGCCATGCAAAGAGAAAACAAAGCCTATATGGTGTATGCTATCCGACAAACGCAAAGCAAAATCACTTGGTTCCGGCTAGGTCTTTGAAAATAATCAACCAAATGATGAATGCTCTTCCCACAAATTTAAGTGATGTCAATGTAATCAATAACCAATTTATAAACATTTCCGCCGTGGAAAAAACAGCTCAGCAACTTGATCTACTGAAAATGTATGACGATATTAATCATAGGATCACCTTTGTTCTCAGTGAAGTGTCAAACTGTGATATATTACAATGTTTGAAGTCGCTAAAATCTAATGCTGTCGGTTGCAACGGCATTTCCAAGCAGATGATCGAACTCTTTAGTTTTCATCTATTAGATCACATTACCTTTGTCATCAATACTGCCTCAAAATCATGTATATTTCCTGAGGCTTGGAAATGTGCTAAAGTTCTACCCATTCCTAAAATGTCAAAAGTAATGGACTGTTCTGATCTCAGACCTATAAGTATATTACCTGCATTATCCAAAATACTTGAGATGATTATGAAACAACAAATTTCACGATTCGTTTTTCATAATAATATTATTCCACCAACCCAATCGGGATTCAGAACCAATCATAGTACCACATCCGCATTGGCTTGTATCACTGATGATATTCTTACTTCTATCTACAGATCGTGGATAAGTGACAGTCCTCATACTACTGGACTACAGTAAAGCATTTGATACTCTGGAGCACGAATTACTAGGAAGGAGAAAGTTATTTTGCGGACCGCTCTCAGTATGTTGAAATCCAGAACCATCATTCCGTAGTTATACAGCAGAAGTTTGGAGTCCCTCAGGGATCAATACTTGGCCCTCTACTCTTCACAATGAACATTTCCGATTTCAGCCAATTCTTGAGTCACTGTGAGGTACAACATTACCCTGATGACACCCAAATTTATCTCAGTTTCTCGACAGATTATCGTCAAGAAGCTACCAATATAATAAATAATGATTTGTCAAAATTATTTGATATATCGTCAGCACACAATCTGGAATTGAATGCAACAAAATCCAAAGTTCTGATTTTTGGTCCGAAATTAAAAAGAAATATGACAAAACAAAGTTGCAACTTTTTGATCAACAATGAAGTATTGCCAGTTGTTGAAGAAGCAAAAAATCTAGGTCTGTGGATTGACAATGAAATGCGATACACCAAGCATGTAAATCACCTCTACAAAATTGGATTTGGCACACTTAGAAAATTTTATCCCCACAGGAGTATCCTTAGTCCTGACCTGAAACTCCTAATATGTGAAAGTTTAATAATGTCAAAACTTGCCTATTGTGATTGTATTTATGGCCCCGCATTAATAAATCGTGATCATACGAGACTACGGAGGAGCCAAAACTCGTGTCTGCGATTTGCTTTCGGAATATGAAAGTTTGAACACATGTCACCAGCTTTCAGAACAGCAAATAATCTGAACTCATCTTCTCTTCGAACATTTCATCTTCTTACTTTCGTACATAAAATCCTCACCACAGATACCCCAGTAAACCTTAGAAACAAATTGAAGCGCTTCGAAAATATAAACAATATCTCTACAAAAAAACAGATATGTTTTAGTTGTTCCACAACACTCCTCTGCTGTCTTCAAGACGAGTCTCACACATAATGCAACGAAAATGTATAACTCCTTACCACCATGTTATAAACACTATTCACTCATAAATTTCAAAAAAAATTGAAAATAATGCTTCATGATTCCATGATCAAGTAGGTTACGTCTTTAGCATTTGTACCATGGTACACTTTCTGGTCGGGATTACAATTATTTTTAATTCAGTTAATTATACAATCGCCACTCATTTATTCAAGATTCAGTATTAGTATTATTATATATTTACAAATAGTTGATAGATATATAACTTTTCAGTTTTACTTTATTGAATGTACAAATTCAAAAAATGGGTATATTTATATTGTTAATATGTGCATTTGCATTTTTCTTACATTTTTTATAATGATAATGCAAGAAATATGTCATTTAACGCAATTTCAGTTTCATACATTGTTTTCGTGATTATTTTTGGATAATTCATGCAACCAATCGAAACTATCAATTCATTCATGTATGTTCAGGCCAATCACAGCATTATTATAGTGGGAATTTTATACCTTGAAAATTGCCGCGGGAATTTTTTGTGGTATTTTGTTTTTATTATGTGACAACTGATACTTTTGATTTGACGTCTGATATTAGTTTGCATGACAAGTGAAAAATGATTCGAAAACGGTTTAGTACATCATCATTCGATAAAATTTTAAGAAAATCAACGAAAATGCAAGTAAGAATGCCATTTTGAGTAACGTGTCAATTTGGAAACAGTTTCAATTGATAACCTAGGGACAGAGAGAAAGCAATAGCTTTCAATCCAACAGAACAAAACAATGTTACGGAATCCTCCAGCCAAGGACAAAACATCCATAGTAAAAGTATATTTCATGATGAGAACTTCAAATTCCAAACTTCATTCTATTTATAGTGATTCAAGTAAATTGTTGAAATAAAACTGTTATATGTATAGAGAATAGGTCTATGATTGGGACATCAAAAAATAATCTATCGAATACCACACTAGAATTCGATAAAGTAAAAAATAAAGTAGAAAATAATTCTTCCTTCGCTTCGGGCTCTCGTGTCTATTGCCTGCCAACAAGTTTTCGAAATATCTGTCAAATTATTTTCACTTTATTCTCACTCTCTTCTGATATTACGACTGAAAAAATTACTTGTTCATTAAGTAAAAAAACTTTTTTATTACATTTTTTTTTTCAATCTGCTCATCAGTGAATGAATGTGTTTGGCAATCTGGAAAAAAAATGATTTTTGATGAAGGCGAACATATTATATATCTGTTATGTCAGTAGGTTACTCACTCGTCAAGACCGAAATCAGAGTACAACCGACGCTGTACACTATCAAGGAGCTTCATGTCTACTTGGAAGTATATGAATTCACATTTTCTATAGACCACCACAATTTGCAATTGCTACAAAACTTGCAAGACCCTACCGGTTGTTTGACGCGTTGGGCGGTTCGATAACAGCAGTTTAACTTCGACCAAAAAGGAAAGACCCTATTGTCTCTATATTTTGTCGCAAGCAGTTCCTGAGGTATCGTCGCTTGAGGGTACCCAGGTTGATATTAAAGACCCCTGATATAATTGTATGAATGTGAATATCAGATAAAATCTTTTGAAATTTCCGCAGTGACGATCAGTAGGTAATAAGCTCTACGATTACGTTAGGTGTGAGTATCCGACTCTGAGAAATAATGTTGATTATTGGAAATTAGTTGTCCCGAAGGTAGGTAATAGGCTATACAAATACGTTAATAGTGTGGATTCGACTCTGAGAAGTACTGTGGATTATTGAAAATCAGTAGTCTCGAAGGAAGATCGTGTAGAGATTATCAGCCAACATCATGATAAAACTATCACGTACAATTCTGGCGTCTTCAAAACTTTAGAGCGTCTCAAATATCGATTATATTGGCCCAAGATGCGGACAAATGTCGCTACGTACGTTAGGAAATATCCCATTTGTATGAATAGAAGGAATACCTATTTCGTTTCTGTTTGGCACTAAGAATACGTTTTTGGTACCTTACTTAGATCACTTTCTTTCAACTTCCCTTTTCAATAGATCAGGTCAACGTAGCAAATGGCGCCTAACGTGTGAGATTTGGTGCATATGTAGTCTGGAAGAATTCTATTGGAGAGTTTTGAACGTTAGTACAACTTGCTGAGATGAATCCCTCCGTAACAATATCTTCAATTTACCAATTGCCACTCATTTCTATAGTAAACGAGTCGTGTAGACGTGTTTAAGAGAATCTTCAGGTCGAAAAAAAAATCGTTATTACTCTATTTTGTTATGAAAAAAAATTAAACCCATGTGAAGACATAGACAATCCATAAATCCAGGTCAAATGAGTTTATTGAAACAGAGGTGCTGACAGCCTCACATAGACAGACTTTCATATAGAAAAATCTATCGGGCTCCATGAGTAATACAGAAAATATTCTTACTCAAAATAATGATTTTCTAACTGGATAAATGATTTAATCACGTCCCATCATCTTGAACTCATCAATATGTTGGTGGAGATTCAGACGAACATCAAAAATGGAAATTGTTAAACTGACCTGAAAATATGAGCCAGCCAGAACTTATACCAAGGCTACTCATTACTGAATTGCTGCCAAAATTGTTCAGTTTAATGTTACCCCCCTATACAAATTACAATTTATACTTTCATTTTGAATATATTCTATTTCTATAATTTTTTATCATTTTCAAAATGTAAGTGAGTTTATGTGGCTCAGTGTCGAATTATTTCCATCACTACGCTCAGCAAATAAATGTTCATTTTGGACACATGAACTATCACTTTTACTCCTGATAAAATAATACTCTACTCACCAACACAGACGGAAATTTTAATGTAATAAAATGGACTACCCATACGCTGCCGCGATACAGAATACAACTTTATAAAAGCTGTCTATCTTGCTACTCTCACTCCGGCACTTTCTAGAAACTTCTACCCACTACGTTCATCCTCACTAACGTTCTGGAGTAATTTTGATACACACCAGTATTCACAAATAACCTTCACTTCAACAAATGAAGGTATAACATTCTAAAATTGATTTTATGTGCCAGACCTCTGGAAGAGGGCGCATGCTTAGACCTTGTGAAAGGGCCGAAAATTCCTGATTACATCACTGTACTTACCAGATATTTAAACGTGGAACAAAATTGAAGTGCCAAATTTGAAGTGCCAAATTTGACCTGAATCTACTAACACTTATATTGATATGAATGCTGGCAAAAACATATCATAAATTAAATTACCAAGATTTCAAAATAAATAATTTCTTCTAGCTCCATATAGGTTCAGAATCCCATACTACTTACCCCATACAGATTGTTTCAAAAATGTATGATTTTTAATTTGTAATAGCTACGAAAAAACTTGTTATATTCAAAAATTGGCCACTGCAAAATTTGTACTGACCAGACCATGCGGTAGCATGCGGGTTAATTTCTCGCTTTATAAGCCAAAGAGCATGAGTTCGAATCTCAGAATTGCCACTGGTCTCGTATTAAAAGGTAAGGGCTACGTCTTCGCCTAGCTCGCACAAGTCTCTGACTTCTGTGGGTTACACGTAGGGGTGCAACCGGTTGACGGATATAACAATTGTAACAACAAATATTAAATTATAATCAATATTACGCAATAATATTGCATTGCCAATGGGGACACAGCGTATAGACCCAAAACGTGCACCGGTGCCGAATTAATTTTGACCTGTGCAATAGAGCTTACGGAGAATTTGAAGCAGCCTTTCTTTTAACGAATGTTTGTAGTCGAGGTTAGAATTGGTAGAGGTAGTGGATTTTCTTAAGAGCTATGACTCATACCGTCGCAGAGAACAAATTTACGTTTTGGCAGTCGTCTACTGAACGTAGGCTGTTCTAGGCTAGGCTAGGCAATTATAGTGAAGTAGTTGAGTCAATGTTTTCGGTTTCTATTTCAATAATTTTGTGAGTTGTTCCCTGTAAGCGACGCGCAGTAGTATTCAAGGTCATAGCTCTTAAGAAAATCCACTACCTCCAATGATAAGTTTCGACTGCGACGCCGAGGTTGTAACACTGAACTATCGATACCTGTTGCAAAGTCGTGCTTATGAGTTTATTAGGGTATTACATTGTTTTTATATTGTATTCTGTTAACGTGATAACAGACAAGCGTCGGTAGTGAACAGACAGAATCAAAGTTTTTATTTGTATTTGTATATCGAATATCAATTTGTTAAAAACTGTGACAAAATATTGAACTGTGAGCGATCATGTAATGGTAAAAACTATGTATGAAGGTATTCGCGCTTGAAATCTCGCCTTGTGTGCCGGGGACGTAGCAGAATTGTGCAGGAGTTTAACAAAATTGTGTTCGCTGACAGTTTTCACAAATGTGTAAAAATCATATAACTTACGAATGAAAAAATCACGCACGGAGCCGCGTAACGGCAAGTGCGTGATTCCATGACTGCTTTACAATACGCATTACGTTCTATACTTCACCTACGGCCATATACAGTGTGCGACAAAAGTCTGGACATATGACATATGAGATACCCTGCATTTTATTGCATCTTTGTTAATTTTATTTCGAACAATTTAATAAAATTATAGAGGATATGTGTTTCACAAAACTTTTTTTAATCAACATATGGAACGTTATAATGATATATGGTTACTGTACAATTATTGAGTATATTGGAAGTATTTCGATGTTTCCAATCATGTGACATTGTAATATTTCCATTTGTCGAGGTTAAGTTACTATTAGGTAAGATAGCGGAGAATAGTCTCTATGAGGCGAGTTCGTCGTTTTTTAAGGAACTGTCAACATAACCTCCTGCTACTAAAGATTTGCTAGCCACTATCTCTCCAATTCCAATAGATCTCCGCCAGCATCGACTAAAATAGTTTCCGAAGATCTGCGAAAACAGTGTCCTGTGTAGCGATTAGGATTTTCTAGTTTAAGAGTGAAGTAGAATCGAAACGGCAAGCATATTAGTTGAAGCAACATTGTTTTTTTCGACAGTTCTGATGTTTTGGAGTTCATGCATAATTATTACTATTATTATTATCATTGTAACAATATCATGAATGTCGACAGAGACTAAGGAACTACATGATCAAAACTGTTCCGTAATAACAGAAAATACCAATTTCTACGCACTTTTCCACAAATTGGAAAATGAGACTACAAAAAACAACTACTTCTCCATCTGTGCATCGTTCCTTAAGGATTGAATTGCTAATTGTAATAAAACTATTTGATATCACCCTAAATTTTTTTGGAAATGATCACCTGTATAAATGCATGTTTCAAGGTGTTTACGTCTCATCAGTTTAGGCATACATAACATTAGAATCGTTTTGTTTGAAACGAACGATAACACTTAAAAGCCTTATAGTCTCCGCCCATGAATGGGGTCACGACTAGATAACAAGTCTTAGATGATGACTTCAGCTATCCGTTCAAACAGGTGTGAAAATCACGTATTGTAAAACAAAAGTGCTAAAGAATGAATCGATGAAATCTATGTTACGAAAACAAACTTCTACTGAGTGTATGTCGGGGAATGGACTTCAGCTAGGTTTTACAATATCTGCTTGAACAGAAAACGAAGTGCGCGTCTTTGATAATCTAACAGCACTGTTGTTAACTTATTTCGTTCATATTAGCCAATTTGTATATATATATATATATATATATATATATATATATATATATATATATATATATATATATATATATATATATATATATATATATATATATATATATATATATATATATATTATTCGTGTGTACTATACAGTGCGATAATACTTTTTGAAATAAAACAATTGCTCGAAAGATGGCGCGGGGGGGCACATCAACTAAAAATATTTAAATGGAAAGGGGGGTTACGTGTCACATCTTCAATAAGATAATTCAATTCTCTTTTCAACCATCTAAATTTTTTAGATTTTCGTCAATTAATTTTTTCACAATATGCATTTGAAATGTTAAAATGAGTGCGGATCTGGCGGTCCGAATCCCCTTTCTTACCTGATCACTATACTTTTAAATGGTTTGATGTGAAATAACGGGACAGAATTTTTTTTTTTGGATGGAACGGAATTCTAAAATCTTTCAGATGGTTGAAAAGAGACTTGAATTATCTTTTCAAGGATGTGACACATGACCCCCCCCCATGCCATTTAAATTTTTTTAGTTGATGTGCCCCCCGCGCCATCTGTCCAGGAATCGCAATGGGTTTTATTTTAAAAAGTATTATCGGTGAAACCCTCCAAACAGTTTTTTTTAAGTCTGTACATCAAACCATTCAAAAGTTAACAGGGGGGACTATTAAAAGCCAATTTTTGCGGAATTTCAGCATTGATATCATGATCAAATGAAAATCATTTCTATGAATCAACGACCTTGCAAGAAATTTCCACACTTGTTGACAATTCTTTTTTTTATTTATAAGCAGTTTTAATTATTTCGTTCATTATCACAAGTTTCTTTTCTTTCCTTTGGAACTAATTCATGTGCGAATAGGGTCGCCATGAATAGAGCTGTGCCACAACCTGACCTCAACTGCCGACAATGTGGTACCCAGATGAAGACGCTGGGACATATTCTCGGCATGTGTCGGAACACTAAGCAGTCGAGGATCAGGAGGCACGATGAGATTCGCGAACTCATCAGTGCAGAATGCTTAAAGCAAGGCCCAGTGGTAGCCGTAACGGTGGAGCCGACGATAGTCGCAAACCGTGGCGGGAATCTATAACCTGACCTGGTGATACAGCGCTAGGGAAGGGTCGTCGTGGCTACGTAACAGTCCGTAACAGACAATTGGGGGCGATACAGAGACCGTTTACGCTATCGGCCAGCGGGGCATATAGAACGGCGCCGTCAGCCGCGTTATGCGTGCTGACTGGGATGGCGCCTCTATACATAGAGGCAGCAACGAGGTATGAAGAATGGAAGGAGCACGGAAAAGAAAAAGTAAGAGGACGGATAAACGGGTGCGACAGAATATACCCATGGATGATCGGAACAATTCTGGAGAACCGAGAAGGGCTAAAAGAGGTATTTGTGGACGCGGTTAAGAGAGAGGATGGACGAGTGGGTATAGGATGGGCGCATAAGGAGGGGAGCGAGTGGAGAATGGGTCGGGAAAGAATCAGTGAGCTGGGAAGCGTACAGGAAGCCGAAATGGTGGCTATAGGTAAAGGGGTACTGATGGGTGGAGAGATGGACATAAGAATAATAAGTGACTCGCCTGGAGCAGTGAAGACCATTAGGAATGCGAGGACGAGGGCAGCTCGTATTAGGAGAATGCTTGAAAACAGAAGGGTAGCGGGATTGGTGACGGAAATTGAGTGGAGGAAAGGGCATGTTAGGCAGAATGAGGGTAACAGAAGAGCAGATGAAGAGAGTAGAAGAGGTGCAGAACTGCAAGAGATCACATGGCAAATAGACTTGGGACATAGCAGAATGGAGGAGAGGGAAAGGATTAGGAGAATGGTGATGGAAAAATGGCAGGGTGAATGGGACAGCGGCATGACCGGCAGAAGCGTACATGGTATGTGCAACAGGGTAGGGATGGGGTGTATACCATTAGCAAGGAAGGCAGTGCAACTGGTCACAGGGCATGGGAACTTTCGGGGTTACCTGGCAAGGTTCGGAATTGCACAAGAGACCCCATGCCAGTGTGGAACTGGCGGGACTGACACGGCGGAGCACATCAGGAACGATTGCATGCGGAGAGAAAGGGTAGAATGGAGAAGGAGGATCGAGGAAGAGGAGGATAGACTTGGAGCGTTACAGCTAAGGGATACGAATGGTGTGAAGTATGAATGGGTAAGGATATTGAATGAATGGGCGGGGGCTGTGGTCGAGGATGAAGAAGTATGAGAACCAACATAGTGTCAATGCGACGGTAGTAGTGGCCTGGCTTCGGGATAAACGAGCGACGAAAGTAAATCGGGAGAGCAGGCGCTCGGATAGAATAAGACTGCCGACCAGGGAGGGCGCTGTTTGAATGTGGAGGATGAGCGGAATAAAGAAGGAAGGATCTTCCCCGCTGATTGCCCGCCCGGTATTCGGTGGGTCACGACCCAACGGTGGTGGGGGGGTGTGGCGGGGCGGAGGAACGAGGGATATCGTGACGTGGACGTTGGAATGGGATGTAGGTGCAGCTTTATGGCCTAACGGCTTGGCAAGTGCAGCACACCTGGGGTGGTTTTAGTCAGTAAGAGTCTGACACTACTGATACGCGATGGACACCGAGCGATCAGAGTCCATGAGGATTTCCACCCCACTGAAAAAAAAAAATAAAGTCCGCCATGAAGATGAAGATGGTCTTGCTCGGGGACAGCAATCGAAGATCGAGAAATATAGCCAACTGCTACCTCAACTCCGGCAGAGGTTTAGTGCTACCGATGCAGAAGTCCTACCCATAGTGGTAGGAACGAGGGGGCAATATACATGGAGATTGTCAGATGCCTTGCTAAACTGTACATTAAAAAGAAGAAGACATTAAAGACGATGTCTCTGATAGCTCTCCGTAGTTCAATAGAAATCTACCACGATTTCATGGACTATAATGCCCCTCTCCGCCAACGCGATTGGCAACCCCCATATAATCCGTCTCCTATGGGGAAAAAACTCTTTACCTCCCAACTGCATTGTGTGCTCAGTGGCCTGCTCCTCTATTGGAGCGGGTCTCATTTTAAACTTAGGTATAACTTTTAGTTTAACATGTATGTAATAAACTAATATTTTAACTCCATTTTATTTTAATTGACTTCAGCCCCGGCTGCCTCCCTATTGAGGCAGTCAGGCTGATAGAAATTTTATTATCACCAACACATGGCATGCGAGTCGTACGACACTGTCACGGCGGCGGACAAGGGGCGGGTTTATGCTAACCCCTGGCGGCGGCTTCCACAGAGCATCTCTGATAACCAAAGACCTCTCAGAGGTCCTGGGCCAACTGTCGTTCTCCTAAAGGAGACCCGCTTGAACTAATTTTTCCAAGCATAGCCTTTCTTCCCGGGAGACACTAGGGTTTCCCCGTCCAAGAGTGCTATATAGTGTGGTGACCTGGGTTTACGGCGAATTGTGGTACCACCAAGGGCTTAGGCCTGAACGGACCCAGCCGTGGCTCCCCCAAGCAGTAATGCAGACGACCGCGCTTACCGTTCTCATTAGAATATGCATAATGTAGCCCATCATGTGCCTTGAGCAGCGGAGTAAACCAAGGATGACGAACTTCTGCCTTCGTCCTCATGCATTGGTTTATCCTTAGGTGGCTGTAGGAGACTTTCCTTGTCCGCAGCGTTGGCGTAAAATTTTAGCCGACCAGGTTTCAACTCAATGACAGAGTTTGGGTTCGTCCATTCAGTGTCGAATACGAGGCCGAGTTCATCGGCTGCACAGGTTGCTGTCCTAAAAAGAAATCCCTGCATTTTCATGATCTCATACTGAGCAGAGAGAGAAATCTGAACTCCCAATAACTTCACATGCTCCATCGAGTACCATTCTGTTATGTAGATACTCCAAGCTCAAAAATTCACGGCCTCCCCGTTATCTGGGGATGTATAACCATGGAACGGACTATTTAGGATGCAAGCTCCTACGAAGATGAATCACTCTGTCAGTTTTCACGTCCATTTTATCACTCCAGAGTTGTAAAGTAGAATTGGATTGGAGTATTAGTTGCAGCAACTTTGTTCTTCCCCGACAGTTCTGATGACCAGATCTGTCGGAGTTTATGCTGATACCAGACACGGAGAGATTTTCTAACAGCGGTTACCTCCTGGGTGTGGCGTTGTTCCAATCTTAGGAAAGTATACGTCCCTCCGGCATCCAGATGATGTAGTATGCTTCCGTCTACGAGCTGAACGATATCTCCGTATTCCTTGCATCGTCCTCTTTTGAGATGAACCGCGGCTCATTTGTCGATTTCAAACTCCATTCGAATAATAATAATAATATAATAATACTCCCTCATAAAAACTCATTGAGTGTACCCAAAGGCATAGCCTGTGCCGGTAGAGGACGGCTATTATTATTATTTGCCGTGGCGCTCCGGGGCGACTTACTGATGTTTTAGGTGATGTATTCACTTTTCAGCTGTAGGAAACCCGGAAAACCTACAGCACCACCTCGGGTGGTCGGTGTGCACTCCAAGCTAGCAGTAGACGAGATTGGCATCTAGACAACTCACAATACACTTGCTTTTCAACAAGGCATGCGGCCGCCTATCGAACCCGATATAAAGTAGTTGAGAAAAATTCTCGTACCTACATCGGATTCGAACCGAATATCGCTATGCTGGAGTTTCGAACGGCCTGTGCATTAGACCGCTGATCCACCGACCACTTCTGATATCATACATGTACTCTTGCTCCACCCTTAAGGACTGATGTAGATCCTTTCCTCCGAAGGCATATAGTTTGAGATCATCCATATAGAACAATTGTGCCGACTATGCAAGGACGATGGATAGGAAAACAATGGTCCTATCAAACGGCCACCACGTTCACCTGACCTGACCCTTTTGGACTTTCCATTGTGGGGATCTATTGAAGACAAGGTATTTGGACAAACTTTAGGCATTACTGACTGATTGAAAGAAATAATAAGGAGGGCTTGCATGGCTTCAACTCCACAAATGCTGAAAAATTGCTATGAATAACATACTATATGAGAGCGAATAAATGTTTTTAGAAAAGATGAACGGCTATTCGAATATTTAATTAGATATCGTGAATGACGTTGATGGTTAGAAGTATTTTCATATATTCTTCTGTTTGTTACCTGGTATATTACATTTGCTTCTGATATTGAAGTTTATGTATATCTTTGAGTTCTGGACCCAAAAAATATTGGTATTTACTTTTTTGAGGTAGCTCTGACCGGGATTTTTTTTTGGATATATAGGGATCATAAGCAAAACATCGAAAAATACAATTATTGTAAATAATAACTGGATTTGTTATGAAAGTGGTTACAAAAATCAATGAAAAGAACTGGAGGTCCGTATTTGAAGAAATTAAGTTTAAGATGGAATCTAATGAACGAAACGTCGAATTGAAAAATAGTTTATATCAGATTATAACAGTTATGATTCATTGAAAGTTTCCTTAACTTTTTTTTATATTAGTCGAAATGGGGGCGGTAGAGCCAAAAAACTATTCGACTATTTTAGTTTTTGGCGAATATCTCAATAACAACCATTGATATTTGAGATCCGAAAAGAGATTATTATTGATCCCCAAAATAGGAAAGTTTTGTCCAATATAACTGACCTTGTAGGTCTTTTTATTTCCGAGATATCAATAGTGGGATCAGTTGAAAAAAATGGCCTGTTTAATTTCCAAATTCGTAATAAGGCATTTCAGAAACTACAGTAATATTCACTATTTCGTTGACAATGCAACAGAAACATATTCATTCAATATCAACTACACACTGCTCTCAATTTGATTTGTAGTGAAATCTTTTAACATGGGTGATCCTGTAGACAGTTCAGATTCTGATTTTGAAGGTGAAGTTTCGTATTTTGAATAGAGTTGTTTGATATTAAGTAGGGACTTGCGTTTTTTCTAATGAAGTTCATTCATGCTAAACTTTCAGAAAATTTAAATTTTAATTTTATTATAGTTCTGGAACTTTTTGAACCTCATTATGTCACTGAATTATGATGTCATTATGATACGACAGCAGATAAATTAAATTAAGAAAGATAATTCATTGAAACGTAAACATGGCTAGGTATTTTTTTTAATACGGCTCTGTTACATCAAATATGTACGTTGAAATTTAATTACTCTAGCTGACAATAGTCAGATATTCTTGAGATTTCCATCAATGACGTAAATACGATATCTTGAAAATGCGATTGTCATCAAGATGAATACCAGTTAACTCACTACTGAGTAAATTGAAAATACAGGGTCATTCACGAGGAGCTGACTGTATGGATACTACTTTTTCTGGAAATTTGAACATGGATGAAATTTTTTATTAGCAATTATATAAAATTTATAAAAAAATCATTCACAGTGTGGAAACACACCCGTAACTTCCGTAATTTTTGACGTAGAACTGTGAAATTTTGAGAATCGTTAGATAGAGCTTCAATGTACAGTCTATGTGAGAATTTGGATTTTTCAGAACTGAATTGT